>CM056059.1:142772657-143025430 GCA_029574335.1 Rana kukunoris | reverse complement strand
TAGGATATGAGGACGCCTAAATTTTTTTGGGGGCCACGTCGGCACAACCACGAATTGTCAGTCAATACAGACCCAGTTATTACAATTGAAATACAAAAAAAAACAAAAACTGGCCCCTCAGTGTGACCCATTAATAGATCTTGGTGATCATTTTTTACTAGTAAAGAAATGCAACTGAAAGTTAGCCCAATTTATCGCCAAAATGCAAAACAAATGATGTTTACTCCGATTGTTTAAAAAAAAGATACCAACATGTTACACTTTACTATTGCAACATTACTTCATGGAATTGGCCCAAACTTCCTACTTAGAAAAGTCCCTAGGCTCAAACGCTTTTTTGATTTTTTCAGGTTAAAGGTTAGATTTTACTGAGGATGGTCTGAGGGCAAACAGTTTTGAATATACGAGACTCTAACAAGTGCACGACCCTTAGATTTTATTCCTCACTTGTGTGGGCTGAAATTTTTCGGGGTGGGTCATCTGTTGAACAGGGGGAGGGGGGGGGAGTTTTCGGGGGGGGTTGGGGGTTTTTGGGGGTTTCTGGGTGTCGCTCAATATTTTGGGGGCACGTCGCTTTACACCATTTTAATGGCCCGGTTGAAATGCAAACCACCCACCCCATAAAACCAGCCCTTACCAGTTACACACTCCCACTAACAACACCGCCACCACAAAATGACCCCCACCGATAAATAGACACCACTGTTACGCCCTTCATTGTGAGCACACACCATTATCCCACTCCTCCTCCACAACAGTTACCCAGCCTCCCTTACACGCCCAGACATAGCCCAATCCCTAATCTCTAAGACACCACATGGTCACATCTGGACGGGGTTATTATGTGGCGGGGCTTACACATTTAAGGCCCGCCCCATATCATAAACATTCTTCAAACCACACATGTGGTATCATAGCGTGCAAACAGCAAGAGGAATATTTATAGCACTAGGACCTCATCTGTAAATCTAAACTGGTAACCGGAAACAATAAAATGCTGCTTGTTCGCTTCTGACTGCGAGCTACTAGGGACAGGGGCTTTTAAATTATTACTATTTAGGTTTGTTACGTAAAAATTCTATAAGACCTCCCGTTCAGCTTGTAAAGCATCACTTCATGGGGGACCAAAAAAAATTAACACCTCTAATGCTTTCATCCGCCATTGCAGATTTGATTCTGGTACTGCATTTCGAGTGATGAACTGGGCATGCTCGAACAGTTAGAAAAAGAAGTGGAAGTTTCATACCTGAAAAATGACTTGCATCTTTCTGAGCATGCTCAGAAAGCTTTTTTTTTGGCTTAGTAATTTAAGGACATCCTTAACAGGTGTAAGCAGTTACAAGTGCACACAAACTAGAGGCTGACATTTCTTCATGTGTTTCCAATTGGTTCATTAGCACAATGTTATAAAAAGCGTGGATACTGCACGTGTCAGCTGCCCCTCAGAGGGGGCAGATTTGCTGGCTGGAAGTAATGGCGGAGTGATAAACAGAGATGTTTTGGAGCAATGTTTGTATTTTTTGATGTTTTCTCTGCTACATAATTTTGCTAAATGTTTCTCAAGATGTTAATGACTAATGTTTTAATCCTGTGGGTCTATCCTGTTATTTCAAAAAGCATGATTTATTTTCCAATGACTGTGAAATAAACGTTGGTCTTTTTTGTTTTTAGGTGTTTTTATATATTTTTGGTGTGTTTATTTGTAATTTTTGTTTTGCTTTCCTTGTTTTGTGGACCAATTAAAATTACTTTCAAATTTGAAGTTTGTTTTGTGACATATTTTTTTTTCATGCTATGGATTTCAACCGCTGCAGCTGAACTAGTTTGGGCCTAAACCATCAAGTGTGATTTGTCTCTAAGCTCTTTCCTGGTGTGTATGCATGAAATGTTTAGTCACCAGAAAAGGAAGGACAAAGCGGGGTAAGTATTGTTTCCTAGAACTGATGTCCAGACTGACTTTTTAAAGCACATGTGCAAGATGTAGGAAAAGCTGCAAACAGGGCCTGTTGGAGGGGGGGGGGGTGGGGTGTTTTGGTGGACAGGCTTGAAGTGCTGATTTACAGCGCTGTGCTTGAAACTAGCACAAGACAATCCTATTCTAATTGTGGGTTGTTTGAGGGAAGCCAATTGAGTGTTAGAACCCCTGCTAGTGTTTTTAGGTTGGGCTTTGTGTCCCTTTTCCTAAAATTGGCTTCACTTCCTGTCACACAGCTGAACAGGAAGTGAGGTTAAAACCCTACCAATGGTCTTTTCTTTGGGACACAGGTCAATCTAACTAGTGTCACCATTAAGCAAATTGCACTGCAGTGTACACCCCAAATGATTAGTTATTTTGGGGTTTAGTAAAGGCAAAGCCGCTCTGCAGTAGAAGCGTAGGCAATGAAAATCAGAAGGGAAGCACTGATGGTTTTTACTTCCAATCCCGCCAAGTTTTGAGTTTTCTTCCTTGCTTGTCCACTTGTAGTGCAAAGTGGATTTGCCTTTAGTAAATGGACCCCAAAGTCCAAGATTCCTACTAATTTGGGGTGTACACAGCAAAATGCCATTTCCAAAATGGGAAACTATTTATATTGATCTGTGTGTCCCCAACAAAACATTACTCAGGTGTTTCCCTCACTTCCTGTTTGGCTGTGTGGCAGGAAGTGAATGAATTAAGTAGAAAGTGACAACATTTGTGAGGTGTCTTTACCCTATCAGGGGTGCAGGCATCCCCAAAACAAACAAGAAAATAGTTGATTTAACATTGGGTGGTGTTTGTGGGGGTCCCTAACACACATTCATACATATTAGCAACGCTGGATCTGGCCTATTGGCATGGTTATATTTTCTTAAGCCTCTCAATAAAATGATCTGAAATTTGGGGTTAAACTGGAACAATAATCATCACTTTTATTTTTTGGATTTCTTTCATTTTGGATAGAGTTGGGGGGGGGGGGGTTAGAAGCTCTGTCAGTTTATTTTGTATTATCCCTGTCCGTTTGGGGAGATTGGCCTTCACTTCCTGCCCCATAGCCAAACAGGAAGTGATCGAAAAACTAGGCAAATTAAGGGTCTCCTGTTTGCCCCCCCCCCCCCCCCCCACAGAACTTGTGTGTGTCCCCTGAAAATTCCTGGGTGGGTCATAAAAAAACAGGGTGTGGCCTTGACAGGAAGGGTGGGTCATTTTTCTATTAGGGGGGTGCCAAAATTTGGTCAGGCCTAGGGCAGCACAAAACCTAAATATCCTACTGCATATTAGGGCTTATTTAGACAGGATCCAATTTACAGCATGTTTTTAGATTGTGGGAGGAAACCCGCACAGGGAGAACATGCAAACTCCAGGCAGATAGTGTCACGGGCGGGATTCGAACCAGCAACCCTTTTGCTGCTAGGTGAACATGCTACACACTACACTACTGTGCTGAACGAACATGATTGCAGCTGAAAGCATGAGATGTTTTTTTTTTTTTACCAATTCCATGCTTTCCAGCCTGGAGGACAGATGTGGGGTCTAATTGACCCCGCCTTTCTCTATAAAGAGGACCTGTCACACACTAGTCCTATTACAAGGGATGTTTACATTCCTTGTAATAGGAAGAAAAGTGAAAAATAATACAAACAAAGGGACAAACAAGTGCAAAAAATAAAATATTAAGTAAAAAAATAAAATAACAAAGGAATTTAAATGCTCCTGTCCCTAGTAGCTCGCACTCAGAAGCGAACACGCATGCAAGTCCCACCCACATATGTAAACATCCTTCAAACCCCACATGTGAGGTATCATAGCGTGCGTTAGAGCGAGAGCAATAATTTTAGCACTAGACCTCCTCTGTAACTCAAAAGTGGTAACCTGAGAAAAAAAGTCAAGCGTTGCCTATGGAGATTTTTAATAACGAAGTTTAGCGCCATTCCATGAGTGTGCGCAATATGAAAGCGTGACAAGTTAGGTATCTATTTACTCGGTGTAACATCATCTTTTACCTTATCCCTAAAAATTGGGCTAGCTTTACTGCTTTCTTATTTTGTCATTCATGAAACAGTTTTTTTTTTTGAAAGCCAAAAAAAAAAAAAAACGTTTGCAAATTTTTGGCACAAATACTGTTGGAAATGTGTCCGAAAAAATGGCCGCCACTTTATTCCCTAGGGTGTTTGTTAATAAAATATATATAATGTTTGGGGGTCCTGAGTAAGTTTCAAGGAAGAAAATATAATTGTTACATGAAGGAGAGAAGTGCCAGAATAGGCGCGGTATGGAAGTGGTTAAAGTGCAACAATAAAAGTGAAAAATTCCTTGAAATTTCGTACCATGGGGGGGGGGGGGCAATTAGGGCCGCCATCAGGAATTATGGGGCCCCTTACACAGCTTCAGGCATGGGCCCCCTGGAGCAGAGAATAGGGGGGGGGGTGCCGCCTGATATTAAGAAGGGGGGGGGCTGCCGCAATTTGATAAGCGGGGGGTTCCTTTACTAAAAAATACATATAGAAAAATATATATTAAAAAGGGTGGTAGCCATCCGGGGGCCCTGGGGACCACTGGGCCCTTTAATAAAAATAAACCTCTGGGCCCTTTAATGAAAAATAAATTACAATATCTATATATATATATATATATATAAAATAATAAAAAAGGGGGTTGCCTTGGGAGCTCTGGGCCCTTTAATAAAAAATAACTACCAAAAATCTAAAAAAAAAATAACATTGGGTGGGAGCTGTGGTGGCTCAATGTGAATGGCACTGCGCTGACAAGCCGTTCACCTCTGCAGCCAAGGGTTCGGATCCCGGTCTCGGCTACATGTGAATTGAGTTTGGTGGTGTCAGCCCGGCTCCCGTTGGGTGTGCTATGCAAGGTACGCCTGTGCTTAGTACGCCCACCCCCCCCCACCAAAAAAACACCACACTTGCACACACTTTGGCCATGAGGTCTCCTAAAATAAAGGGAGGCGAAGGACCTACAGGGCTGGCTGGGTGGGCTACACTCCCTCATAGGGGGAGTCCCTCTGTCCCATCGGGCTCCCAAGTGTAGCAGGTGGGGTGAGTGCCCCCCTCACACCCACCATTGCCACCGGGGCATGGAGAAGGATGGCGATTGCAAGTCCAGCTCCTCTCTCTCGACTTCACGCACAAAATACACTTTAAAAAAGAAATTAAAGTAAAAAGTAACAAACCTGGGGAAAATGTTTATAACATTTTTAGAAGCAAAAAGGTTGTCATCTGGGGCCCTCTGGGAGCTTTCATAATTATATTATATATATATATGTTAAAAAAATAACCAAATAATATATAATTTTTTTTTTTTTGTTTTTTTTTTAAAGGTGGGGGGTTGTCATCTGGAGCCCTGGGGATCTCCGGGCCACTGGGGACCTCCAGACCCCTAAAACAAAACATTGGCCCTTTAATAACAAAAAATATGGGGGGTTGCCACCCGGGGCCCTGGGAGCCTCTGGGCCCCTGGGGACCTCCAGACTGCTAAAAAATATTAAATTCCAAAAATTGGCCCTTTAATAAAAAATCCTACAAAAACCAACTACCAAATATATATACAAAAAAAAAAAAGAGGGGGGTTACCATCTGGGGCGCTGGGGGGCCTCCAGGCATCTGGGCACCTCCGGACCCCGGGCCCCTTACAGGTGTACAGGGCCGCCATCAGGAATTTTGGGGCCCCTTACACAGCTTCAGGCATGGGCCCCCTGGAGCAGAGAACCGGGGGGGGGGGTGCTGCCGCATGAAATTGAGAAGCGGGGGGGGGGGGTGGTGGTGCGCAAATTGAGGAGCGGGGGGGCCCTTTACAAAAATTTTGACAGAAATAAGAAATAAAGAAAAATATATATAAAAAAGGGGGGTAGCCATCCGGGGCCCTGGGGACCTCTGTGCTCTTTATAAAATAAAAATAAAAAAGAGAGAAAATACATATATATATATTTTTTTAAATATAACATTTATCGAAAAAAATTAAAAAAACAAGGGGGTTGCCTTCCAGGGCCCTGGGGACCTCTGGGCCCTTTCATAAAAAAAAAAAAAAGAAATATATAAAAAAAATATATATATTTTTTTAAATATATATATTTTATTTAAAAAAAAGGGCTTGCCATCTGGGGCCCTTAGTGGCCTCCGGGCCCCTGGGGACCTTCGGAGCCCTTAAAAAAATAAAACTAAAAAAAAAGGTTTTTTTTGTTTTAGGGTGGTTCCCATCCGGGCCCCTGGGGGCCCCTGGGGACCCCCGGGCGGTGTAATCCCTGTACCCCCCTAATGGCGGCCCTGCAGGTGTGCCCTGATGGCGGCCCTGGGTGTAATGTCAGCATGTGAAAAATGACATTCTGAAGGAAAAAAGCCATTTAAAACTGACTCGCGGCTATAATGAATTGTCAGCTCCTGGAAATTGCAGGAGAATTCATTCATTAAAAACACCAATAAAAAAGCGTGGGGGTCCCCCCAAATTCAATAACCAGACCCTTTAGGTCTGGTATGGATATTAAGGGGAACCCCGCCATCAATTTAAAAAAAAAATGACGTGGGGTTCCCCCCAAATATCCATAACCAGACCCTTCGGGTCTGGTGTGGAATTTAAGGGGAACTCCACCCCAAATTAAAAAAAAAATGGCGTGGAGTCCCCCCTAAAATCCACACCAGACCCCTTATCCGAGCACGTTGACCTGGCCGGCCGCAGAAAAGAGGGGGGGACAGAGCGCGGCCCCCCCCCTCTCCTGAACCGCACCAGGCCACATGCCCTCAACATTGGGAGGGTGTTTTGGGGTGCCCCCCAAAACACCTTGTCCCCATGTTGATGAGGACAAGGGTCTCTTCCCCACAACCCTTGCCCGGTGGTTGTGGGGGTCTGCGGGCAGGAGGCTTATCGAAATCTGGAAGACCCCTTTAACAAAGGGGCCCCCCAGATCCCGGCCCCCCCCCTGTGTGAAATGGTAATGGGGTACCTTGTACCTCTACCATTTCACGAGAAAAAAAAAGTGTCAGTGTAAAAAAAGACAAGAGCCGGTTTTTGACAAGTCCTTTATTATCTTCTTTTCTTCTTTCCTTCGGGCTTCTTCCTCCATCTTCTTCTTCCTCTGCTTCTGTCTTGGGTCTTCTATTCCCGCATCTTGCCCGGCGTGTTCTTCCATCTTCTTCCGCTGTCCTTCTCGTCCGCATCTTCTTCTCCTTCTTCTTCTTCGCCGGAGGCGCCGCTTCCAATTGAAATCCCCGCTGTCTGCCGGACCACGCCCCCCCCTCTGACGCCTCGGGCAAGCTCTTAGGAGTGTGCTGCCAGTGCGTCAGAGGGGGGCGTGGTCACAAGTCAGAGGGCGGGCAATTCAATTTGAAGCTTGTGCGCGGCTTTTTCTTTGCCAGAGTCGCCGCTTCCAATTGAATTGCCCGCTTTCTGGAACATGTGACCACGCCCCCCTCTGACGCACTGGCACCACACGGGGACTTTCCTAAGAGCTTGTCCGTGGCGTCAGAGGGGGGGGGCGTGGTCCGGCAGACAGCGGGGATTTCAATTGGAAGCGGCCGCTCCGGCGAAGAAGAAGAAGGAGAAGAAGATGCGGACGAGAAGGACAGCGGAAGAAGATGGAAGAACACGCCGGGCAAGATGCGGGAATAGAAGACCCAAGACAGAAGCAGAGGAAGAAGAAGATGGAGGAAGAAGAAACCCGAAGGAAAGAAGAAAGAAGATAATAAAGGACTTGTCAAAAACCGGCTCTTGTCGTTTTTAACCCTTTACATTTTTTTTACTCGTGAAATGGTAGAGGTACAAGGTACCCCATTACCATTTCACACAGGGGGGGGGCCGGGATCTGGGGGGCCCCTTTGTTAAAGGGGTCTTCCAGATTTCGATAAGCCTCCCGCCCGCAGACCCCCACAACCACCGGGCAAGGGTTGTGGGGAAGAGACCCTTGTCCTCATCAACATGGGGACAAGGTGTTTTGGGGGGCACCCCAAAACACCCTCCCAATGTTGAGGGCATGTGGCCTGGTGCGGTTCAGGAGAGGGGGGGGCCGCGCTCTGTCCCCCCCTCTTTTCTGCGGCCGGCCAGGTCAACGTGCTCGGATAAGGGGTCTGGTGTGGATTTTAGGGGGGACTCCACGCCATTTTTTTTTAAATTTGGGGTGGAGTTCCCCTTAAATTCCACACCAGACCCGAAGGGTCTGGTTATGGATATTTGGGGGGAACCCCACGTCATTTTCTTTTTTAATTGACGGCGGGGTTCCCCTTAATATCCATACCAGACCTAAAGGGTCTGGTTATTGAATTTGGGGGGACCCCCACGCTTTATTTTTTCGTTTTTTTAATGAATGAATTCTCCTGCAATTTCCAGGAGCTGACAATTCATTATAGCCGCGAGTCAGTTTTAAATGGCTTTTTTTTTTTTTTTTTTTTTTTTTTTTTCAGAATGTCATTTTGTGCAAAGACATATTTCTAACCACATGAAAAGTGCACTTTATTCACCTGCTGACATCCCCCCCCCCCCCCCCATGGTACGAATTTTAAAATAATTATTCAAATGACGTGGGGGTCCCCCCAAATTCCATTACAGGCCCTTCAGGTCTGATATGGATATTAAGGGGAACCCCGCCGTCAATTAAAAAAAAAAAGACGTGGGGTTCCCCCCAAATATCCATAACTAGACCCTTCAGGTCTGGTGTGGAATTTAAGGGGAACTCCACCCCAAATTAAAAAAAAAATGGCGTGGAGTCCCCCCTAAAATCCACACCAGACCCCTTATCCGAGCACGTTGACCTGGCCGGCCGCAGAAAAGAGGGGGGGACAGAGTGCGGCCCCCCCCTCTCCTGAACCGAACCAGGCCACATGCCCTCAACATTGGGAGGGTGTTTTGGGGTGCCCCCCAAAACACCTTGTCCCCATGTTGATGAGGACAAGGGTCTCTTCCCCACAACCCTTGCCCGGTGGTTGTGGGGGTCTGCGGGCAGGAGGCTTATCGAAATCTGGAAGACCCCTTTAACAAAGGGGCCCCCCAGATCCCGGCCCCCCCCCCTGTGTGAAATGGTAATGGGGTACCTTGTACCTCTACCATTTCAGGAGTAAAAAAAATGTAAAGGGTTAAAAACGACAAGAGCCGGTTTTTGACAAGTCCTTTATTATCTTCTTTCTTCTTTCCTTCGGGTTTCTTCTTCCTCCTCCTTCTTCTTCCTCTGCTTCTGTCTTGGGTCTTCTATTCCCGCATCTTGCCCGGCGTGTTCTTCCATCTTCTTCCGCTGTCCTTCTCGTCCGCATCTTCTTCTCCTTCTTCTTCTTCGCCGGAGCGGCCGCTTCCAATTGAAATCCCCGCTGTCTGCCGGACCACGCCCCCCCCCTCTGACGCCACGGACAAGCTCTTAGGAAAGTCCCCGTGTGGTGCCTGTGCGTCAGAGGGGGGCGTGGTCACATGTTCCAGAAAGCGGGCAATTCAATTGGAAGCGGCGACTCTGGCAAAGAAAAAGCCGCGCACAAGCTTCAAATTGAATTGCCCGCCCTCTCACTTGTGACCACGCCCCCCTCTGACGCACTTGCAGCACACTCCTAAGAGCTTGCCCGTGGCGTCAGAGGGGGGGCGTGGTCCGGCAGACAGCGGGGATTTCAATTGGAAGCGGCCGCTCCGGCGAAGAAGAACAAGAAGAAGATGCGGACGAGAAGGACAGCGGAAGAAGATGGAAGAACACGCCGGGCAAGATGCGGGAATAGAAGACCCAAGACAGAAGCAGAGGAAGAAGAAGATGGAGGAAGAAGAAACCCGAAGGAAAGAAGAAAGAAGATAATAAAGGACTTGTCAAAAACCGGCTCTTGTCGTTTTTAACCCTTTACATTTTTTTTACTCGTGAAATGGCAGAGGTACAAGGTACCCCATTACCATTTCACACAGGGGGGGGGCCGGGATCTGGGGGGGTCTTCCAGATTTCGATAAGCCTCCTGCCCGCAGACCCCCACAACCACCGGGCAAGGGTTGTGGGGAAGAGACCCTTGTCCTCATCAACATGGGGACAAGGTGTTTTGGGGGGCACCCCAAAACACCCTCCCAATGTTGAGGGCATGTGGCCTGGTGCGGTTCAGGAGAGGGGGGGGGGCCGCGCTCTGTCCCCCCCTCTTTTCTGCGGCCGGCCAGGTCAACGTGCTCGGATAAGGGGTCTGGTGTGGATTTTAGGGGGGACTCCACGCCATTTTTTTAAAAATTTGGGGTGGAGTTCCCCTTAAATTCCACACCAGACCCGAAGGGTCTGGTTATGGATATTTGGGGGGAACCCCACGTCATTTTTTTTTTTAATTGACGGCGGGGTTCCCCTTAATATCCATACCAGACCTAAAGGGTCTGGTTATTGAATTTGGGGGGACCCCCACGCTTTTTTTTCCCTTTTTTTAATGAATGAATTCTCCTGCAATTGCCGGGAGCCGACAATTCATTATTGCCGCGAGTCAGTTTTAAATGGCTTTTTTACTTTGAAAAATGACATTTTGTGCAGAGACAGTTCTAACCACGGGAAACATGCGCTTTTTCACATGCTGACATTAGAGACCCCCATAGTACGAAATTTAAAGGAAAATTACACTTTTATTATTGCACTTTTAGCATTATTAAAATCACTGCTCCCGAAAAAACGGCCGTTTTAAAAAATAAAAAAAGCATTGGTACATGTCCCCTGGGGCAGGACTGAGGTCCCCAAACACTTTTTAGGACAAAACTTGCAGATTAGCCTTTAAAATTCACAATTAAGATTTCGCCCCATAGACTTATACAGGGAGTTCGGCGGCGGCTTTACTTATCAATCACATCGCGCTGCTGCTGCCGCCGGTTCATGCGCCTAATTAGGGATTCATCCAGCGCACCTATTAAGGCATGTACCGGCGCAGCGCAGCTTCATTAGTAAATCAGCCCCATAGTCTTATATTTTTTTTTCCTCAAAAAATCACACTATGGCTTATTTTCGGGGGGTGTCTTATTTTTATTACAGAAAATAAAGGTTGCCTACCTGAACCACACTTGCGCTTCTTAGCATTTCCTCTGTCCACCTGTAGACTGAGATTATCGTATTCTGCACACCATTTTTGGACCATTCGGATATCCAACTTCTTCTCTTTGCACTCATGTTGTCTGGCTGTACAGAAAGATAGGCCAGCAAAGCTGATGTGGAGCAAAGTGGAGCTGGGGTGATCTCTTTGGGCTCAGTAGCAGCTTTTCCCCCTATCCCCTGGTGTTTGTGTGGGGTGAGAGAGGGGTTTGCTGGTCAGTGCTGGGAGAAGCTTTACAGAGCGTTCTTCTCCTCACTTCAGCCCCAGTACAGTACCGTACGCCTATCACGTGTTGTTTCCCGCTCCGCGCCGCGCCGTTACGCATACGACACTACGTCTTATTTTCGGAAATTCGACACTCCATCGCTACGTCTTATTTTCGGAGGGGTGTCTTATATTTCGATCTTGTGTCAAAATCCAGCTACGGCTTATTTTCGGAGTACGTCTTATTTTCGGGGAAACACAGTAAGTTCTAGTTCCTCTCCCCTAGATGTGTTTACATTCAGGACTTCTGTTTTAGTGATATTTAATTTGAAATTTGAGATTTCTCCATATTGACTACATGTTTCTAGTAATTTTGGGATTGATGTCTTGGGATTGACTAAGTAGAAAAGAACATCGTCTGCGAAAGCAGAGAGCTTGTGTTCCTCTTCATTTATTTTGACTCCTTCTATTTCTGGACACCTGCGTATCCTGGCTAGCAGGGGGTCTAATGATAGAACAAATAGCATTGGTGACAGGGGGCATCCCTGTCTTGTTCCATTTTTCATTTTAAATGCTTGGGACAGACTTCCATTTATTTTTATCCTGGCTGTCGGGGCTTGATATAAAGTTCTAATCCACCTTATTATCGTCCGCCCAAAACCCATTTCCTTTAGCGTGTTTAGCATGAGTCCCCAGTCTACCCTGTCGAACGCTTTTTCTGCGTCTATCGACAGGAGTAGACTGGGGACCCCACTTTCCCTCATTCTTTGAAGGACAAGGAGAGCCCTCACCCCGTTGTCTCTTCCCTCTCTCCCCTGGATAAACCCTGTCTGGTCAGGATGGACAAGTTATGTCATCTCCTGTTTTACTCTTCCGGCCAAGATCTTTGCGAATAGTTTGGTGTCTATATTCAACAAAGAAATCGGCCTATATCCTGAGCAGGTTTTGCCGTCTTTTCCTTCCTTTGGAATGACTGTGATAGTCGCCTCTGCAGCTTCTCTACTTAGCGGATAGTCTGTCCCCAACCCATTAAAATATTGGCAGAGTCTAGGGATAAGTATCTCCTTACATTTTTTATAGTATAGGACGGTAAAGCCATCCGGCCCTGGGCTTTTACCTAACGCTGAATCTGCTAAAGCTGCCTTGATTTCATTTTCTGTGATGGGCCTGTCCATCACTAAAGCGTCTTCTTGACTGCATTTTGAGATACCTGCTTCCTTTAGAAAGTCTGTTATTTTATTCTCCTTTTCCCCTTGTTTCCACATCCTCTGTTCCACCTTTAGAATATGCTCTAAAGGTCTCAGCTATTTCTTTTGTTGTATGTACTGTCTCCCCTCTCTCATTTTTAATTTTTTCGATATAATTTCTTGTTTTTTTTTTCCGTACCATCCTGGCCAGATGTTTATTTGTTTTATTTCCCCACATGTATCTTTCTTTTGCAATTGTATTAAAATCCCTATTTTGTTTCTAGGTCTAGTAGCTCTTTTAGTTTGTTTCGTTTGTTCACAAGAGCATGATATATCTCTCGTTGTTTTACCTTTTTTTTATGTTTTTGCTCCAGGTTAAATTTCTCTGTTATTATTTTATCTCTTTTGCAACTTCTTTCTTTTTTTTCCCTCATCCCTTCCGAGATCAGGATCCCTCTGATCACTGTTTTATGTGCATCCCACAATATTGCCCTCGATATTTCCTTTGTGTCGTTAATCCTAAAATAGTCTTCCAACTCCTTTTTGATCCTAACTAAGCTACCCTCGTCCATCACTAATTCCTCGTTGAGCCTCCAGTTCTGAAATAGTTTATGGGTTTCTGGCACGTTCAAGGTTATACTTATTGGCGCGTGGTCTGAGAGTGTGATGGCTCCTATCTCTGCCTCTGCCACCATCTCCAAACCACTATGGTCCACAAAGATGTGGTCAATACGGGAATAGCTACAGTGAACTGGGGAGTAGAATGTATAGTCCCGCTGTTCCGGATTCAGGAATCTCCAGACGTCTACCAGTTGGTTTCTGTATAAACTAGTTTTTATCTTTTTTAAGAGCATTTTATTTATCTCTTGTGGCTGAGAGGTCTTATCCACCCCTGGGTCGAGACAGAAGTTTAGATCGCCCCCCAGAATCAACTTTCCTTGCTTGAAATCTTTCAGTTTTTCTAGTAAGTTGACAAGATATTTTATCGGATGGACATTGGGAGCATAGATGTTTACTAATGTACATTCCATTCCTTCCAGTTCCCCCTTAACCACTTGAGGCCCGCGCTACCGTCGGATGACGGCAACAGCGCGGGCCTCAATATCCAAATGCCGTCATTTGACGGCATGTCTTTCTGGCGTTCCCAGCGCGCTGTACAGCGCGCTGCGGGGAAGCCCTGTGTTGTCCGTGTCCCTTGGACACGGCCAATCACAGATCGCGGCAAACGGCCAATCAGAGCGGCCGTTTGCAATGCGATCTGTGGGCGAATGAGAGATGATCTCTCATAGATCATCTCTCATTGCCGGCTCACACAGAGACAATGTCCTGTCTCTGGAGGGGAGGAGCCCGATCTGTGTTCCTTCCTACATAGGGACACAGATCGGTCACCCCCCCAGTCACCCCCCCTCCCCCTACAGTTAGAACACACCTAGCATACACATTTAACCCCTTCCTCACCCCCTAGTGTTAACCCCTTCAATGCCAGTCACATTTATACTGTAATTAGTGCATATTTATAGCACTGATCGCAGTATAAATGTGAATGGCGCCAAAAATGTGTCAAAAGTGTCCGATGTGTCCGCCATAACGTCGCAGTAGTAGTAACAATAAAAATTGCAGATCGCCGCCATTTCTAGTAAAAAAAAAATAATAAAAAATAATAATTCTCTCCCCTATTTTGTAAGCGCTATAACTTTTGCGCAAACCAGTCGCTTATTGCGATTTTTTTTTTTTTTTTTTTACCAAAAATATGTAGAAGAATACGTATCGCCCTAAACTGAGAAAAAAAAATGTGTTTTTTTTTTTAAATTGGGATATTTATTATAGCAACAAGTAAAAAATATTGTATTTTTCTTCAAAATTGTCGCTCTTTTTTGTTTATAGCGCAAAAAATAAAAATCGCACAGGCGATCAAATACCACCAAAAGAAAGCTCTACTTGTGGGGAAAAAAGGACGTAAATTTTGTTTGGGAGCCACGTCGCACGACCGCGCAATTGTCAGTTAAAGCGACGCAGTGCCGGAAGCTGAAATTTCACCTGGGCAGGAGGGGGGTGTAAGTGCCCAGTATGCAAGTGGTTAAGGAAGAGGAATCGAACTCCTTTGGCTATGCCAATAGCTACTCCCCTAGCTCGTTTGGAGATGGTATCGCCATAAAACCAAACGGGGAAATCTGATGAATATAATTTTATATTGGATTCTAATGTAAGATGAGTTTCTTGCAGGAAGGCCACGTTCGTTTTATAACTTTTTAATTCCTTTAAAATCTTGTGTCTTTTTGTTGGGCTGTTAAGACCTTTCACATTTACACAGGAGTTTAATTATCGGCATCTTTTTCTCTTTTTCCCCTTTTCCCTTCTCTGTTCTCGGATAGCCCCTCTGTCTGTCTTTAGACTGTTCTTTCTTCTTGATTCATTTGGTGAGATAGTTCCTCCTCCTACCCTCCCTCCCTCTCCCTTCCCTCTCCATCCCTCCCTCCTCCCTCCCCCTTTTCCCCCCCACCCTCCTCTCCCCCTCCCCCCCCCTTGTTGGCCGTCTATCGGCCACTGGGCCAACCTCCAATTTGGGTTTGGCTCAGTTCTCTCTAGGTGGGGCCTGGGATTTAACTCCCCCCCCCCCTCATTTCGAAGGGGGGGGGGAGATGTCGGTCTTCACCTTGCCATGAGGGAAGCTTAGCCTAGCCCCTCCCCCTCTCGTCTTGCTCCCCTCTACTCCCAGCCAGGGATAGCTGGTATTTGAATGTCCAGTCTGCTACAGAATGTTTTTAGATCTTCCGGGAATCTTAAGATGGCAGACCTCCCGTCCTTAGACCCTATTAGACAAGCTGGAAAACCCCAGTTATATTTAATTTTCTGAGTTGATAACTGGTTTAGAAGAGGTTTTAATAAACGTCGTCTTGCCAATGTTTCTGACGCCAAATCGGAGAAGATCTGGAGTTCTGATCCTTTATATAGCAAAGGTGGTTTCCCTCTTAGGTTTTTCCAGATCTTTTCCTTTTCTTCAAACGTCCTGAATCTTACAATAACGTCTCTTATCCTCTCAGTATCCGTTCTTCTGGGGTTACCCACACGATGTACTCTGTCTATCCTAATTGGATCCTCTGGGGGTCTTTCCAATACTGGATTGAATATTTCCTGCATGATCTTCCTCAGCTCCTCTCCTTGCTCCTCCGGTATTAATTTAATTCTTAAATTTTTTCTCCGATTTCTATTTTCCTGGTCTTCCAATTTATATAAGATATGCCTCTGCTGTAATTTTATCTGTTCTATTTGATCTTTTAAATGCGTTGAATCTTGTTCTTGCTTCTCTGTTTTTTCTTCCACAGATTCTATTCTGGTAAGAAGATGTCCTAGGTCCGTCCGTAGCGTTTGTATTTCTCCCTTGATGACATTCTCCAATCTCAGCAGCATTTCTGCCATTAGACTCTTTGATGGGCCTAGTTCATCTGCTCCTTGTTCGTCCGTCCAGCTCTGCTCTAGTTCTTTATCCAAAATTTCCTCGGCCCTTTCCTCGGCCCCTCCATTGGTTTTTCCTTTGAGGTCTTATTATGTGGGTTCTTATTCTCCATTTTCTTGTCTTTGTTTCCTTGTTGTTGTTGTTTCTTTGTGTCCTGGGATCGTGGACTGTCCTCTTTTGTCATATATTGTCTAATGGAGCTTGTTGCTATTGGATTACTTGATATATTTGGGGGTGTTTTCGGGGGGCCCCCCCTTTGTGGACCTACTCGTCATTCTTTGCATGATGTGCACTCTCCTTCTGATTCTCTTCCCCAGTTTGATCTCTTAGGTCATACCCCCCTTTTCCCATCCGCTTGTTCCTAAAAGATCTTAAGGGTCCCTATTTTGCCCCCTTTCCCCAGGAGTCCCTGTAAGCCTGTATCTCACGGGTTCCTCAAGTCGTCCTAAAAAAAAAAAAAAAGAAAATGCAGGTGCTGGGAGTTTTTTTTTTAGGGATTTCCGGAATATATGCTCGTTTTTCCTTTACACTTTACACTTTCGCTCCGCGCCTCTCCCTCCCCTCTCTTTCTCCTCTCTTTTATTTTTTCCCTATATGCACATTCCTCTTCTTCTGGTGCTCTCTTTTCCCTGCTTCCTGTTTCCTCAGAGTTAGGTCACCTTCAGTGCTTCTTCAGGCAGGGTCCACTCCAGAGCGGGTTTTTCCTTTATCTTTATCTCTCCCACAATGTGTCCACATTTGGAAATATGTTACATAAATAATAAATGTACTATACCTCATGTAGTATAGTAATTCACGGGAAGAAAAGAGAAAAAAAGGGATAGGAAGGTGATTGCCATAGACAGTTCTTTAACACATTTTCTTAACACACCTTTGGGTAGGTCTCAGAAAATATATTGATATTAAATATTAGTATTTCTCCCTGTGGTCCTTATATGCCATAAGAGGTTACTTATATACACATAAAATACATATATATATATATATATTTTTTTTTATCAGTCCATCTGATCCGTCTAATCCATCTTCATTTTATTCAGTCTCAACATTTGTATTTAATTATTTACTGCATTGTAAACAGATAAGATGAAAATGCCATACCTTCAGGGCTGATCTTCTGTTGCACTTGTCTGTGTCTGTCTCTCTCATCCGTCACAGACACTTACCTTTTATCTTGTCCTCCAGGGGTATTGGCAGTAAAGAGATGGGGGGTTTGAGGAGGTACCTGGCTGCTGTGTTCTGCCCAATCTGCCGGTCATTTGCCGTTTGCGGATGGCTTCGGTGCTGGACAAGGGGGGGGCCAAGCGGAGCGGAGCGGCTCTTGTCTTTTGGATCATTCGCAGGATTTTACTCCCGGGTGTGCTACTGGGACGGAGAGGAGGGTGAAGGGACGCTCTTCAGCTTCGGCATGCAGCCCAGCATACCGAGCGTCTTACCACGGCAGCTGCTCGAGGGTACCGGCGTGTGACAGGGCTGCTCGCCTTTCCCGTACGGAGTGTGTGTGACACACGCTTTTGTCCTGCGCCGTACACATCTCCCTCGGTCCTCCTTAGCCCGTCAGCTTGTCCCGTCCTCGCTCCTGGCTGGCGTCCGACCCGGCAATCCCACGGCTCCTCCCACCTAAAGGTGCGTCACGTCCTCACGTGCACGCCATCCGGAAGAGATGCCATCCTTCCCCCCTCTCTTAAAGAGAGTACAGGAACAGCTGCTTCAATGGGGTAGCGGCCTACACTCATGGCTCGGTAGGTGCAATATCCTTAAAATGACGATCCTGCCCAAGTTTTTGTACCTTATGCAGTCCCTTCCAATCCACATACCCGCAACCTTTTTCAGACAAACGCACACCGCCTTTACCCGCTTCCTGTGGGCGGGGAAACACCCATGTCTAAACCGCCGGTTGCTTAGTCGCCCGAAATTGAACGGCGGAATAGCCTTACCAGAGATACGAACATACTACTGGGCGACCCACCTCAATAGGCTTATTGACTGGTGTCGGCACGCAGACACGAAACTCTGGATAAGTATTGAACAGGGCCAGAGCTTGATCCCACTCCACAGAGCCCCTTGGTGCCAGGTAGACCTCCCACCAGACTTACAGCGACACCCGTTGATAGGAGCAACCACCAAAATTTGCGCGCAACTCTTGCAGGGAGGCTCACCTCTCGTCTAATAGCTCCCACCTAAGACCGGTGATCGGGCACCCCCGCTTCCCCCCGGGCTTGAGCGACAGGAAGTTTTTAGATCTCCGTGACTCGGGGCTGTTTCAAACATCACACTTCAGCACCGGAGGCAGATGGCTGGGGGCCAGAGACTTCATGGACCCTACGGGCCCATTCGGCCTCGACTTCATGAGATCTCTCCAACTTAGCCACTTCCTGGGAGATATGCCTCCCCCGACAGGCCGGGCCTACCACCCACGACGTTCGAGGACTTGTGTACGGAAACAGGGACACTGACGCACACACTCTCACTCACGTACAGTATACTGATCACACCTTCAGAGGCAGACCCACCCCCCTACCTCAGTAAATGGGAAAGGGACCTGAACCGCCAGTTCACCAGTAGTATGAAACGGCACATACTCACCTTCACCCATAGGTCTTCCCTAAGCTCGAGAGTGCAGGAAACTAACTACAAGATCCTAACCCGCTGGCGATGTTTTGGAGGAGAAGGGAACACTTCTACACGTGTTCTGGTCCTGCAGCCGGTTGCAGACCTTTTGGGGAGAGGTCCGTCGTATCTCTCAGAAATTCACAAAACGGGTGCTGGAAGACGACCCGGCATTCTTCTTATTGCATGCGACGACCATGCCAACACAGGCCTATAAGAAATCGGTGTTTCGCCACTTATTGGACGCGGCCAAGGCATGCATCCCACTGTGCTGGAAGTCACGGCACCCGCCCACGATAGCACAATGGCTTAGGAAAGTAGATGAGGTAGATAGGATGGAGGACCTGATCCTTACAAGTCAGAAGAGACAGGAGACATACACCGTGATATGGCAACCCTGGACCATGTTCCCGGTACTCGGACGAGGGGAAGGCCCTCAGGGGGGAACCCCTTGACCCTGTTGGCGTCCCCCCTGAGGCCGATGCACCGGCCCCGGAGGGGTAGACTGCGGAGTGGGACCGCCCCCGTCTCCCTCTTAGCTGGCACACATTTTACCGAGTAATAATGACCCTGCCCCCCTTTTGTTCCCCCATACCACCCCCGCCCCACATCCCTCTCCTCCCTCTAACCCGGGGGTTCCAGTTGTATGCAGTTTTCTGCGAAAAAAAAAATCTGACATGACATCAGCACTGTGGTGTGAACAGGACACACCATACCAGACCCTTATCCGAGCATGCAGTCCAGCAGGTCAGGAAAGGGAGGGGACGAACAAGTAACCCCCCCCCTCTGGAATCATGCCAGGCCACATGTCCTCAAAATGGACACAAGGTGCTTTGGGGCACCAGGCCACCCCCAAAGCACCTTGTCCCCATGTTCATGTTCACGGGGACAAGGTCCTCTTCCCCACAACCCTGCCCGGTGGTTGCGGGGGTCTGCGGGCGGGGGCCTTATTGGAATCCAGAAGCGTCCGTTAACAAGGGGCCCCCCAGATTTCAGCCCCCCCATGTGAATGAGTATCGGGTACACTGTACCCCTACCCAGTCATCTAAAAAAAGTAGTGTAGTGTGACAAAAGGTCTTCTTCCTCCTCTGGTCTTCTTTCTCCGTTTCTTCCTCCGGTCTTCTTTTTCCTCTGGTCGTCTTATTCCCCAGTTTCTTCCTCCGGTCTTTTCCCCCAGTTTCTTCCTCCGGTCTTCTTCTTTCTCCAGTCTTCTTCTCCAGCTTCTTCCTTTGGTCTTCTTCTTCCTCTAGTGTTCTTCGCCACAGCTCCCAACACCAACCCGCTGAAAATAGAAAAAACGGCCCTCCTCCAACGCTGAGTCCTGCTGATCTGTCCGCTTCGATGTCGCACATATAACTACGGGGCAGATGGCGTAATCCTGAGACCCTGCCCCCTTGTGACATCATGGACCCATCATGCCCCGGGAAGTAATGTTAAAAGGGGTGGGGTCTCCAGATGATGGCATCCGATGGCCACGCCCCCATAGTTATATAAGATATGTCCAACACCGGAGTGGACAGATCGGCAGGACCCAGCATCGGAGGAGGATCGCTTTTTTTATTCGGCCGCGGGAATGGTGGCGGAGGAAGAAGACCGGAGGAAGAAGAGGAAGAAGACTGGAGGAAGAAGCAGGGGAAGAAGATGACCGGATGAAGAAGAAATTTTTTATTGTCCCCATTGCAGCCTCACTGCGCCAAACTGCATACCTGATCAACTTGTATCATGCAGTCAGACGGCTGCCATCCATCCAGTGTACAAAAGCCACGCCTCCTCCTCGTCCTTCTCCGTGATGGGCGGAACACTCAGCTTCCCAGCAGTGAGTTAGTGTTTAGTGTTCCGCCTATTATGGACATCCTATCGTCCTTGTCCGTGGGAACAATGAACACTGACTAACATGCCGCGTACAAACGACCGTTTTTCATGACGAGAAAAATTCAATTTTTTAAATTGGTCATTAAAAACGATCGTGTGTGGGCTCCAGAGCATTTTTCTCAACGTGAAAAAATGGGCATTAAAAATGTAGAACCTGCTCGAATTTTTCTCGTTGTCTTTCACGTCGTAAAAAACTGTTGTGTGTAGGCTTTAACGATGGTAAAAAAACGCACATGCTCAGAAACAAGTTATGAGACGTGAGCGATCATTCTGGTAAAACTAGCGTTTGTAATGGAGATCACACATTCATCACGCTGTAACAGACAGAAAAGCATGAAGACTGAAAAGCGCAAATCGTCTCTCACCAACGTTTTACTAACACAAAATGTTAGCATACAAGGTTTGTATTATATGAGCAACATCTACTAAATGTCATTGCTGTGTGCCTATTACATTATATGATCACTAGATGGCAGTGTTACGTTTGCTAGTTCATGTTTTGTCTATGTACAAGAAGTAATAATAAAGTTCAGTTCCTGTTTCCACGACCTACAGACTGTCTGCCTGTAATTTGTTTAGCTCCAAAAGCTTATGTCTAACAGGTTATGGGCCCAGAGCATGTTACAGAAGCCCAGGATATAATACAGATTACCCCTGGATACAGCCAGAGACAGTGAGCTAGAGCAATTCAGTGCAGAAGACAGCAACAGAAAGACAAACAGCAGTAATGGCAGCTGCCATCCCCTCAGCAAAGTTCTCCATTGCAAATCTGACAAATCAGAACTACCAATCTTGGAAATTCAAGATGAAAATGCTGCTTATAAGAGAAGGTACGTGGAAATGCATAAATGAACAAAGACCTGCACAGCCCACAGAGGAGTGGTTAGACAGAGATCAGAAGGCGCAAAGCACAATCTCTCTGTGCATAGATGATGATCAAATCATACATATATGTAACTGTCAAACTGCTAAAGACATGTGGGAAGAGTTACAGAAAGCACATGAAAGAGTTAATCTCAGCAATAAACTGTATTTAATCAGAAAGCTCTATCAGACTAAGCTAAAGAAAGACCAGGACATGCAGGACTATATAAGACAGACCTTAGAGATGGTGGAGAAACTGCGAGGGATTGGAGAAGAGATGAAAGATTTCCATGTTGCAGCGCTATTATTAAGTGGACTTCCTGAAAGTTATGAGACACTTGTCACAGCACTAGATGCACGTCCAGATGATGATCTGACACTGGAATATGTTAAAGGCAAGCTTGTGGATGAATACAAGCGCAATACTGAAAGCATGAGTACTGTGAGTGTGTGTTCAGAGACGGCTTTAAAGACAAGATACAAAAATAAACACAGTAACGTGCAGCTAGAAAAGCGAGAATGCTTTGTGTGCAAGAAACCAGGACATCTAAAAGCAGATTGTAGAATCTGGAAAGCAGATTGTAGAATCTGGAAAGCTAGAATGCAAAAACAAAGTGCATTCCAACAAGCTAAGAATGTCATAGAAACAAAGGAGTATGCATTCGGATCCAAAAATTGTGTCACTTCTGTGCAAGCATGGTGTGTGGACTCAGGCGCTACAAGTCACATGACAAATGACCGAAGTTTCTTCGCTCAGCTTGATGAAAGCAAAACAGAAGGGATAACTACAGCTAATGGACAATTCATGAAATCAGTGGGAATAGGAGATGGCTTTCTATACTGTCCTATCTCTCCAGATATCACTAAAAAGATCCATATGAGGAATGTTCTGTATGTGCCAGATCTTGAAAGCAACCTTTTGTCAGTAAAGAAACTCACTAACCAAGGCAATGTAGTCACATTTCAGGGTGACAGTTGTATCATAACAAAAGGGGATTGCTTGCTTGCAAAGGCTAAAATCATAGATGAACTATATCAGTTGAACTGCAGTGAAATGGTTAAAATAGCCAAAGAGGATAAACATTCAAACTGCATCCACACTTGGCACAGACGATTGGGACAATCTTTATTGGCAATAAAGAAATTCTGATACAATAAAGAAAATAGTTGAGAATAACTATGCAAGTGGTATTAAGATTAATCCATGTGATCACACAATGATTTGTACCAGCTGTATTAAAGGAAAAATGGCAAGGACACCTTTTCCCAAGCAGACCAACAGCAAAGTTCAAAAACCTCTGGACTTAATACATTCAGATCTTTGTGGTCCAATGAAAACTATGACTCCAGGAAAGAAAAAGTACTTCCTGACCTTCATTGATGAATACTCCAGATATACCACAGTATTTCTACTTCACAATAAGGATGAAGTGCCAGAGAAATTAGAAGAATATCTCGCTCAAGTAAATAATATTTTTGGCAGAATGCCCAGAGTACTACGAACAGACAATGGCTCAGAATATACAAGTGGTAAAACACAAGCCATTCTCAGGAAGCATGGAATTATGTTCCAGACAACAGTTCCATATAACCCGGAGCAAAATGGAGTTGCAGAGAGAATGAACCGCACACTGTGTGAAAGTGGGAGGAGCATGCTATTTGATGCAGATATGCCAACTACATTCTGGGGAGAAGCTATCACAACTGCATGTTATCTTCAAAATCGTTTGCTGGGAAAAGCAACAACAAAAACTCCATATGAACTATGGAACAAAAGGAAACCAGATTTAAGACACATCAGAATTTTTGGAAGTAAAGCCTATGTACACATTCCAAAAGAAAAACGTACAAAATGGGATGCATGTGCAAAAGAAGGTGTACTTGTGGGGTACAGTGAATCTCAAAAAGGATACAGGATTTTACATCAAGACACGAACAAGGTAACAGTCAGCAGAAGTGTGATTATTGATGAAACCTCTATGTGCTCAAAGTTTGAACAACAGACACAAACCATTCAAACTGAGAAAGAATCAACATCAGTCACTCAAGAAAATAAGGAAAGTGATACAGAAATAGAAATTACTGCAGAAGAATCAAAACCTGAATCTGAACTAGAAATACCTTCAGTCAGAAAATCAACCAGAATCAATAAAGGTGTTCCAGCTGAACGTTTATCTTACATAGCTCGCAGAGCTGTTCAAACTGAACCAGGTTCATGGAAAGAGATGCAGAAACTGCCAATGCATGAGAAACAAGTATGGAATAAAGCCGCTGATGAAGAAATTACATCACTCGAAGATCTCCAGACATGGACACTTTCAGAGCTACCTCAAGGTAAACATGCCATAGGATGTAAATGGGTTTTTAAAACCAAATGTAACTCTGAAGGGAAAGTCTGTCGGTACAAGGCAAGGCTGGTTGCTAAAGGTTACTCACAGAAGTTCGGTGAGGACTATGATGCTACTTTTGCTCCAGTTGCTAAACAAAGTACTTTCAGAACACTAATGACAGTGGCTGCCATGCGTACAATGATTGTGAAACATCACAATATTAAGACAGCTTTTCTTAATGGTGATATTGAAGAAGAAATTTACATGTCACAACCAGAAGGATATTTGAAAAAGGGACAGCATCTTGTCTGCAAGTTGAATAAATCTCTTTATGGCCTTAAACAATCAGCTCGAGCATGGAACCTGAAGATTAATCAAGTTCTACTAAATGAAGGATTTACAAGAAGCAAAGCTAAACGTGCCTATACACTAAACAAGTAGACACTGAGTGGATGTATCTGCTAATTTATGTAGATGACCTGATCATTGCTCACAAAAATAACAATGAAATTGCAAAGTACTCAACAAGCACTTTGAAACTAAAGACCTAGGTGAAGTGACATATTATCTTGGAATTGACATCCAGCGTGAGAAAGATGGAAGTTTCCTGTTGAATCAGAGCGCAAAAATTGAATCTATTCTTCAGCAATTCAACATGACAGAGGCGAAAGGAGCAAGCACACCTATGGACACAGCCTATCCAAAGTTAGAAGGAGAAGATGATCTTCTCACATCCAATAAACAATACAGACAAGCAGTGGGGGCACTTCTCTACATTGCAACCACTACACTTCCAGACATTGCAGCCAGCATGTCTCTTCTTTGCAGGCGAGTTGATAAACCACGTCTAAGAGATTGGAATGCGATCAAAAGAGTTATGAGATATCTGAAACAGACAAAAGACTTAAATTTGAAACTGTCAGCAAGTGGTGATTTAAACCTCGTGGGATATGTGGACTCGGATTGGGCAGGTGATCACAGCACACGCAAATCCACAAGTGGTTACTTATTAAAATTGGGAGACAGTCCTATATCATGGTCCAGCAAGAAACAGATGTCAGTGGCATTGTCCTCTACAGAAGCTGAATACATATCTGCAGCTTATGCCAGTCAAGAAGTTGTGTGGTTACAACAATTACTCAAGGATCTTGGAGAAGCAACATCAGAACCTACCGTCTTATTTGAGGATAATCAGGGTTGCATTAAGCTTGCAACAAGTGAGAAGATTAATGGAAGAACCAAGCATATCGATGTCAGACATCATTACATTCATGACTTAGTTGATCAGAAAGTGATTGAACTTGTGTATTGTGAAACGGAAAAAATGATTGCTGATGTTTTGACAAAACCACTAGCTAGAAACAGATTTGTTGATCTTAGATCAGAAATGGGATTGACATAGATAGTAGTTGTTGAGTGGGGGTGTTAGCATACAAGGTTTGTATTATATGAGCAACATCTACTAAATGTCATTGCTGTGTGCCTATTACATTATATGATCACTAGATGGCAGTGTTACGTTTGCTAGTTCATGTTTTGTCTATGTACAAGAAGTAATAATAAAGTTCAGTTCCTGTTTCCACGACCTACAGACTGTCTGCCTGTAATTTGTTTAGCTCCAAAAGCTTATGTCTAACACAAAATCAGCTAAAGCCGCCCAAAGGGTGGCGCCAACCGAATGGACCTTCCCCTTTATAGTGCTGTCATACGTGTTGTACGTCACCGCGCTTTGCTCCAGCATTTTTTTTCACAATCGTGTGTAGGCAAGGCCGGCTTGACAAGAATCATGTAGAGAAAAACTTTGTTTTTTCCATGACATTAAAAACGGTCGTGTACACACGGCAACACAGTTCCTGTTCCCCTATCACGGAGGATGAGGATGAGGAGGAGGATGCACGGCTTTTTTACACTGGTTGGTCGCATGACAGGGGCTGATCCGGTATGCAGATGGACACAGACTCGAGTATAAGCCGGGGGGGGGGGGGGGCGGGGGGCATTTTCAGCACAAAAAAATGTGCTAAAAACTTATACGGTAATCACATTCCCTCTGTTCTCAGCTGTATAAGAGCTGGGGGAGGAGAAACAGCAGAACACTGAGCTACCCAGTGAATGGCTGTGCAGCGTGTCAGAACAAGTCTGATCAATGGAGGAGAGCAGTCTGGGTTCCCAGCACAGCTAGAGAACTGACTGTGCTCTCCTGCTGAACATGGTCAGTTTTTAATAGGAGGGACTGGCAGGAACACCAGGGATTTCACACAAAAGCCTAGTACACCCAACCGGTTTTCCCGGCAGGAAAAAAGCTGAGAATCCCGACGGGAAAATAGAAAACCTGCTCTCTATTTTCCCGTCGGGATTCCCGGCATCGAATGTGACAAGCGCCGGCTCGACGTAGTCGATGATGTCATCATGTTCTAGCCATTCAAAAGAACAGCAGTTCTTTTGAATGGCCGTCTGTATGCAGACAAGCTTGCCAGAAATCCCGTCAGGAAAACCAAAGTTTTTTTCCGGACGGGATTCCCTGCCGTTTGTACAGTGCTTAAGAGAAAAGGAGACTTCTTCATACCAGTACATGGGACAGCAGCCACATATCAGGAATATGAAATGTTGGGGTAACAAGGTAACAAACACTTTAACTTTTTACTAATGCGGGAGCCATCGATATTCGCAGTACTCACATAAATCTCCCAGTGTCCAGGTGACGGGTTTCGGATTTGATAGGCTGACATGGCAAACCTGACATCGGAAATTCTTCCCCAGATCCTTCACTGTTGGGGTGTACCTGGAAGTGCTGGTCACATGATACAGTCCATCGTTATCCGTGAGGGGGTCAGTGGTGTGTGATGATATGATGTCATCTTCCGTGTACCATGTGACTTGTATGGCTGACGGGTAAAATGAATGAATCCTACAGGAGAGTTCGAACTCCTTACCGACACAAACAACATCCTGAGCCTTCCCTATAGAGTCCAGCACCGGAACCGCTGAAACAACAGAAGACAGTCAGATGTATTAAAAATATGGTTGTGAAAGCCTCTACCTCTTTCCCACCTCCCCCGTATACCTCATCCTCCTATTCCTCCTGGATCCACCGTCTACCTCTCCCCTCTTCTACTATTCTTACCCTTCTCCCTCATCCCTCTGTTCCTCCTCCATTACAGTAAAACCTTGGATTGCGAGTATAATTAGTTCCAGAAACATGCTTGTAATCTAAAGAACTTGTATATCAAAGTGAATTTCCCCATAAGAAATAATGGAAACTCAGATGATTCGTTCCACAACCATTTATTCATAAGTCCTTCAGTTTTAGTCTATATAAAAAGATTGCATTCTTTGATTGAGGAGGGTAAGGATAAGGGGGTCCTGACTGGTAAAGAGGCTGCTTATTTGGACCCTTTTTATTGTCGGACACCGATCATTTATTTTTTGCCAAAGTTGCATAAGAATGCTGAGCGGCCTCCGGGTCGCCCCATAGTAAATGGAATTGATTCCGTGACATCCCGGCTGGGACAGTATCTGGATGTATTTCTGCAGCCCTTGGTGCGCAATATGCCGGCATATCTGAGGGACACTAAGCAGATCATCCAGATTTTGGATTCCATCCCCTGTACTCCTGATACGATCCTAGTGACTGCTGATGTCGGGTCGCTCTATACGATCATTGATCATGAAGCAGCTCTGACATCAGTGAGTTGGGCATTGGAGTCAGCTGACCTTAGCTATGACCATATGCAATTTTTGTTAGATGGTCTTAAATTCTGTTTGCCAAGTAATTATTTTTGGTACAATAGGGAATTATTTTTGCAACAATGCGGAGTTGCTATGGGAGCCCGTTTTGCTCCCAGTGTGGCCAACTTGTTTATGGCCCACTGGGAGCGGGACGTGGTATTCCAGGACAGACCGCCTCAGTTGCTGTGCTACCGTAGGTACATAATGACCTTATTATGGTGTGGGAGGGTGATTTGCCTTCTTTGCAGCAATTTATGGATAAGCTTAATTCTAATAATAAGAATACAGTTTTAACCTGGACAGTTTCCCATGACAAGATTAATTTCCTTGATTTGGAAATTTTCAAATCAGACAATGTTCTCCTTACCAAAAATTATTTCAAAGACAGTGGATCGTAACGGGTATATCCCTCTAACTAGTTGTCATCATCGCCTATGGCTGTGCAACATTCCGCAAGGGCAGTTTGTGAGACTACGCCGGAACTGCACTTTGGAGTCAGATTATCTGGTCCAATCACAGGAATTATCTGCTCGTTTTATATCTAAAGGTTATTCTCGCCCCTTAATTCTACAAGAGATTGAGAAAGTAAGAGCCCTAGATAGGAGTGCCATCGTAGCAGATAAACCTCTCAATGCAACAAAAGAACAAGCTAATTTCAAAATGGTGCTGGATTTTAATATCCAGCACAAGAAATTTGAAAAAATAGTGGCAAAGCATTGGCCTATTTTAAAAGGTGATGGCGTCCTGGGGCCAGTCCTTCCGGATCGCCCTCAGTTCATCTATAGAAAGGCACCCTCATTGAGGGATAGCCTTGCTCCTGGGGTGATTGACCCACCGGTGGTGGCACAGCCCAAGCTTTTTGATTTTTTGACAGGTTTCTATGCGTGTGGTCGCTGTGCAACGTGTAGGCATGTTAAACAGCAGACTAAGAAAAGGAAGACCTTTTGTTCCAATGTGACCCATGTAGAATATCCCATCAAGCAGCTGATTACGTGCGATACCATCGGCGTAGTCTATATGCTTGAATGTGAGTGCGGCTTGCAATATGTTGGCCGCACCTCACGAGCATTACATGTGAGAATAGGGGAACACATTGGTAACATTGGTAACATTATGAGGGGTAATAGAAACCATAGTGTATCTAAACATTTTAAGCAATTCCACCAGAAAGACCCTAAAAAGTTAAAATTCTGGGGCATCGAGAAAGTGTCTAAGCACTGGCGAGGGGGGCATTATATCCGCCAACTGAGTCGGCGTGAGTCCTTCTGGATATATGAAACCAAAGTATCTTCGCCAGCTGGCCTCAATGTCGAGTTTGATCTTAATTGTTTTATTTCTAATAGATGATGAATGTTTTATATATATGTTTTACATACATTTTTTTATCTATTTTTTTTATGTATTTTTTATTATTATTATACTTTTTATATATATGTATTTTTATGGTATCTTTTTAAAAGTATTGTTAATGGTTAATTGTTTTCATGATGTTTGGGCCATGCAGTATGGTCTAATATCTCCTGGTGACAATGTCTCCCTCCCTGGGTGTGGGGGTGACGATTAGTGATAAGGAGTATATATTGAAAATTAATTAATCATTTTGTATAATTGTACTGGGTGTGCGATCGCGGCTGACGTTATTATATTAAATATTAAATGTTTATTATTTAAAATTCTTTATGTAAACTTTCTATTGTGGTCTGCTTAGTGATATGCCCTTGCTCTGCACCTTTAATCTTTGTTACGATGCTGGGTGTGCTTTTCTATTGCACTGGCATTGTTGTTGTGTAATAAAGCTTTGAGCATAGAGGGCGGTGTTGTGCTGCCATTGTTGTCATGGCAGCCGCAGGCTATATTAGGCTCAGACAGCGGGACGTCTGCACGCTGCTTTTCCATACCCCACGCTGATGAAGTCCCGCCCCAGGGATGTAACGACGTACGAGGGGGAGGAGCCACGTGTGACGTCACCCGCGATCGTCAACCCATGTGAGATCTATGCTGATCTATTTTTATGCTTTTGTCTGTCGCACTCACTCCAGAGTGCCTCTACAGTGAGTGTTTGTCTTTTATCACTTGAATAAATATACAGAGTTTTGGCTTCAGAGAGCACTAGATCTCCTTTCTTTTGTTTTCATGCCCTGTTTGCCTCACTCCGTTCCTGAGTCTGTCACCATTGAAGTTAAGTTGCTGCATCTGTTTGCTGTGCCTTTGAGAACAGGAGGTTCTCTATCTCACGCTCTGTGACCTGTAGTAGGTCGAAGTTATAAGGTGAGAGGCCATTCCTGCTGATTGGTGGAAGTTTCTTCTGAAAATCACTCTTTTGGATCACGCACATATTTTTCCAATTTTGGATCATATAAGCACTTGAGCACTCTTTATGGACTTTCTGTTTTTTCTTATTATATGCATATATTATATTATATTTCATATTGTATATCTAAATAAATTCTTTGTTTGCGCTGCACTACCTTTATTGTTATATGTTTTGAGGTGTTTTATTTGAATTTACCTATAGTGCTGGCTTGCAATTTTTAGTTTTGTTTGTTGTGTGGGTTCCAGCGCTGAATAATTCTCTTTGTTATTTATATAAAAAGATTGTAGCAATCACCGAGCATGACTTCACAGGGAACCCCCGAGCATGACTTTACAGGGAACCCCCTGAGCATGGCTTCACAGGGAACCCCCCCGAGCATGACTTCAAAGGGAACACCCCGAGCATGGCTTCACAGGGAACCCCCAGAGCATGGCTTCACAGGGAACCCCCCAGAGCATGGCTTCACAGGGAACCCCCCAGAGCATGGCTTCACAGGGAACCCCCGAGCATGGCTTCACAGGGAACCCCCCCGAGCATGACTTCACAGGGAACAGCCCGAGCATGGCTTCACAGGGACCCCCCAGAGCATGGCTTCACAGGGAACCCCCGAGCATGGCTTCACAGGGAACCCCCGAGCATGGCTTCACAGGGAACCCCCCGAGCATGACTTCACAGGGAACCCCCCGAGCATGGCTTCACAGGGAACCCCACGAGCATGGCTTCACAGGGAACCCCCAGAGCATGGCTTTACAGGGAACCCCATGAGCATGGCTTCACAGGGAACCCTCACGAGCATGGCTTCACAGGGAACCCCCAGAGCATGGATTCCCAGGAAACCCCTAGAGCATGGCTTCACATGGAACCCCCCGAGCATGGCTTCACAGGGAACCCCCTGAGCATGGCTTCACAGGGAACCCCCAGAGCATGGCTTCACATGGAACCCCCCAAGCATGGCTTCACATGGAACCCCCCAAGCATGGCTTCACAGGGAACCCTTAGAGCATGGCTTCCCAGGGAACCCCCCGAGCATGGCTTCACAGGGAACCCCCGAGCATGGCTTCACAGAGAACCCCCCAAGCCCCCTTCTTGTCCTTCACTCCATTTCTACATTTTTCACCATTATTCCCTTTATCTCTTGATATCCCCTGTCAGAGAACTCCTGTGAGATGTTTCGCACACAGACGTGCGCAAGCGCATAACCTTTGCCATAGAATGGCACACAGGCGCGCAAATGTGCGCCAGAGCTCGCAATTGCGGGCACGTATGCGAACAGATACGAGCACGCCCGCACGTACGAGCCTAATCCCGTTTGGCGCCAGACAGCCTATTTAAAGGGAGTCTGGGCTCTTGTGCTTTGCTGACTGATCTTCAGCTGTGTTCCTGAATCGTGCTCTGATCCTGTGTGTCTTCCCAGTATTCTGACCCGGCTTGCTCTTGACCTTGGCTCTGTGTTCTGTTCCTGTATTGATGCCCATCCCTGACCCGGCTCCATTCCTGACTCTGGCTTTGTCTATGATTTGGTACCTCACTGCCCGCTTGCTGACAAACCTGGCTATCCCTGAGACCTTGCTCCTGTCCATGTTCCTGGTTGCTGTTAACCCTCAGTTACCTGCCTGGCCGTTACCTGTTCCTGCGCAGCTCATCATAGTCTGCTTCAGGCCACTGAACCCTGCCAAGCTGTTCTCCCGGGATCTCCTGCTCCAGGCACTCATGTCCCTCTTGTCCTTCGGCTTCCACTGTTTCACCTTCAGCGGAGCCAGGACAGGAGATATAAGAGAGGCCGACCTCATCAAATCAGTCTCCCACCTGATCCCTGACATCCCCGCACCTCACCTTTATCCTCCTTCATCCCCTTGCTATTTTCACCTCCTCCATCCCCTTCTACCTCTTCAACTTCCTTCTAACTTCTGTCTTTTCTGCCACTCTTCTTCCCCTCCTTGTATCGCTTTCCTTTTCTCCTTCTCTACTCATCTTCTGTCTCTTCCCCCTTCGAATCTACTTCTTTCTACTTCTTCTCTCATTTCCTCCATTATCATCTTCTAACACTCACCTTCTTCTACTCTACGCTCTTCTCTTCCTACCTCTTCCTCCTCCCCCTCCTCCATCATCTTCAACCTTTTCTCACTTCTAATCCTTTGTTCTCCTTCTACCTCTTTCCACTTTTCCACCATTTTCCTTTACCTCTCAGCTGTCTAATTTTCCATCCTTTGCTAATTCTTCCTCCTTCAACATCCCCTTCTACTTCTTCACCCATTTCCTTCTTCACCCTCATTCACCTCTTCTCCCTTCTCCTCCTCATTCATCTTCTAACAATTCAACCTCTTCCTCCTGCATCTATCTTCTACCCTTTCCCCTTCTCATCATCTTTAACCTTTTCTCACTTCTAGTCCTCTATTTCCATTCTACATTTTCCCGCTTCTTCATCCTTATTTAGCCCTTCCCCCTACTCCTCTTTGATCCTATTCTACCTAGCCCTTCCCCCTTCTCCTCTTTGATCCTATTCTACCTTTTCCCCCTACTCTTTCACCTTCTCCACTCACCAACTACCCCTTTAACCCCTTTCTACCCCTTCCTTCTGCCTCTATTCTACCCCTTTCCCCTTCTTTTTCATCCTCCTATTCTCCATTCCCCTTCTTATATTTCCCCCTCCTTCATACCCCTTCTACCTCTTTCCCTTCCTTTCATCCATCATACTCTAATCCCCCTCCCCCCTCCATCCTTGGTCCACTTTTTCACCTTTCTCCTCCATCATCCTCAACTTTTTCTCCCTTTTCCTCCTCCAACCCCTTCTACTACTTTGACCTTCGGCATCATCCCTTACCCTTTCTGTGTTCTCTTTCACACCCCTTCTACCTCTCCTTGTGCTTCTCATCCTGTTCTTCTTCTTTTGTCCTCACCCACCCACTTCTAGTACTTCCCCTTTCTCCCCCTCTATCCTCCTCTTCTTCTTCTTTTTCCCCTTCTCCACTCCCTTCTACCTCCTCCCTCTTCTCCATCATCCTCGCCCCTTTCTTCCTTCTCTATCCCTCTTCTACCTTTTCCCACTTCCATTCCTTCACCTCTTCTACAGCTCCCCCTTCTCCTGAACCCCTTTATTATTCTTCAGCCTTATTGGTAAATGTCTAATGTAAAGCGCATGGTGGGTCTTAAAGAGGAAGTAAAACCGATTTTTAAATAATATATAGTATTGCAACTTTATATGCATCAATATTGGCGGAAAAATACCTTGTTTTTTATATTTTGTATCTCTTAACTACTGGGTATTGGCCACGCCATTTCCACTGCTGTCCCATGAATCTTGTATTGACGTCATTTCCGCCCCTTACTACATTTTCCTTTACAAATGTTGCGCATATTGCTCGGATTCACTTCCCTGTGTGACGTCACAAGGGGGAGAAGCAGGAAGGAGATAACAGCAGCATCGCTAGACTTACCTCTGTGCCGTTCCGAAAGGAAGTGAAAATGACCGGCATCCAGAGGGGGACACAGTGTGCCCTTAAATAATAAACCTACTGCGCAACTGCGCCTGACGTCACCCGCGCTTGCGGGGCGTTTACTATGGAAACTACAAATGTAAGTACATTTTGACAGGCAGTGATCAGCTATCTAGATTTGAAAAAGCACAAGTTGTATTGGAGGGTTTACAACATCTGCTCATGTACAGTCAGCCAAAATGGCGGTCTTAGAACTAAATTTATTGTATATTTTCCATCACTCACCGGTCACACTCAGGATCTGCTCTTTGTCCTCCCAGTGATCTGTAGCGGGATGGAAGGTTCTACAGATATATGTCACTCCATCATCTTCTCTTATAGTCGGTTTCAGGATCAGGGCACTAGTACAGCTGAAGGATTTATCATCTTTATGCTCATCTTCCTTTATACTATGGGAATATTTCTCCCTGTGATTGGAGTTTTTCCCAGAATTCCATGTTATCAGTTCAGTCTCTTGTCCGTTCTTCTCCCTCCTCAGCCAGGAGATGGACAAATCTCGTGGTTTAAACCCATTTATTGGACAGGTGAGAGTCAGCCGCTCCTCATGGGTGACACGGTCCGGGCTCATGATGGACAACAACTTGGGAGAAACTAAAGAAGAGAATTTAGGATTATTATGTATGAATATTTAGCGGTCCCCCCGCAGGAGCCGCTTCGATATTGGTTTGCTCGGGTAGCTCACTGATTAAAGCGGAGGTCCACCCTAAAAATAAACTTCACATTATTATCTTCCTTTTAATCAAATAATAAAAAAAAAAATTGTTCAAAAAATGATTTTTTCATTGCCTCAAAGTCCCTGTTACTAGGCAGATTTCCTAATCTTCCTACTTCCCTCTAGGTGGTCCTTCTTTTCTTCCTGACTCACCTGGCCTCCTGGGAAATAAGTTTCATCATTTCCCAGGAGTCTGTAGGCACTGCTTGTAAGGTTAGGGGTCATGGTTTTATTCTCTGAATAGTTCTGTTATCTTAGTTGTCATGACAACGGGGCGGGACCTTCCTACGTCACCGCCTGTTGTTATGACAACTATACAAACTAACGACGCTATGAGCGCCGTTTAACTGCGCAATGCGCAAGATCGAGGGGTGCCTGCTGGTTACCCAGCAGGCACCTCTGTTAGGAAATCCAGGAAGATAAATCAACTGGGCTTCACATGCCCACAGCTGAAATGGAAATGGACAGAACATTGGGAGCCGAAAAGAGGAGGATATGGGGTATGTGTCTGCATTATGTGGAGACCCTTGAGAATTATAGGCTGTCAGTGAACCCAAAACATGAAAAAAAATTCAGACATGTCCTATTTTTTTCTAGCACAACACTCTGCAACTCCATGGGCTATGGTGAATTGTGGCCAACGGCAAGGCAGGTTCGTTTCCTTCATAATGAGTGACCCTGCAACACATGTACTGGTCATTACCGGAGCGCAGAGGTCTAAAAGGGTGAAATAATGAGCTCCACTGGAGAGATTTATAATCACTTCCTGTTCTGCTGACAACGGTAACACCAGACAGGAAGTGAGGGGAAATCTTTATCAAAGCTGATGGGTTCCAGACTTCCCTTAATCTGCTATAGAAAAGCATTTGTATTTCTGTTGCTGTCGGAGACTTCACCTCATCTCCTATCTGGTAAAATATTTTACACAGGACAGGAACTGAGGGGAGAGCAGTAAAAGCTTACAGGGGTTCTAACTTTCCTCCATGGATGGATGGGTGAGTGGGAGGATGGATGGAGACATGGGTGGGTGGATGGATGGATGGGGGAGTGGGAGGATGGGTGGAGACATGGATGGGTGTGTGAGTGGGAGGATGGATGGAGACATGGATGGATAAATGGGTGAGTGGGAGCATGGATGGAGACATGGATGGATGGAGACATGGGTGGATGGATGAGGGAATAGGAGGATGGATGGAGACATGGATGGGTGGATGAAGACATGGATGGAGACATGAATGGGGGAGTGGGAGGATGGATGGAGACATGGGTGGATGGATGGATGGGAGAGTGGAAGGATGGATGGAGACATGGATGGGGGAGTGGAAGGATGGATGGGTGGAGACATGGATGGATGGAGAAGTGGATGGGTGGATGGAAGGCTGGACAAGGACATTGGATACATTGCCTTAAAGGCAATTTAGTTCGCATTTGTAGCGCTATACAAGTTACTCACTCACTCAGTAGAGCCCACTACTGCCCCCTAGGGGCTGAGAGAAGACCAATCACTGCAAGTAATGCTCAGAACCATCCATGTAGAAGAGAAGAGTCTCACCTCCAATGACGTTGAGTGTCCTGCATACCGAGATTGGAGATTTCAGTGCCGGGTGATTTACACGGATAGATAATTCCGCTCCATTATCCAGGTCATAGCCGGGAGTTATCTGGAGAGAACACTGACAGAGGAACGCACCAAACTTTTTCCTTCTGATAAGAGGAATCATCTCCAGCTGTAGAGGTCCATCCCCATGTCCTGCAGATCCATTCATCAGTTGTCTCCCCTCCTCCATATCTACAATCTCTTCATCCCCTCCTCCACCATCTTTACTTATCCTGACCGGAGTGAGGAGACCTCCAGACCTCCAGGTGTAGATGGTCCTCGTTTCCTCCTCCCCGGATCTTCTCATACACACAGAGATTTCTATATTGTTGGGTCTGAAGTCCATAATCTGACAAGTCAGAGTCGTCCTGTTCATGTCAATCAGATTATCATTCCCGGTAATCTCAGAGAGAGTGGGAGGATCTGGAAGAGGAAATCATTGTATGGGTTATTACATTTATTATATAATGTATTTGTGTCATCTGGAGATCAGACTCATCTCGTCGTCAACCAACTGAACTAATATATAAGATACTTCAGTATCACCCCAAAAAAGGCCAGATATAAAAAAAAAACATATTACAGTACACTCACCACTCACATCAGGGTCTCCAGAGAGCTCCCTTTACATCAGGGTCCCCAGAGAGCCTCCCCTTACATCAGGGTCCCCAGAGAGCCCCCTACTTACATCAGGGTCCCCAGCGAGCCACTCCTTACATCAGGGTCACCAGAGAGAAGGTGGGCAGTGAGAGTTGATGTCATATCTCGGTTCTCTTGCCTGTCCGCTCTCTGGCTCTTCCATGCTGCCCGCCGCAAGGATGCATAGAGGCCATGGCCCGGTAGTGGGCTGCGGCCCTGTGGTTGGGGACCCCAGGGACTCAGGGCTACGGGCCACAAATTCGGGGCTATACCCCCTAAAGCCATCCCCTAGCGACGCCACTGGCTGTCACTGAAAACTGACCAACTAAGCCATCAGCCCACCGGGAAACTCCCGGTAGTCCCGATGGGCACTACATCCCTGGTTGTCACACTGTTACGCCATAAAAGAATGTTGTTATCTTATCACTCAGAAAGCATCTGTATACAATACAAAGTTTAAAAAAAAATAAAAAATCCTAGAAACTCAGTTGAGCACTGTGGACGACTCCCCCCCCCACCCCCAGATCTCTACAAACAGCATGCAGCTACAAGTGAAGCGATTGCTCCAGAAGCAGGATGAAATGGAAAACAGGCTCAGAAGGAAAAACCTGGGATTTATCGGGCTGCCTGAAGGAGACGACTGATCCTCATTCCTGGAGCAACTCCTGTGCACCACATATGGTAAGGAGGCCTTTTCCCCTACGTTTGTTTTTGAACGGGCCCACCGCATGTCCGCAATACCACCTCCGGTCAAGGCCCAACCTCACACATTTATGGCGACATTCCTTAACTATAGAGACTGAGATACCATATTGTGCTTAAAGGGGTGTTCCAGCCAAAATGTATGTTTATTAAAAGTCAGCAGCTACAAAAAGTGTAGCTGCTGGCTTTTAATAGACAATCACTTACCTGCTCCAGCATTCCAGCGACGCGCCGACCGTCGCTCCGCTGCTCTCCCCCCCTCCCCGGCCGGCATCCTCATTGATACTGTGGGCACCCAGCCGTGACAGCCTTCGGCTTCACGGCCGGGCACCCACTGCGCATGCGCTAACGGAACTGCGCATGCACGAGCGGCGCGGCCCGCCGCTTATTGGACAGGCGATCGCATGGGACCTGTCATGTGTCCCATGCGATCGCCTACAAGGAGGGGCTGCTGTAGACGATTAAGACTAATCGCCTAACCAGCCCCTCGGCGGAAGGAGGAAGTGGGACAGGAAGTCCCACTCCTCCTGAAGCCCCCACTACCCCCCCAAAAAAATGACATGCCAAATGTGGCATGTAAGGGGGTGAGGAGTGGAACAAGCGGAAGTTCCAATTTTGGGTGGAACTCCGCTTTAAGCAGAGAGAAGGGAAATATTCTCTGCAGAGATGCAGCGCAGACGCAAAAGCTTTACAGAAGCTAAAAGGCGCCTCCATATTAACCACTTCCCAACAGCCGTACGACTTTGTACGGCCAAAGGGATGTCCTGAATCTCTAAGGCCGCGTACACACGATCGGACATATCCGATGAAAACGGTCCGCGGACCATTTCCATCGGATATGTCCAATCGGGAGTTTGATCCGATGGCGTGTACACACCATCGGATCAAATTCCCCGCCGCCGGACGGCGCGGTGACACGGCGGTGACGTTGACGCCGCCACGTCACCGCACCAGGAAGTTAAACACTTCCGCGCATGCGCCGAATCCATTCGGCGGCGGCGCGGCGGGGGACGACATGTCTGCTGGTAAGTGTACTAACCAGCAGACATGTCGGGCGGACAGATTCCCACTGGATGGATTTCAAAGCATGCTTTGAAATCTGTCGGGTGGAGAAATCTGTCCGCTAGCCCATACACACGAGCGGAGATGTCTGCTGAAACGGTCCATCGGACCGTTTTCAGCGGACATATCCCCTCGTGTGTACGAGGCCTAACAGGCCGTGTTTTTACAGCCTGCGCTCCGTTTGGCTACTGGGATGCCGATGCGCGTGCCTGGCGGCCGTGATGTCCGCCAGGCACTCGGGATCGGCGGCTGCAGGGACAAGACGTGGATCTCTGTGTGTAAACACAGAGATCCATGTCCTGTCAGGGGAGAGAGGAGACCGATCTGTGTCCCTTGTACATAGGGACACAGCATCGGTCACCTCTCCCAGTCACCACAGTTAGAACACAATTTAGGGTACACATTAACCCCTTCCTTACCCCCTAGTGTTAACCCCTTCAATGCCAGTCACATTTATACAGTAATTAGTGCATATTTATATCACTGATCGCTGTATAAATGTGAATGGCGCCAAAAATGTGTCAAAAGTGTCCGATGTCTCCGCCATAATGTCGCAGTCACGAAAAAAAATGCTGATCGCCGCCATTAGTAGTAAAAAAAAAAAAATAATAAAAAATAATAATAAATCTGTCCCCTATTTTGTAAGCGCAATAACTTTTGCGCAAACCAGACACTTATTCTTATTCTATGTAGAAAAATACGTATCGCCTAAAAATGTTTTTTTTAAAAAAATGGGCTATTTATTACAGCAACAAGTAAAAAATATAGTTTTTTTTTCAAAATTGTCGCTCTATTTTTGTTTATAGCGCAAAAAATAAAAACCGCAGAGGCGATCAAATACCGATCAAATATCAAACACTGATGCAGTGCCACAAGCTGAAATTTCACCTGGTCAGGAAGGGGTATATGTGCCCAGTAAGGAAGTGGTTAAACACATCAAATATGCCATGCTCTTTGCTGCCCACCTCCGGGCGAAGGGCAACGACAGAGTGCACTATTTTTGATGATCCAGAGGCAGCCATGTCCTGGCTTGAGGGCAGGGAAACGCACAGTGAAGTATGTCTTCTGCTCTTCTTAGCATTCTCCCTAAATCCCCATCTGACTCTTAGGGCCAGATTCTCATATATTTTCGGCGGCGTAGCGTAAGCCATTTACACTACGCCGCCGCTGCGTACTAGAGCAAGTGCTTTATTCTCAAAGCACTTGCTCCGTAGTTTTCGCCGGCGTCTCGTAAATCGCCAAGCGTAAACCCGCGCAATTCAAATGGGGCGGCTTGTATTTAAATTAAGCGCGCCCCCGCGTCGAACGAACTGCGCATGCGCCGGCCGGGGAAAAAGCCCAGTGCGCATGCTCCAGCTCACGTCGGGAAGCGTCGTTGAAACCGACGTCAAAGCGACGTGAGCGTCACTACGCAAGTCCCTATTCGCGAACGAGTTAGTAAAACGGCGTAAGCGACGGAAAAAGCCGATGCTGACCCGACGCCATACTTAACATGGCGTCCGACGGTACCCGACGGCATCCGACGGAACTTCGTAAGGTTACTCCACATAGAAGCTGGGGTAACCTTACGAGTCCGTAAACGACGTACGCGACGACGGGCGGCGTAAAAGCGATCGGGAATCGCCGTACTAGCCTCATTTGCATATGCAAATGAAAAAACAACGTGAAGGCCACCTAGTGGCCGGAGTTGTCATTACACCTACGATCCGAAAGTGTAATGCTTTTACACTTGTCGGATGAAGAAGCGTATCTATGCAAAAGTGATGCTAAGCATCACGCGCATAGATACGAGGACAAAAAAAAGGCGATACGACGGGGTATCTGAGATACTCCGTCGTAACGCCTCTGAGAATCTGGCCCTTACTCTATGGTCTCTGAAACCCTGGCTCTCTATCATCTCCCTACTCATCTTATCCCCCTTGATGATGTTTGACTGCTCTCTGCTCTTACTACCTCCTTTGCCCCACGAATACAAGGACTTGCTCTCCAGACTGTTTTGTTTCCAAGTTGTTCTTTGAAGAATATGTAAATCGAAAAAAAGGGGGGTGCAATCAGCGCAAAAATATTATTGAGGTATAATTTCTAAACGTTAAATGTAAATGAGTGGACAAACTAAACATTTAAATCCACCTGAATGCCAGCTAGACACTAAAGAACTTTCACAAAATTCCAAAATAAATACAATATAGAAAACAGTGCAGCGCAAACAAATATAAATAAATAAGTGATGAATCCTGAATTTTCAGGAAATATATAATATTAATAGTAAATATCAAATATAAAGTGATATCGTGCATAAATGATCAGTATAGTCCAAAGTTATCTGAAAAATCTGACCATAGGTTCCACCAGGTGACAGATGAGCACAATCTTGAAGTGATCCCACCACCAGTGAGAATAAATGCTATTACCTTTATACTAGACCACTGTTTCACTAGATGGTCCAATAAGCAAAGATATCAGCCAGGCAGCCCAGGAAGCAGGATGATGTCAATTTTCCTCATGAATCAATCAAGATACACAGACCGAGACAGACAGGGAAAAAAACAGCTATCTAAGAGCTTCCGTAGATTCAATATTTTAATATAAAATAGTGCTCACAGCTTACTCACATTTGGTTCAAATAAAAAGGGGCATGTAGTATCAAACAGGGCGTCAGAACATCAGAAAGTGTCAGGATGGTAGCGAGCGACTTGGATAAACAGGCTCCTAACCCCGGACGCGCTGCGTAAAGTTACTTCTTCAGCAGGGCGGAACCGCGCACGTCACACGCTAGCCTTTAAGTAGATAGCCGCCATCACGGATGTTGTCCTCACACAGAACGTGATGACGCGGAACGGCACGTCCCGCATCACGTGAGGCAACAAACAACTACATCGTTCCACTGGTGCCGTCCTCTCACAAGACGTGATGACGCGGAGCGGCACATCCCGCGTCACATCCCGCTACAAACAACTTAATTGTTCCACTAGTGAGTGGACAAAACGGCATGAGGAACAGAGTGAAATATCGCCATCTAATGGGCGAATAATATATTCCTACAAAGAAATTATCTATCGCTCGGTACCATCCAAAACCACCTTAATAAATCATATGAACAGCCCTCAAAATTTCCACTCGCCTACTAGCATTTGGCGAGTGGATTTAAGCTGGGGGCGAGTGATGACCAATCTCCCTCCAATCTGTGCCTACACTTAGAGTCCCGATGCGATTGGCGGCCAAAGAGGAAAGGTGCATGCTCGGGAAAAGTAGTCTGGTAAGCCGCGCACAGGCAGAGCAGTACACAGGTGCTCTCCTTACAATTCTCATTAAGCCATGGGACCTAACAGTATGACCTCTCTGAGCCTGCCCCCCCCCCCCCCCTCCGATCAATGTAATGGAAGTATTAGAGAACCGGATGGACGGCCAAAGAACCCTTATATTGTCTTCATTGAAGAAACATAAACAAACACCGCAAAAACACAGCAAGAATCGTAAACATCCGGCGCGTTTTACACCTGGTTAGTGCTTACCAATGGTGTCAATGGCTGTGCAGTTGTATGGATCTCAGCGCTGGATTGTACTCCCTCCCGCTGTGCTGCAGCTCCTCTCCTCACTGCCAGCCTGAATAAAAGGGGAAGTGGGGACATGCAAGCATGGAGCCGCACACACAGGTTCCTGATGATGAGATGAATAGGAGAGGGAGAGGGAGAGAGAGAGAGAGAGAGAGAGAGAGAGGATGGATGGGAATTGCAGAGGAGACAGCAAGAGAATGGGGAAGAGACCCAGTTATAGTGCCCTGTCCCTCTGGTCTGTCCCCAGTGCCCTGTCCTATTTTGTTAAAGTTGTTGTTGGTAATATTTAATTGTGTAACTTGATTCTGCATAAAACATTTAACAGTGTCATTCTATGAGCTAATCTACGAGGGCGTGTTTACAGGCGCAATTAGGCGCAGGGCAGTGTATGAATTAGGTGGGGCAACTGGTGGCGAATAACTCTTGAGGCCTGGTTAGTAGCTCAGGGCTTGAAATTTTGAGCCCTGATATGAAATTACATACAATTATATACAGACATTAACATTACAAATGTATAAGAATAGTATCCAACATTATACATTTAAAAGTCCCCTAAATAAAATGTATTATAAAAACTGATAAAAAATCTAAAATTCTAAAAATGTTATGCATAAATCCATATTAACATAGAGCCCTATTTGTTGGATATGAAGCAATTTAGGTCGAAATCGACATTGAGTCCTTCTGGAGTAAGGACCTTAACTTCATATATCCAAAAGGACTCCCTCTGGCTAATATGCCGAGTGTAATTACCACCCCTCCAGTGTTTGTCCACCCTTTCAAGGCCCCAAAACTTTAAACATCTAGGGTTCCTGTCATGACACTGACGAAAGTGTCTAGAAACACTGTGGAAACGCAAACCCAACTTGATATTGTTTACATGTTCTCCCACACGAACGGCTAGAGCTCGTAAGGTGCGGCCTATATACTGGAGTCCACAATCGCACTCCAGCATATAGACCACACCCACTGTCTGACAAGTAATCAAGTTTTTCAAGGTATAGGTTTTGCCAGTTGAAAACAAAGTAAACTCTTTACATTTTTTTATGTTGAATCTACACTGTTTGCAAGCCTGGCACCTTCCGCAAGCATAAAAGCCTGAAAGGAAGGAGAAAATTCTATTTTCCTTAAATGTAGGTGGATCCTCCCAAAGTGCCATAAACAAATTGGCGAGGCTGGGGGCAAACTTGGCCCCCATAGCGACGCCCATTATTTGTAAATAAAAACTTCTACTGTACCAGAAGAAGTTCTTTGTCAAGCAAAATTCTAGGCACTGGAGAAGAAATTTTCTATGTTTAGCAGAAAGATCTGATTGGGCCAGACCCCATTTAACAGCTAAAATAGCATCAGCATGTCCAATAATGGTATATAAAGAGCTGACATCAGCTGTAATGAGGAGGCTATCAGGGGTACATGTTAAGGATTCTAGAGTTTGAATACATTGTTTGGTGTCTCTCAAAAAGGAATTGGTTTTAGAAACAATGGGCTTTAGGAAAAAGTCGATATATTGACCCAATCTAGAGGATACGGACTCTATACCGTTTACTATCGGTCGTCCAGGTGGATGAGTGGCATTTTTGTGCATCTTAGGTAAATAGTACACAATAGGTGTCCTACATGCGCTTGGGTCTAGGTATTCGGCCTTCTTTTTAGAAATAACTTTTCTTTTTAACCCCTTTTTAATTAAGCATGTTAGTTTTCCCTTAAACTCAAAAATAGGATCGCCTTTTAAAAGTTTATAGGTATCAGCATCGCCCAAAAGACGATTCATTTCATCCTTATAAAACTGTTTAGACATCACAACTAATCCCCCCCTTTGTCTGAAGGGCGTATTACTACTTCCTTTCTGGATTCCAATGACGCTATGCCATTTTTAACAAAGAGAGGGTCTTTAATTTTTCTGATTTTCATTTGGTCCAAATCACTTAAAACCATATTTTTGAAAACATCAATGTGTTTGGTGTCCAAATTAGAAGGATTGAACACACTTTTGGTTTTAAGATTAGAATGAGTACCCACAGGGATCAAAGAAGACCTTTCGGCCGGTTTTGATAAGAATTTTTTTTTAATATTAAGGGTCCTCACAAATTTGGAAATGTAATCTAAAGATACGCCGTCGTAAGTACACATGTGCGCCGTCGCATCTCTGCGCCGATTCACAAAGCTAGATACGTCGTAAAACAAGGCTTCCCAACGTAACTTGCCTACGCTGGCGTATCATGGGCGCATAGTTATGCTGGACGCATTCAGCGTACCCGTGTTAAATATGCAATTGAGTAAGATACGCCGATTCACGAACGTAGATGCGCCAGGCGGAAAAGATACGCGGTTTGTGTAAGGCTTACGTCCGGCGAAAAGTTATTCCCCATATAGGAGGCGCAACCCATTCAAAGGTATGGACCAGGGAACAGCCATCGTATTTTACGTAGTACTACGTAAATAGGGCTGTGCATAGGTTACGTTCACGTCGTAGGCAATGTATTAACGTATCTGTAACGGAATGCACCGTGACAGACTGAGATATTCCTATGTCTAGGGTCACCTTATGTCCACTAGGGCCATAGGGTGACAAAGAATCATAATTCATATGTTACAGAAGACATTAATAAGGGACATTAATAATAATTCATGTTTGCAGGATGTCTTCAAATACCAAAAGCGGTTAGCTATTCAATCTGGGCACACATGATTTGGAAAGGTGTTAATCCAGGTCTACAAGACCAGAGTGAGTCATACCTTTGTATAATATTAGAGCTGCAACTAACGATTATTTTAATAATCGATTAATCGGCCGATATTTTTTTCGATTAATCGGATAAAATCATTAAAAAAAAAGGAATGTGGAATTTTTTTGTTTATTTAACAGTAATAATGAAAAAACATGTTACACTCAAACGGCAGATTAAAAAACGTTTAACCACTTCAATACCCAGGCCGTCAATTGACGGCCTGGCTTTCAGTGGGGATATCTGAATGATGCCTGCAGCCACAGGCATCATTCAGATATCCATCTCTTCAGGCGGCGAATCTGCGCACCATAAGAACGATCATAGCGGCGGTTCCGCCGCTTGATCGTTCTTCTAGGCGGCGGGAGGGGACGCCCCCCCCTCCCGCCGCCATCCGGTGCTTCTCCGGGCTCTCCTTTGCCATCGGAGACCCGGAGAAACGATCCGCCGCCGTCCGTCGAAAACCATAGAGTAGACTGGTGACCAGATGGTCACCAGTCATCTCTATGATCGTTGGAGGCCCGGGCGCGATGTTATGACGTCACGCCCGGGTCCTGGAATGTAAACACAGCTGCAACAGCGGCTGAATGCATTAGATCTGTGAAATTTTTTTCACGATCTAATGCTTTCCAGCCTGGAGGAGAGATGTTGGGCCTTATTGACCCTGCATCTCTCCATAAAGAGTACCTGTCACACACATTCCTATTACAAGGGATGTTTACATTCCTTGTAATAGGAATAAAAGTGATCAAAAAAAAAAAATGACAAAAAAAGTTTAAAAATAAAAGAAATTGTGTAAAATAAAAAATAAAATAATAAAAAAAATTTTTTTAAACGCCCCTATCCCCGGTAGCTCGCGCTCAGAAGCGAACGCATGCATAAGTCCCGCCCACATATGTAAACGCCGTTCAAATCACACATGTGAGGTATCGCCGCGTGCGTTAGAGCGCCAGCAACAATTCTAGCACTAGACCTCCTCTGGAACTCTAAATTTGTAACTTGTAAAAAAAAAATAAGCGTTGCGTATGGAGATTTTTGAGTACTGACGTTTGTCGCCATTCCATGAGTGTGCGCAGTTTTAAAGCGTGACATGTTAGGTATCTATTTACTCGGCGTAACTTAATCTTTCACATTATACCAAAAAATTGGCCTAACTTTACTGTTTTGTTATTTTTTAATTCACAAAACCATTTTTTCCCCAAAAAAAGGCGTTTGAAAAATGATTGCGCAAATAATGTGCGAGATAAAAAGTTGCAATGGCCGGAATTTTATTCCCTAGGGTGTCTGCTAAAAAAAATATATAGTGTTTGGGGGTTCTGAGTAGTTTTCTAACAAAAAAATTATGATTTATGCATGTACGAGAAGTGCCAAAATAGCCCCGGTATTGAAGCGGTTAACATTAACATTACACAAATTTGCAGCAGTACTATTCCTACCCGGGAACACCAATGCTGGGGCACTATTCCTCCCGGGAACACCAATGCTGGGGCACTATTCCTCCCGGGAACACCAATGCTGGGGCACTATTCCTCCCGGGAACACCAATGCTGGAGCACTATTCCTCCCGGGAACACCAATGCTGGGGCACTATTCCTCCCGGGAACACCAATGCTGGGGCACTATTCCTCCCGGGAACACCAATGCTGGGGCACTATTCCTCCCGGGAACACCAATGCTGGGGCACTATTCCTCCCGGGAACACCAATGCTGGGGCACTACTGCTCCCGGGAACACCAATGCTGGGGCACTATCCCTCACGGCAGGGCTTGACAAATTTGCTTGGAATCTAGGAGCCAGCTAAAAAAGTTAGGAGCCAGAAAATGCGCCCCGTCCCGACGAGCTTGCGCGCAGAAGCGAACACATACGCGTGAGGTATCACCGCGATTGTTGGAGCGAGAGAAATAATTCTAGCTCTAGACCTCCTCTGTAACTCAAAACATGCAACTTGTATTTTTTTTTAAATGTCGCCTATGGAGATTTTAAGGGGTAAAAGTTTGACGCCATTCCACGAGCGGGCGCAATTTTGAAGCGTGACATGTTGGGTATCAATTTACTCGGCGTAACATTAACTTTCACAATCTAAAAAAAAATTGGGATAACTTTACTGTTTTATTTTTTAATTAAAAAAAATAAAAAATCCAAAAAAAGTGCGCTTGTAAGACCGCTGCGCAAATACGGCGTGACACAAAGTATTGCAACGATCGCCATTTTATTCTCTAGGGTGTTAGAATAAAAAATATATATAATGTTTGGGGGTTCTTATTATAGGGAAGGAGATGGCAGTAAAAAATAACATTACAGTTGCTGTTTAACTTGTAATGTCAAATGGCCACCACCAGATGGCGCCAGCTCACAGAAGGAAGAGCTTGGGACTTCACAAGGCCGCAAAGCCGCGGCCTCAATTAGCGTTTGCCGCGGACCCGCGGCGATCGCGCGGCGGAGGTGGTGGGGGCGCACGGAGACACAGGATCCTGTGCCTCCATGCTCCCCCACCTCCCCCGCTGCTCGATCGCGGCGGGCCCGCGGCAAACGCTAATTGAGGCCGCGGCTTTGAATGGGCGGAAGGGCGGACCGATTAATCGATAATGAAAATCGTTGACAACGATTTTCATTATCGAATATTATCGATAATATCGATTAATCGTTTCAGCTCTATATAATATGCTATTGAAATATCTTAAGGTGTTGGCTATTCATGTGAAAGACATTCCGTTGAAGGTGTGGATTGCACCCACTCTCACAAGACTCTGCCATTGTGTGATAAAGCTGCCTAGATAAACGTATTCAACTAGATGTCTGTGTTATTATTAAAGGTTAATTGAACACTATTGAAGATGCGGTGCCGACCGGTCTACATGGTTAGCTTACCTGAATGCTTTTTAGAGTGTGATTGAAGCCCCCCATGGTGTGAAGGGGGGTGGAGATTGCATTGTCCTGTGATTAACTGTATTATGCTGTACTGGATATAAGCAAGCTAAGGAAACTAATAAATTGTCATATCTTTGGAAGCAAGAACGGAGCTCTGTCTCGTCTTATTCTGGGAAAGGATATGGATCGTGTATGCAATATTGTCGGAGTGTGTCAGATAAGCTTGTCGTGGTTGGATGGAAGGTCGTAAGCGGTGGTGACCGTTACAGTATCTTAGGCAGCTATTTTGACGTGACTGTGAGCATGCGCACTGGGATGCGTCCAAGAGACGACGCATGCGCAGTTAGTTTTTTGAAGCTCAGCCCATCATTTGCATGGGATCACGCTTCATTATAATATAGCACGCCCACTTCCAGCCCACTAACACCTACTTTGACTTACGTCGGCTTACGCCGACAACTATACGCTACGCCGGCGCAACGTTGAGCGCATATTGTTTGTAAATAGCATGCTTGCCTCTCAACGTTGTGCCGGCGTAGCGCAAAGTAGATACGCTATGCCCGCACAAAGATGCACCGATCTACGTGAATCCGGGCCTATATGTCTGTGTAACCTGTCCGCCTGTCGCTTTAAATCTTTGTTCAGCACTGACTCACAGGTGGAACCTTTATTGCCTTCCTCTTGTTCCTGATGGGAATGTTTTAATCACCAGACACTTCCTCTAGTTTGGGAGAAAGTAGGCCCTCATTGCTTCAGCATTCACTCAGAGGCAAGGCAAGCCGGTGACTTGTCATATTCGGCTCCCTATCGTACAATGCTCCGGAAGTCACGTGGCGGCCAACTGCACATGCGCGATGCGTTCCAAACGCAATTGCGATGCGTTCCAATAAATGTACGACAGTACACACCAGTGAAACCTCGGTCGGCATCCAGGCTCATTCCTTAACATCCCCGTGGATTGGAGGATGTTAAAAAAAGAGCCAGGAGGCCGAGCAAACGAAGCGAGCCGTCCAAACGAAGCGAGGACGTGAGGCCGACTGGCCACTTTCCTCTAAGTCCACGTTGCCCTGAATGCCGGGTTCGCTGGTGTGTACTGTCGTAAATCCATTGGAACGCATCCCAATTGCGTTTGGAACGCATCGCGCATGCGCAGTTGGCCGCCACGTGACTTTCGGAGCATAGGGAGCAGAATATGACACGTCACTGGCAGTACCTCGTGCAAAGGTGATGGTTTATGGAAGTTTTCTAAAGTTTAAAGTTTGTACCCCTTGACAAGCGGAACGAGTTTTCAAGGTGCAAATTGTGCTTATGATGTTTAAGGAGTCAAAAGGATTAACCTCTGTGGTGTTCAACTTTAATGCACAGCTTTGAGGCAAAAGAATAAAAGTACTTCACCCGTCAGAAGCTCTCCTCTCGTTATTTACTCAAAGCCAATGGGGCCGCTACAGTCAGATTTGTATTTCTACAATTGCACGTGCAGGAGCAATATCCTGGGGGCGTGCCTATGTTCACCACAGGAGGTTGCCTTACATTCTGGAATGTATTACTATACATGCTTTACTTTATATCCTTTTCATCCACAGCCAGGGAATGCTTTCGGGTACTTGTCTCTGTACCATGCACATGCTTCACAGGTCGGACAATGTTTTTCCTAAGTTGGCAGTTTGGTATTATGCCTTCACAAGTTGGGTACAGGGGCGGAACCAAGAGGGGGGCAACGGGAAAATTGCCCCCCCCCCCCCGAGAATGCGGGTGAGTGAGTGGGTGGGTGGCTCCATGGGCAGGTCAGGCGGCTCGGTTGGTGAGCGGGCGAGAGGCTCGATGAGTGGGTGAGAGAGCGGGTGAGCAACTGGGCTCGGTGAGTGAGCGGGTGGCTGGCCAATTAGGGAGCCAGAGGGCGGCAGAGCAGAGAGATGATATCATCTCTCTCTGCCCGGCGCCACCCTGCATCCCTACAGTTCTTCCCCCTGCACTGCGGGTGGCACTGGTTGGCAGTGGTTGGCATTGACAGATGGCACTGATTGGCACTGGCTGGTGACACTGATTGGCGGTGGCACTGATTGGCACTGGCAGGTTTCACACTGAGCTGAGACTGTAACTGTGTGAAACTGACAGTAACACAGAGGAGAGAGAGTGCTGTCAGAATTAAGTTTGATGCGGGGGTGGGCGGGACCCGACTGGGGTGGGCGGGACCCAGCAGCAGCTATATTACATCAGCCAATGATTGAGCTGCTTAAGAAAGGCGGCAGGGCCCCATTCACGTAGTGGCCCGCCCAGATACCATCCCATTGGCTATAGCTGCCCAGCCCACCCCCGACATCGAGCTCAATTTCTGACAGCTCTTTTCTCTCTCCTCTCCGTTTCTTGTCAATTTCACAGACTCAGAGCGGCGCTTGATGCTGCCACTGCCAGAGCCGCGGAGGAGAAGGGAAGAGGAACCACGGTCAGTGTAAAATATCGGCCTAATTTTGATAATAAGCGGCTGATGTTGATTTATGAAAAATGGCCAAATATCGGCTGATATATCGGCCAACCTCTAGTATGCAAGACAAGTTTGAGCCAACATCCCTCAGAATAAAAATCCACTAAATGTCCGATCGTCTGTAAGCGTCATTAGAATGCTTCTCCTGGACTTATAATCCTTTTTTCCCCCTTCTCATGGGGCACTGAGGCAGCACCAGCATATTTTTTCTCCAGTGTGATACCCCGAGGGCTTTCACACTGGAGCGGTGTGCTAACCGTCCTGCTAGCTGCATCTTTGGAGCGATGTGTATACGGGTCCTGCCCATTGAAATCAATGAGACACCACGGCTATACCACCAGCATTGGACCTCTGCAGAGGCACTTTGTGGCGGTTTTTAACCCTTTTTTCGGCCGCTAGCGGGGAGTAAAATCGCCCCACTAGCGGCCAAATAGCGCTGCAAAATTGGCGGTAAATATAGAGGCGCTTTCCCGCCCCAGTGTGAAAGTGGCATTACCATCTATATGTTGACCTGATATGTTGGCTAACAAATCTCTGAAAGAAAGCCCATTTCTTACCTTTCTTTATAAATCTGAAGTAGAGGAAAACCAATACACCCACAAATAACACAGACAGAATGGTGAGAACCACGGCGGTGATAACGGCTCCGGTGTTATCTTCTTTCTCTGTAACGATAAGAGACATACAATGATCTGGATGTAGAATACACAGGAGGCACTTTAGTTTGTTTTTAAAGCAACACAGACAGTTCCTTTTACACACTGTGGAACCTGGAGCCCAGTATAGAGGAGGAGCTCTGTGTGTTATGGTGAGAGGAGAAGAGACCCCGAATAATAAGTACAGAACCTACAGAGCAACAAACCGTACAGTATGTGAGGTTATATATTATGGCCCAGATTCACAGAGAGTTGGACGCACATTACACCACCGTAGCGCAAATGCCGTACGCCACGCTGGCGCAGCGCGGAGAGGCAAGCACTGTATTCAGCAAGCTATTGCTCCCAATGTTGCTCCGGCGTGGTGTATTTTTCGAAGGCGCAGACCGGCGTAGGTGGAAGTGGGCGTGACCCCATGCAAATGATAGTCCGAGCATGGTGCAGTGTTTTACGCCCGGCGTATCACAAACTGCGCATGTGCTCTGACGTAGCCATGAGATGGACGCATGAAACTGCACCCTTATGCGCATGCTTACAACTACACCGGCACAACTGCCTAAAATAGGCCGGATCACCACGTACGCCGTGAACGTAACGTACGCCCAATACGCCGCCCTGTGTTCTCTGGGGCAGACCTTTGCATGTCTGTTGCCGGGTTGCGCCTCATCTATGGGGAATAATTTAACGCTGGACGTACAATTTACGCGCACCTCGTGCGGCATGCATCGGGCGCACATACGTTCATGAATCGCCGTATTTCCCTCATTTGCATGTTTAAATGCCTAATCAATGGGAGCAGCAACATGCGTCCAGACGAAAACTATGCCCACGCTACGCCGGGGTAAGTAAGCTACGTCGGCGTAGGGTGGCCAGTTTTTAGGCGTATGTTGGTTTGTGGGTCCGGCGCACAGATACGCTGCAACAAATTTGCACTTATGGCCGCACATTTGCACTTACGTTGGCGTAAGTGCTTTGTGAATCTGGGCCTATGAGTGTGGTACTCTGGCCGCCGTGTCCTCCGCCGTGTCCTCCGGGGGATCTCCATGGAGGGCCGGACTGGCAGGATCTCACCCGCTGAGCAGTGATGGATGGGATATCTCTGTAGATTAGGAACTACAATTCCCATCATGCCCAGTCATGTCTGTGAGTGTTAAAATGCCTTAACTGCTTGCCGACCAGCCACCGTTATACGGCGGCAGGTCGGCTCGGCTAGGTGAGATCATGTAGACATATGTCATTACCCCCCGGTAATGGAAGGGGGTCTGGCTGTTCCTCTACCTGAGGCTTACTTCCTATCGGCACAACTGCAACAACTAAGGGGAGGTAACATATTGGGTGGGGAGACCCCCAGTGGGAGAATAATGTTGGCTGGGGCCCCACACGACTCGATTATCGAATCATTAGAAGCAGATTCCTTTAGATATAGGATCCCAACAATTAAAATGATAATTAAAATATGGGAAAAAGTTAAAAAACTAATGGGCTACACAGGATTCAGCGAACACACCCCTCTATGGAATAACCCTAAGCTATATGAAATACTACAGATAGGTAAGATGGGAGAATGGGAAAGTCGTGGTATAAAAAGGCTGTCACACTTGTATAAGGGAGTTACCTATAGGACCTTCTAGGATCTGAAGGAGGAGTTTGATATCCCGCAACATTCATTCTTTACCTACCTCCAGGTAGGACATGCCCTCGAAGCCCAGTTCAGGATACACAAATTAAAGTGGAATCAAATGATTATACTTCAAAAGTTAGTTACAGGGGGCCCAACTAAGGGCCTCATATCTGAAATGTATACACAGATATCCAAAAAGATGAACACAGGGAGACACCTGCTTAAAGTAAAAGAAAGTTGGGAGGAAGATCTAGGCGAGATATCGCAAGAACAATGGAAGAGAATATTAGAGATGGGATCAAAGGTTTCACTCTCACCCCCTCAGAAAATCTCCCACCTGATGTTGATAAACAGAGCTTATTACACGCCTAGCCGGCTATTTAAATTTGGTAAAAGACCAGATGACAAGTGTCCTAGATGCCAGGAGCATGGTGACCTAGTACACATGGTGTGGCGCTGTCCGAAGTTGGTGCGATACTGGGAGGGAGTGCTGGACACCCTAAGAGATATATTTGGAATCCCACTGGAGATGGAGGCCACACTGTGTGTACTGGGCCACAGGCAGAAACGGGGGGAGCAAAAAAATGTCACAGTGGTAATACTAAGATGTTTATTCCACGCTAGAAAATTAATAGCAATGAGGTGGCAGGCATCCTCACCACCGGCAGTAAGTGCATGGATTAGGGCAATAAATGAGTCCATATGCAAAGAAAGGGCAGTTTATATAAAAAGAGGAAACCTAAGAGAATTCGAAACCATGTGGAAACCATGGCTGGAGAAAAAGGGAGCCGCCCCCGTGGGGTTAAGAACGAGAGAGGGGAACAGCTAAAAAGAGTAGAGGTGGAGAAGTAGGGAGGACGAGGAAAGGAAAAAAAGATTGATACCACCACATAGAACTAAGAGTCCGGGTACCGTCTTAATCAAGAATTAACCCACCTTCTAAACATGGTAAATCAAGATCTAAAGGTTATCATGCATCAACGCCTAGAATAAGTGTTATATTTGCATGGAACAATTTTTTCTCGTCTGTGAAAATCAATTGAAATTTTTGTATGGTATTAAAAATAAATAAAGATTGAATATTAAAAAAAAAAAGATATATGTCATCTCGCCGTTCAGCCAATAGGGCTCACCTCTTATGCCAACGCACGTACCCAGCGGGCGCGATCACCCCCGGGCACCCGCGATCGCTCGTTACAGAGCGAGAACCGGGAGCTGTGTGTGTAAACACACAGCTCCCGGTCCTGTCAGTGGGAGAAATGACGAATCGTATGTTCATACAATGTATAAACAGCGATCAGTCTTTTTCCCATGTCAGTCCCACCCCCCCTTCAGTTAGAACACACCCAGGGAACATACTTGGCCCCTTCCTCGCCCCCTTCCCTGCCAGTGGCATTTTTATAGTAATCAATGCATTTTTATAGCACTGATCGCTATAAAAATGTCCATGGTCCCAAAAATGTGTCAAAAGTGTCCGAAGTGTCCGCCATAATGTCGCAGTACCGATAAAAATCGCTGATCGCCGCCATTACTAGTAAAAACAAAATATTAATAAAAATGCCATAAAACTATCCCCTATTTTGTAAACCCTATAATTTTTGCACAAACCAATCAATAAACGCTTATAACGAAAATATGTAGAAGAATACGTATCGGCCTAAACTGAGGAAAAAAAAACGTTTTTTTATATATTTTTTGGGGATATTTATTATAGAAAAAAGTAAAAAATATATATTTTTTTCAAAATTGACGCTCTATTTCTGTTTATAGTGCAAAAAAATAAAAACCGCAGAGGTGATCAAATACCACCAAAAGAAAGCTCTATTTGTAGGAAAAAAAGGACATCAATTTTGTTTGGAAGCCACGTCCCACTGCCGCACAATTGTCAGTTACAGCGACGCAGTGCCGAATTGCAAAAAGTGGCCCGGTCATTGACCAGCAATATGGTCCGGGGTTGAAGTGGTTAATGGGATGTGTGGTTCTGCAACAGCTGGAGGGCCGTATTTGAGGATCCCTGCTGTAGATGGTCAGCAGTGCGGCCTGAAGTAGTTGGAATGTCAGGGCCACGAAAGAATAAAAATAGAGAAGTGGCCCCATGGGATTGTCACCCCTAAGGCCGCGTACACACGAGGAGACATGTCCGATCAAATCGGTGCGCGGACCGTTTTCGTCGGACATGTCTCCAGGGATATTTTGGTCTGATGTGTGTACACACCATCAGACCAAAATCCCTGCGGACAGAGAACGCGGTGACGTAGACGACACCGAGGTGCTCAAACAAGGAAGTTCTATGCTTTGATTTGACGCATGCGCAGGATTTCGGTCCGATGGTTGGGCGTACTAACCATCGGACATATCCGACGAACAGGTTTACAGCGGACAAGTTTCTAAGCATGCTTAGAAACGTTTGTTCGCTGGAAACCTGTCCCCTAGGCTGTACACACGATCGAACATGTCCGCGGAAACTGGTCTGCGGACCAGTTTCAGCAGACATGTGTCCTCGTGTGTACGCGGCCTAACACCCATTTGTTTAATAAATACATTTTACTCTTAATAGAGGGCTATGATAATTGTTATGTACATGTCTCCCTATGGCTGCTCTGCTGGTCCTTTCTGTTTTGTGTCTCAGATGACAAGCTGCCTGTTGTTACTAAGAAGATTTACCTCAGCTGCAGAGCACTGGATTGGACAAATCCTTTTGGCGGGAAACATCTAGCCAATGAGTGTAACCTTTTACTTCTATCCCCTCTCCTATTACTGGGCGGAGTCAGCTTTTACCTCAGGTCTGTCAGATGGACTCCCCTCTGGATTCTCCTCAGCCTTCCTTCCGGTTCTTTCCTCCTCTCAGCTCAGAATGGACATTCTACTTCCAAGGACTAATTCCCCCGGAGAAAGGCTTTCCTCGGTCATGTCAATATTTATTTTTACCCCCCCCCCCCCCCTCAGTTTTCCCTGGTGAGAGCTGTATCTTCACTTACCTCTGTGGGCCCCGGCCCTGTATTGTGCCTCTCATTCCTGAAGTGCCGGGTATACGCTATATACTGATGGTGATGGGTTACCTGAGGCCAGACATGGAACTTTTCATCCACCTGTAGGCAGACCTGAGGCCAGACCATAGGAGCATCACCTCATCACCACTGGGACTTTACAGGAGAAGAGGAGCAGGAGCACTGACTGGAAGTGTCAGTGCACAGGCTGACAGGACAGAAGCTACCATGGAAGAATATGCAGGATAAGGAGCCTGACTCAGACACCCACAGCGCCGCTAATCCTGCCAGCATCAGCCAGGTAGGGCAGTTGGTCTGAAGCTGCTACTATGGGCCGACAGCGTGATCAACACCTCTCCAGCAGGATCATCATCATTACCACAAACTGGGGGTGAGTGAGGTTCTGAGGGCCGGGAATGTACACACAGATCACTCTGTTCTGTCTGCAGTCTACTCTGTCAGTGTCTTCCATGCTCAGTGTGGTCAGTCTGTTAGTGTCTTATGTTGTCTGGTGCAGAGGATTTTATTTCCGTCCTGTTTAAAATCCAGTTCCCTTGCACGCTATGTGGGGTATGTATGTGAAGTAGTTGGCTGATCGTATTCCATATTAGCAAGTGTGATCTGTGTTGGATATCCTTCTTTTTCACCTGAAAAGGGATTAAAAATCTTAGACCTTCTAAGATAAGTGGTTTTCTAGGCCTAAGCTTCAGTTCATGGTACAGTTACCATACAATTGATATGATAATTTGCTGTATACTCATTATTAGTGACTTCCTTGTATCCCTATTGTGATCGGGAGAGTCTCATCAGAGGTCTGGCAGGATTTGGCATAGTGCCCAATTGTCCCTTCTTTGGGACCAAATTCCCTCTGTCCCTCATGCAGCTCCAGTTGTCCCTCTTTTTAGTCCGATATGTACATCTCTATACAAAATGTACTATTTTGCTGCCAAAAGTGTTATTCCGCACTAAACTTTGTATCCAGCTTCTATGTTACTGCATTTGTTATTTAGAAAAATCATTATAAAGGAGAAGTAGAGGTAAGTAAAAAGCACATGTATTATTTAGCCCACAGGTGTCAAACACAAGGCCCACGGGCCGAATCTGGCCCTCCAGGCCATTTTATGTGGCCCTCGCACCTCTCCTGCAGTTGCAGGAGAGCTCCAGCTCTCATCTGATCCTCCTCCAGACCCTTAGGCCCCATGCACATGAGACGCAAATGCAAACACATCTAAACACACGTTTTCAAAGGCAAAAACCGGCATTTAAAACGCTGTTTTGCCGCAAATTTCGCTGCGTTTTACCACGTTTGCGTTTATAAGCGTTTAGTTAAGAAACATCATAATACCCTCCCTAAGTTCAAAAAACAATGTTATTTAACCATTTCAGCCATTTTGTGAGACCAGAGTGAGTAGCAGCTGAAAGAGCAGCAGTATACTTGTATTTAGCGTGTCACTTTGTACATCACCTGCCACAAGTTGTGAATTGTCCACTTGCCACATCATCTGCCACGTCACCTGCCACAAGTTGTGGATTTTCCACTGGCCATGTCACCTGGCCACGTCACCTGCCACAAGTTGTGGATTGTCCACTTGCCACGTCACCTGGCCACGTCACCTTGCCATGTCACCTGCCACAAGTTGTGGATTGTCCACTGGCCACGTCACCTGGCCACGTCAGCTGCCATGTCACCTGGCCTTGTCACCTGCCACAAGTTGTGGATTTTCCACTTGCCATGTCACCTGGCCACGTCACCTGCCACAAGTTGTGGATTGTCCACTGGCCATGTCACCTGCCACGTCAACTAACCACGTCACCTGCAACAAGTTGTGGATTGTCCACTTGCCACATCATCTGCCACACGTTGCGGATTGTCCACTTGCCACGTCACCTGGCCATGTCACCTGGCCACGTCACCTGCCACGTCACCTGCCACGTCACCTGGCCACGTCACCTGGCCACGTCACCTGGCCACGTCACCTGGCCACGTCACCTGGCCATGTCACCTGGCCACGTCACCTGCCACAAGTTGTGGATTGTCCACTGGCCACGTTACCTGCCACGTCACCTGGCCACGTCACCTGCCACAAGTTGTGGACTGTCCACTGGCCATGTCACCTGCCACGTCAACTGGCCACGTCACCTGCCACAAGTTGTGGATTGTCCACTTGCCACCTCACCTGCCACAAGTTGTGGATTGTCTGCTGGCCATGTCACCTGGCCACATCACCTGCCACGTCAACTGGCCACGTCACCTGCCACAAGTTGTGGATTGTCCACTTGCCATGTCACCTGGCCATGTCACCTGGCCACATCACCTGCCACGTCACCTGGCCACAAGTTGTGGATTGTCCACTGGCCACATCACCTGCCACGTCCCTAAGCTCAAAAAACAATATTATTTAACCATTTCAGCCATTTTGTAAGACCAGAGTGAGTGGCAGCTGTAAGAGCAGCAGTATACTTGTATTTAGCGTGTCACTTGCCACATTACCTGCCACAAGCTGCGGATTGTCCACTTGCCATGTCACCTGCCACAAGTTGTGAATTGTCCACTTGCCACATCATCTGCCACGTCACCTGCCATGTCACCTGCCACATCACCTGGCCACAAGTTGTGGATTGTCCACTGGCCACGTCACCTGCCACAAGTTGTAAATTGTCCACCTGCCACATCACCTGGCCATGTCACCTGCCACATCACCTGGCCACAAGTTGTGGATTGTCCACTGGCAACGTCACCTGTCAAGTCAACTGGCCACTTCACCTGCCACAAGTTGTGGATTGTCCACATCACCTGCCACAAGTTGTGGATTGTCCACTTGCCATGTCACCTGGCCACGTCACCTGCCAAATCACCTGGCCATGTCACCTGCCACAAGTTGTGGATTGTCCACTGGCCACGTCAGCTGCCATGTCACCTGGTCACCTCACCTGCCACAAGTTGTTAATTTTCCACTTGCCATGTCACCTGGCCACGTCACCTGCCACATTGCCTGGCCACCTCACCTACCACAGGTTGTGGATTGTCCACTGGCCACGTCACCTGCCAAGTCAACTGGCCACGTCGCCTCCCACAAGTTGTGGATTGTCCACTTGCCATGTCACCTGGCCACGTCACCTGCCACGTCACCTGGCCACATCACCTGCCACAAGTTGTGGATTGTCCACTGGCCACGTTACCTGTCACGTCAACTGGCCACTTCACCTGCCACAAGTTGTGGATTGTCCACTTGCCACGTCACCTGCCACAAGTTGTGGATTGTCCACTTGCCATGTCACCTGCCACAAGTTGTGGATTGTCCACTTGCCATGTCACCTGGCCACGTCACCTGCCACAATTTGTGGATTGTCCACTTGCCACATCACCAGGCCACATTACTTGCCACGTCACCTGCCACAAGTTGTGGATTGTCCACTTGCCACATCACCAGGCCATGTCACCTGGCCACGTTACATGGCCACATCACCTGCCACAAGTTGTGGATTGTCCACTTGCCACATGACCTGGCCACGTCACCTGGCCATGTCACCTGCCACAAGTTGTGGATTGTCCACGTCACCTGGCCACATCACCTGCCACGTCACCTGGCCACATCACCTGCCACGTCACCTACCACAAGTTGTGGATTGTCCACTTGCCACATCACCTGGCCATGTCACCTGCCACAATTTGTGGATTGTCCACAATGCAATGCAACAATTACACTTGTTTATGTTTTTTTAATGGTTTTTCATAATTTGCCATCATTTTTGAGATTTCTAATGTAAAAAAAATAGGTCCTCCTAAAAATGAGAGGCGAAGGACCTACGGGGCTGGCTGGGTGGGCTAGACCCCCTCACTCCCTCATAGGGGGAGTCCCTCTGCCCCGTTGGGGTCCCATTGGGCCCCAGTCGGGCTCCCAAGTGGAGCAGGTAGGGTGGGGTGAGTGGGAGGCCCCCCCTCACACCCGCCATTGCCACCGGGGGCATGGAGAAGGATGGCGATTGCCTCCGGGGGGAGGGTCTGCCTACTGCCAACTCCTGCAGTCCGGCTCCTCTCTCTCGAGTTCACGCACAAAATACACTTTAAAAAAAAAAAAAAAAAAAAAATTAAGATAAAAAATAGGTCACCTTTAAAAACGCCTATAAACACGGCAAAACGCGGTACCGGCGTTTTGCTGCGTTTAGCGGCGCTTTGCCGAAAACTTTTGCGTCCGAACCCATTTGTTTTTTTCTGGACGAACGAGGATAAATGCAACTGCCTAAAAACGGCAATAAACGAGATTGTGTGCATGGACACATAAGGGTAACATTGCCTCTGAACCGATGTACACTTGGTGGAGTGATGGAGTGATGGGGGGGCTTAGGAGGATATGTGCTTTGGTATGAGAAAGGACATTTGCCAGAAGGTTGTGTGAGATTCATTTGAAAACCTGACAGCCCCTTCTAGCACTAGCCCCCGACCCCCTTACCCCTGTCAGTGCAGTGCTACTTGCAGGAGCCCAGCAGAAGGAGCATTTCCTCCTGTCCATCCCACTGTCCCCAGTCCATCCCACGGTCCCCCCGTCCATCCCATGGTCCCCCTGTTTATCCCACGGTCCCCCCGTCCATCCCACTGTCCCCCCGTCCATCCCACTGTCAACCATCTATCCCACTGTCCCTCTGTCTATCTCACTGTCTCCCGTCCATCTCACTGTCCCACCTCCATCCCACTGTCTCCCGTCCATCTCACTGTCCCCCCGTCCATCACACGGTCCCCCTATCCATCCTGCGGCCCCCCGTTATCCTACTGTCCCACGTCCATCCCACGGTCCCCCTGTCCATCCCACTGTCCCCCTGTCCATCTTCTCCTGTCCATCCCACTGTCTCCTGTCCATCCCACGGTCACCCCGTCCATTCCACGGCCTTAGATATGATGGACTGATTTGGAGTGTTGAGATAGAATGGGCCACCTTGGTGTGGTGTTGACAGTGTGGGTTGTTATAGGTAGGGTGGGCTACTTTGAACTGTCAGTGGAAGGTTTGGGTGAAGTGGATAGTAAGGGGTGTTGTAGGTAGGGTGGGTTTAATTTAGGCCCCTTCCACGGTTAACGCAATGTGGCCACACCCTCTGTTCACTGTGGTGTACACAGCACACTGTATTACTACTCTCTTTAAAGGAGTTGTAAATGAAAAAAAATGTTACACCTTAATGCAATCTATGCATTAAGGTGAAAAAACATCTGGTGTTGCCGGCACCCCCTCGAGTCCCCGTTTTACTTACCTGACGCGTCGAAAGTCCCGCGCGGTTCCGATATCCTCTTCGCCACTCAGCCTGCCTGCTGATTGGCTAGAGTGGATGGATTGAGAGCAGCACAGCCATTGGCTGGCGCTGCTGTCAATCACATCCAGTGACGTGGCGCACCGATGGGCGGGGCCGAGTAATACAGTAAGCGGCTATGGCCGCTCGCTGTATCACGAGAGCACGCCCGCAATTACTGACCACCATGCAAGCTCTCGCATGACTGTGGTCAGTACTTGCGGGGAGGACAGAGACAGCCGCCGAGGGGCCCCAGAAGACGTTGATCGGGGCCACTCTGTGCAAAACAAACTGCACAGTGGAGGTAAGTATAACATGTTTGTTATTTTAGAGTTGAAAATATATTTATTGGTATTTAGATAATACAAAACATTAAAAAAAAGACGATTTTAACAAGAGGCGGTACAGTCTCCACATATTTAGAAGTATAATCGGGGGGGGGGGGTCAGCCTGATGGCTATCGCCCACAGCAGAACTCTCCCCCACAACACATCAAAATTAGCCCCCACAACTGGAACTGCAAACTAAAAGCATGTGCAAACGTTAGGGCCTCTTCCTCTTGGTAGAACTGTAACAGTAACCAATAATATAGAAATAATAACACAATAAAAGAAAAACCAGAAGAAAAGGAAAGGTAAGGACAGACAGAGCTGGAGACAAAGTAAAATTAGAAAGAAAGACATCGAAAAGATGAGGGGACAGGGGGCGAAAACAGGGAGATGTGGGGGGAAAGAAGGGGAGGGAGAGGAGGGAAAGGATGGAAGGGAGAGAAGGGGAGACAGGTCAGGGTGGAGGAGAGGGGGAGCATGGGAAAAGTGGGGCGTGGGCCGCTGATAAGACAGGTGGGAAAAGGTAAAATAGAGTAGGCGTGGAGGGAGAGACCCAGGAGCGCGAGTCTAACTGGCCGCAGAGCAGAAGGAAATGTGGTGACAATCACATCGAAGGGGACAACATGCTAGTCAGGGCATCAGAGGAAGAGAAATCGAGCCAGATGAGCCACAACTGTCTGGATTTATCATAGGTATCATTGTCAAGAGCCAGCATTTCCTCCATTCTCATAGTGTCATTCATAATCGAGACCCAGTGAAATAGTGGGGGAGTATAGGTCGACTTCCAGTAGGAAGGTATGAGCTGCCTCGCTGAGGACATAAAGAAGCGGAGGAGACTCCGCTTCTGTGATGTTATCGAGCCAGGAAGTACAGAAAGGAGGGCAATCTTAGGGGAGGGGACCAGCGATTCACAATAAGTCTTATTATAACAGTCAAATACCTGGGTCCAGAAGGGGCGGATCCTCTCACATTCCCACCAGACATGCAGATAGGTCCCAGCAGCTGAAGAACACCGCCAACAGGACGCTGGAGTGGACGGAAATATTTTGTGTAGCGTAGAGGGGACCCTGTACCATCTTGAGAGAATCTTGTAGTTTTTTTCTTGAGAGTAACAGGAAATTGTGGACTTATGAGTGAAATGGAATTAAAGAGGAGTTCCACCCAAATTTGGAACTTCCTCTTGTTCCACTACACACCCCCTTACATGCCACATTTGGCATGTAATTTTTTTTGGGGGGGAGTGGGGGCTTCAGTAGGAGTGGGACTTCCTGTCCCACTTCCTGCTTCCGCCGAGGGGCTGAATAGGCGAGAGGCGTAATCGCCTTTTTTCAGCCCCTCCCTGGAGGCGATGGCCTAGGACACTGACAGGTCCTAGGCAATCGCCTCTCCAATCAGCGGCGAGCCGCGCCGCGCGCGCATGCGCAGTGCGGCTCGCGCATGCGCAGTGGGTGCCCGGCCGTGAAGCCGAAGGCTGTCACGGCTGGGTGCCCACAGTCGGGATGGAGACGCCGGCCGGGGAGGGGGGGAGAGGAGCGGAGCCCCGGTCGGCTCGTCGCTGGAACGCAGGAGCAGGTAAGTGTGTGTTTATTAAAAGCTAGCAGCTACACTTTTTGTAGCTGCTGACTTTTAATAAACACATTTTTGGGCTGGAACACCCCTTTAAGTCTGCCAATCACTATCTGAGACATCTTCACCCAAATCTGCCGACCACGCCCTGGTGTAAGAGGGTAGCTCGGTATGTGTGAGTGCCTGAAGGAGACTATATATGACTGACAAAAGGTGTCTAGGGGTCTCTGAGAGTGAACACAGCCATTCAAATTCAGTACAGGGGCGGTGTATTTGGGAGGAGGAGTGTAGATGCCTAGTGAATGTAGAGAGGTGGATGGCAGTTAGCCAATCGTGCGATCCCGCCGGTATCACAGACGACCCCCGCTGCGGGTGTACAAAGGAGCGCGCCTGTGGCCATGCGGCCCGTTTGAAGGGACCCAATAGTATTCTATTGTTTTATTGTGTCTCTGCCTTGGAAGAAAACATACACATTATGGGATGTGTATCTCTGTGGGGGGGGGGGTTCCTCCAACAGTCCCCCCTGCTGATAAGACTGTTTTACTGATGAGAAGTTTGAATACACCTGACCTGTGTGTCTATTCTTATTGGACAGTTTACCCCGCCCTGAATCCAAGGGTGGGGAGTGTCTCTAAGTTGTATATCTGTAGTAACATGTGCTGTTTTCCCCCTACACTGTGTTACGACTTGTGACTGGGTGGGCTAAGGGGTCTTGGATAGTGCTGGTTCTGGACTAAGGAAGCATTTACGGCGGACAAAGTTCTGTTAAGGACAAGGGTTTGTCACAACTAGGGATGAGCTGAACATACCCGCGTTCGGTTCGCACCAGAATCGTCGAACAGACCGCGGGTTCGCGCGAACATTTAGAACCCCATTAAAGTCTATGGGACTCGAACGTTCGAATTCAAAAACGCTCATTTTAAAGGCCAATATTCAAGTTATTGTTGGAAAACGTCTTTGAGAACCCGGGTCTTGCCCCAGGGGTCATGTATCAATGGAAAAAAAAGTTTTAAAAACTGTAGTTTTTTCTTGAGCATCGCTTTTAATCATGCATAAAGTGAAAAAAAAAATCAAAGACCCCTTTAAAAAAAGTACCTGCTGGGTGTCTATAGTAGTGGCACGTGTTTAGAAATGTCCCTACACAACATGAGATTACTCTCAGAAAAAAGTAATTTAATATTGCTTGCGGCTTCAAAGTAATGTTTGGTCCTGCAATATGGATAAAAATCATGGAAAAAAATAGCATGAGTTTCCCTGCCACCACTCCCCCCAGGTCTTTTTTTTTTTTTTTTAAAGTTCTTTTTATTAAGGTATTTCACAACATACAAGAGAAAGAAACAACTCAACAACAACGACATACAGTACTCAAGTGCGTACAACATACATTAACACATCTGATTTAATAAACATCTGTAGCAATGTGCATTGACCAGGATGCGGCAGGGTGGGGGTGTACCAACTCTCCTCATTGTATCGGCCACAAGGTGCCTCTAGGGCAGCTCCATAGGACCGCTCACCAGGACCATGGCAGTGGTTGCCAACTCAGGCCATATGTATTTAGCCAGCAGTACTAGACTCTGCCAGCCATGCACGCCAAACCTTGTCGTATTTCAGTGGACAGCCACGGTTGATGTATGTGTCCCTGTACAGGGGAAGGCTGGCATTCACCAGACGCCTCCACTGCATCAGAGAAGGGGGTGTAGGTTTTTTCCAATGCATGGCAATATTCTTGTGTGCATAGAAAAGCAACAGACTGACCAACATGCGCCCCGTGGAGGTTGGGACGATGTTCTCAATTATTCACAGGAGGCACACCTCCATCGCTACCGGCAACTGGGTCGCTGCGACTGCATTGCTCACTTCCAGCACCATTACCCAGTACCGCTGAACCTCGGGGCATTGCCAGAAAATGTGGGAGAAGTCACCTGGTGATGCCCTGCATCTCCAACACTCCGGAGAATGCGCCGGGTTCATCTTGTGGAGCCTGTATGGAGTGAAGTAAGCTCTGTGAACTATCTTGTATTGCACCATCCTGTCGCGAATGGAGACAAGTGAGCAGAAAGGGAGATCCCAGACCTCGTCCCAGTCGTCCGTATCTAGCGTGGGGATATCCCCCTGCCATCTGGACCGCAGCCCATCCAGAGGGGGGAGAGACACAAAGATCAGGTACGAGTACAAGTGCGATGTGGGTTTTGCGTCACAATTAAACTTTAGTGTTCTCTCCAACTCCGACTGGGCCACAATGCAGGACGACAAGGGGAACTGAGCCGCGAAGGCATGTGACAGCTGGTGGTATCTAAAAGCGTAGTGCTGGGGTAAGTTGAACATGGAGGAGAGGTCCGAGAATGGTATTAGAGCGTTTTGGGAGACTATGTGCGAAACAAGCTTAATGCCATACTTAGACCAGGCAATGGGGTCTGAGAGCTTATAAAAGTGTGATAAGATAGGGTTGATCCAGATAGGGGCGTTCGGGGATATTTCGGTGGGTTTACATTTTTCAATGGCCAGACCAGTCCGCCACGCCCGTAGGGTGGTGCGCATGGAGGGGGTCAGGGGATACGGGGCGCGAGGGCCCCGATAGAGCAGGAGCCGGAGCGCCTCCAGTGAACCGACCACCGAGGCCTCCAGTGCAGTGGAGGTGTTCATCCTATCTGGCCGCAGCCACCAGGCCGCAGTCACCAACTGCGTGGCAAGGTAGTATTTGTAGCAGTCAGGGAAAGCCATACCACCCTGCGTCCGCGGTCTCATCAAGGTTGTCAGCTTGTATCTGGGTGGGGAGGGACCCCAAATAAAGGAGGAAAAAATTTGATCCAGCTTTTTGAAAAAGGACTTGGGCACCCACTGCGGGGAGTGGCGGAAAAGGTAAATAAGTTTAGGGACAATCTTCATCTTAATTAGGTTCACCCTTCCCCAAACAGACAGGGGGAGGTTGCTCCAGGCTTTAAGCCTGGATTGGGCCTCTAGCAGCACCGGGGACAAGTTTTGCGAAATGTATTCGGTCGCCGAGGCAGAGATGGTTACCCCCAGGTACTTAAAGGTGGTGACCCAGCTAAGGGGACTGTCGGGAGGGGTGGTGGACCTAGCCGCCTGATCTATAGGGAAGAGAAGGGACTTGGACCAATTCACCCTCAGTCCAGTGACCGAGGCAAACGTGTCCAAGACGGTCAGTGCACCCCGCAGCGAGGGGCCCGCATCATTAAGGAAGAGAAGCATGTCATCCGCATACAGGGCCACCCTCTCCTCCAGCAGGCCCACTCGGAGACCCTTGATATGTGGTGATGTGCGGAGAGCCTCCGCCACCGGTTCAATGGCAAGGGCAAACAAAGCCGGAGAGAGAGGGCAACCCTGCCGCGTTCCCCTGGAAAGTCTGAAGGGGGCAGACAGCCCCCCCCCCCAGTCGTATTGAGGACGTGGGGGCCCTGTATATCACCTGGAGCCACTTGATAAATAGCAGTGGGAAGCCCATCCTGCGCAGAGTCTCCCACAGAAAGGGCCACTCCACAGTGTCGAAGGCCTTTTCGACATCCAATGAGGCCACAGCTCGCGTTCCCACATTAAGATGCTGAGTATGGATATTGGTAAAAAGTCTCCTAAGATTGACATCTGTGGACCTCCGGGGCATGAAACCCGTTTGGTCTGGGTCTATCACTGAGGGTAACATGGGGTATAACCGAAGGGCAAGGAGCTTAGTTAGTATTTTAAAGTCTGAGTTAAGGAGTGCTATGGGACGGTATGAGGCACAGGAAGAGGGGTCCTTGGGGGGCTTGTATATAAGCGTTAGGTAGGCATGGTACATGGAGGCAGGTAGGCTGCCATCCGTCAGACACGCAGTGTAGAGCCGTGCCAACAAGGGGGCTAGGAGTCCGGAGTGGGCTCTATAGAAGTCTAGTGGGAGTCCGTCCGGGCCAGGCGCCTTGCCCGACGGGAAGGATTGGATGGCCCCCTGTACCTCCAAGGCCGTGAATGGTTGCACCAAGGCTTCTCTCTCTTGGTCGGAGAGCCAGCCAAGTGCCAATGGATCTAGCAGATCATTCAGCGTCTCCGGCCGGAAGTCCGCGGGGAGGCTAGAGGAATACAGCGATTTATAGAATTCACTAAAAGTCTGAAGGATGTCCGGGGGGGAGGACACGGTCTCGCCCCCCAGAGTCCGCAGAGTCGAAATCGTTGTAAGGGGCTGGTCATGCTGGGCCATCATGGCCAACAGGCGGCCATTGCGATCGCCCTGTTCAAAGGCTCTCTGCTTGCCCTTGTATATGTCTAGGCGGGTAACCTCAGCTAAGTGCAGATGCAAATCCCTCTGAGCTGCCATCATCCGATCAAACTGATCCGAGGTGGGGTCTTTATTATAAGCATCAGTATGTTCTATGACCGAGCGTTCCAATTCCAGTGTCTTGGCTGAAAGTTGCTTTTTGACATTGGCAATGGAAGAAATGTACTGCCCTCTGGTGTATGCTTTAAAGGTATCCCAGACGTTATCCAGGGGAGTGGAACCCTCATTATTCTCCCAAAATTCAGCTAGCAAGGGGGGCAAGACCTCTGCAATCTCAGGATGAGTAACCCACTGCGCGCCCAGCCTCCAAAGCGCAGCACTGCGCGTTGCCGGCGAGCGGAGCACCACCTTTAAAGGGCTGTGGTCGGACAGACCGCTAGGGAGATAGTCCGCCTCCAACACATCCGCTAACAGTGCGGGGTTGGAGAAGGCCAAATCTATCCTGGAAGCGGTTTTGTACGAGGTCGAAAAACAAGAATAGGCCCGCACATCAGGGTGCTTCCATCTCCAAACTTCCTCCAGACCCACTGCCTGAGCCCAGGTCAGCAGGTCCATACATCTATGCCTGGGCGGCGCAGGCCTATCCAGGTCAGGTGACAAGATGGCATTAAAATCACCCATTACCAACACTTTTCCTGGGCAGAAGGGTGCAACCTTCTCAAGCACGTCGTATAACAGAGCAGGTGAAAAAGGGGGGGGGATGTACAGGTTGACAACAATATACTTCTGTGCCCAAAGCGTGAAAATTAATATCACATATTTACCCAGGGGGTCCGTGCGGACCTCTTCTATCACACATGGAAAGTTTTTGTGGATTAGGATTGATACACCCCTAGCATATGTAGAATATGTGGCATGTATAGCACGCTGAATCCACGGCTTCTTAAGAGTCAGGACCTTGCTGCCCATGAGGCGAGTCTCCTGGAGGAGAACAAGCTGGGGAGAGTGGGACTTCAGATATTGAAAGAGAAGGGCACGTTTGAACTTAGAGTTAAGGCCTCTGACATTCCAGGAAAGAATGGCAAAGGAGTCAAATGAGCGGTCAGCCATCAGGCAAGGGAGGTAAGGGAATGGAAGGATATTTATGTAGATACACCCGGGAACACCCCAGGAGCAGCAAGAAACCGAGCACATTGCATTGCATATTGATAGCACCTGAGCATACAGCAGCTAGAGAACAGAAAAAAACAGTGAACAAAAAAAACATAGCAAACATACAAAGAAACAAACTTCCCAGGCACCGGGTGCCTATCCTACTATGTCCCATCCCTCCAACAACGGTCAGGGGGGTGGGAATAGTTCTTTTCCCAAACAGAAAACAGAACATAGTGTAAATGAGCCCCGGAACTAGGGGCCCTACACGGCAGGCGCCAGGTCACCTGCTACTACAGCCGGACGACAGCGGTTATCAAATGACCACTTGGTCAGGGTCCGGAGTCCAGGTAGAAAAAAAAGGTGGGGATACAACAAAAAAGGGGGGAGGACTAGGGGGGGGGCAGGTGTAGCAGTCCTGGTGTGCTGCTACGTCAGTAGACCAAAGTCGTGTGTATCTCGTATCAGGCATTGAGCATCAAAACTCCTCTTGGTACAGTTGGGCTGGATTCCCCAATAAAACAAATCAGAGAGTCAAATCAAAGGAGGGATGAGTAGTTCCGGGTCTCCAAGCTCAGGATGACCCCGTGAGGACATGACAGCCACCTCGCATCAGTTAGTGGTAGGGCCCGGGGGGGTAAAGGCACACAGCGGCCATATTGAAAAAGGGCCAGCTTGGAATGGCAAGAATACAGTACCATTTACCGGAAAAATGAAGGGGGGGGGGGGAGAGATAAAAATAAAAACAAAAGGTTAAAAACAAAAATTCTTGACAAAACAGGAACATCTCACCATAGCAGCGGTGTCCCTTCTAGATCACCAGGGGGACGAGAGGTAGTAGAGGCACGGGGGTGAACTGAATGCGGCCCCTCAGCGACCATCCAGCCACGACATCGCTGCCTCAGGGTCCATGAAGAAGCGCGTGCGGTCTCCATCGATCACTCTGAGCTTGCTGGGGTAGAGTAGGCTAAACTTGAGGCCTTGGTCCCTCAGGCGTCTCCGTACCTCTGTAAAGGATCTGCGGCGATGTTGAACCTCCGGGGAGTAGTCTGGGAACAGCATGATCCTGGTACCATTGTAGAGGAGGTCCCGTTTTTCCCTGGCAGCAGCCAGAATCCGATCCCTGTCCCTGTAATTTAGCAGGCGCAACAGGAAGGGTCGAGGTGGAGCCCCCGGGATCGGTGGTTTGAGGGGGACTCTGTGGGCCCTTTCCACCACGAATGTAGGCGGCATCGCAGGCAGATCCAGGAGGGAGATCAGGAAGGCCTCTGTAAATTCTGCAGGCCTGAGGCCCTCTGCCTTTTCAGGGAGGCCCAGGACCCTTATGTTGTTTCTCCTGAGCCTATTTTCGGTGTCTATTGATTTCTCTTGCAGGGCTTTAACCTGCAGCTGTAAGGCATGGAGGTCCCTGGAATCAGCCCTGGTGGAATCTTCCAGCTGAGAGATGCGGCCCTCCGCCTCGGTAAACCGGGCCCTAAATTTGTCCATGTCATGCCGGATCAAGCTGACATCGGCAACGAGGTGATCTATCTTGACCATCACCGAGTCCCGACCCTCCTTGATGGCCGCCAGGAGCTCCGCATGCGAGGAGGCAAGGGATGCAGGTGGATTAGGGGAAGCCATGGAGCCGGCTGACATATTCCCTGCTGGGAGTCTCGTGGGCAAGATGGCCGCGGAGGACCCGTCCCTGGACACCGAGGACGAACGGAGCTTACCCGGAGACAGCGGAGGTGGCCTCGGGGTGCTGGATGTCTTCTTCCGCCCCAGGGTGTCTGAAGGTCGGACGCTGAAAGGAGGAATCCGCGCTGAAATCAGGTAAGGATAAGAGAAGGAGCGGAGCTCTGCCTGCACACGTCTGCTCTCGTTCACATCCCGGCCACGCCCTCCCCCCAGGTCTTTACAAGACCCAGTGCCGATCCTGACCTCCCTGAGGCCCTAAGCAAAATCTGACGACAGTGACATGTCACATTAAAGAAAGTTGCGAAGCGGGGGGAGGGGGTGTTCTGCTGTCGGAAATGACTCAGCCAGCGAGTTTAGAAGCCGGGTGAGGGTACGAAAATGACTTCTCACCAGGCGGGGCCTCTAGTAATTTTGGGGGCCCTTTGCAGCTTTGCGTGGCCCTAAGTGGCTTGCGCCTATAGGGAGGATCGGCCCTGACAAGACCCTATGGCCCTATATACTTTAAACAGCAGTATACAGGCGGTGCAAACAAGACAAGGACTGTAGGTTTGTTACGTAGAATCTGAACCATGTCATACTTTGCTGCTGCATATTGCACAATTTCCTAAAGAGACCCTCAACAAACTACATGACACTTGTGCCTGGTGATGAGGCCATTGATGTTCCAGTGGTGTCCCGTGAGCCTGTGGTCATACAGGCTTGGCCCCCCCAAAGCGCACATGCTGTGTGGCAACAATATGTCGATTTTAGGGGTGGTGGGGGGCAATTACAATGACAGATCTTGGCTCAATCAATTATTTCTTTGTGAAAGAAAAATTGCAGAAAAAAGGGGGGTTGCCATCCGGGGCCCCCTTTAAACAAATTATGTGAAGAACTCCTGTTCTCTGAAAGCCTCCATTATTTCTGCAAGTCAAAATTTAGCAAAAAAATAATAATGTCAGTCAAGCCTTAGCTTTCTTCCCATATCCAACCCACAAACTCATCCACTGATCATAAGGTCTGAAAAAAAAAGTTTCGTATCGTCGTATTGCACGATCGTTTTTCCGACGTTTTCTACCGACTGTAAACGACGTTCTCTATCCCTTTATACACTGCGCATGTGAGAAGCTCCGCACGTTTCCACGCCCATGACGTTCGTCCTAGTGATTGCCACGCCCCTTTTAGTCGGTCAATGTGGAGAGGAGTCTGAAGACATGATGGAGGAGAGAAAGCAAGCTGCAACCAGGCAGGAGACAGGCCAGACACTCACCAGGAGGAGCAGGAGGTACAAAGCCACCAACATGAGCTTTGAAAAGATGGTTGAGATGGTGGCTATTTTAAAAAAGGAGGACTACGATGGCAAAAAAGGGCCTTACAAAAACCCCAATAAACTAAAGGGCCAGATCATAGATAAGGTACGGAGGGCTATCCATGCAAAATTCGGGGTGCAGAGGTCCACGGAGCAGTTGCGCAAGAGATGGAGTGATTTGAAAATCCGAGAGCCAGAGCAGATGGAGAGAATTCGAAGAGTCCTCAGAAGACGTAAGTAATTTTCATGTCTGCTCTGAATTATTATTTTTTATTTTGTGGCATGTGCTTTTTATCGCTGGTTGTATATATATACAGTTCAAGAACAGATGTTTGAAGGTTCATGTTTGTGTGGGCATAATAATTGGTTGGTCATTCTATTTAAGACCTTTTTATGTGAGACAATTTTTTTAATTAATGTAGATGTGTTATTAAGTTGATTTAAATAATCCAACTTAAGTCAATATACATTAAAAGGAGAGTATGCTCAGCAAAGCAGTTGATTACACACTATGCACTCAGTAGCACAATGGTTGGCATGGCCGATCCGCCCTATAGGCTCACTATGCAAGCCGCTTAGGGCCCCGCAAAGCTGCGAAGGGCCCCCCAAATAACTAGAGGCCCCGCCTGGTAAGAAGTGATTTTCGCCCCCTAACCCCCGCTTCTCAACTCGCTGGCTGCATGGGAGAAGAGGCAAGAAGTCAGCACCCCTTGCTTCTCAATTTAATATAAGATGTCATTTCAGACAGCAGAACACCCCCTCCACCCACTTCTTAACTTTCTTTAATGTGACATGTCACTGTCGTTAGCACCCCCCGCTTCTCATTTTTAATGTGCCATGTCACAGCTTCAGGTAATACATGTAGGCCTGCATAATTTTAATTACATGTTTTTTATCCAAATTTCAGGTGTACGAGCTGTTGGGGGCGGCTTAGACACCGACAGTGCCCAGGTGCTGATTGGGGGGATAATTTGCTGCATGGATAAAATAGAGGACACAAACCTCGCCCTCTTGAAGACCATAAAGAACAACAAGAAGGTGCTCCAAAACCTGAAAAATCTTGTTGACATTCTGGGGAGGGTTTAAAAAAATAAATAATAAAACAATAATAAAAAAAACAAAAATAAAACACAGTAGATGTAGACAATTATTTAAATGCAAAAATATAGGTCTTAAAAATAAAAAAATAAACATTTCTAGTTTGATATTTAAAATAAAAATAAAAAAATCAAACATTTTCAGTGTGATACAATAAATATTTTTGGATACTCAACAATGTCTGGCTTCTTATTATATCAATGCTGCCTAAAACACTGCAACCCCTCACAGATACTGTAATTGGAGTGCAATGAAGAGGCACGTGCCAAAGTATTGCATCAAAAATTGTTATTAGACATCCCTGTTAAACAGGGGCACAAAAATTGGCACAACACAACACTGCAACCCCTCACAATAACTCTAATTGGAGGACAACAAAGAGCCACATGCAAAGTATTGCACCAAAAATTGTTATTAGGCGCCCCTGTTAAACAGGGGCTGAAAAATTGTGCCTCAGGCACAACACAACACTGCTGCAACCCCTCACAATACCTCCAATTGGAGGACAACAAACAGCCATGTGCAAAGTATTGCATCAAAAATTGTTATTAGCAGGGATCTTGATCCCTTTGAGTCTTCCCGACTGGACCTGTTTAGGTCCGCCAGTTGGGGAGTCTGATTGGAACTGTATAGACCTAGGACCCCTTGGACTGCTAGTGTCTATTTGATGATGTTTAATCTGTGTGTTGAATTTGTTCTTATTTTCTCTCTCTCTCTCCTTTTCAGTGCTCTTTCTCTCCGTCTCCTGCAGTCTGCCTCCTGGCCCTGTTCCCTCCTGGCCCTCCCCGTGTTGATGCCACCCCTTCGGACCCGCTCACGCTTCCTGCCTAACCAGATAAGTATACGTACCACGCACCCACCACCTGACAATGGCTAAGGTATTCTCACTTAACGTCCACGGACTCAACTCCAACAAAAAACGGCACTTGGCGCTCCAGGAATTTAGGCAGTCAGGGGCGGACATTGTGATGGTACAGGAAACGCATTTGGATGGGGGGGATTTCTTCATGTTTGTGTCCCGATACTTCCCCCAGGTGTACCAGGCTTCTGGCCCATGAAAGAGGGCGGGTGTAGCAATCCTCATAAAAAAGGGAGCCCCTTTCGTGTGCAACTCCACTTATGTAGACCCAAAGGGGCATTACCTTATTCTTCGGGGCCTGTGGCAGTCACAGGCCATCACCTTATGTGTAGTCTATGCCCCAAACACACGTCAGCACCGCTTTCTCGCTGGGGTGTGCGCCCGCCTCTCCCAGGAGCCACATGACTTCCTGGTGATTGGAGGGGATTTTAATCTGGCCCACTCCTCGACCTGGGACCGCCTGGTGATAAATCCCCAGGCCTCCCAGGCCCGTGCCCTGAGGGACTCTAAGCTATTCCAACAGCACACTAGGAAACACGCACTGTCGAGGCGAGCTTTCCATCCGGGCGATCGCCAATTTACGTTCTACTCAGCGCCGCATCGCACTCACACGCGCATTGACTACTTCTTTGTAAATAACAACACACTGCGCATTACAGAGTCGGCGAGTATCCTCCCCATTTCCTGGTCCGACCATGCCCCCATCACGCTCTCCTTAAACTTAGGTTCCCCTCTTCGTCGGCCCTATAATTGGAGGCTTAACGAGTTTCTTTTGCAGCATGCCCCCTCGAAGTTGGAACTAGAGACAACGTTACAGCACTATTTCATGGAGAATGACACGCCCGACGTCTCTGCCTCCACTTTGTGGGAGGCGCATAAGGCGTTCCTCAGGGGCCGGTGCATAGCGCTCTCTTCAGCTGTGAAGAGAGATGCTGATGCTGCCAAAGTGCTGGCGGTCGATCAACTCAAGGCCCTAGAAGCTCAACTCCTGTTGAAACCCTCAGTAGCTCTCCTTAAACGGGTAGTCCAGGTACGCGTAACACTCCGTGACCTTGCCTTAGGCAAGGTGGAGAAAGCACTTATCCGCCTCAAGCAACTCTATTATGACAAAGGCAACAAAGAGCAGGCGCTTTTGGCCAGAAAACTTGCTGACAGGGCTCTCGCCTCCACCCCACACCAGGTGAAAAATAGGGGGGGGGGCCCTGCTGACACATCCCAGGGACATAGCGAATACCTTTGCTGACTTCTATACTGACTTATACAACAAACCAGAAGTCCCGCACAACCCCCCCTCCCCCGACTTGACAGCCCGAATGACCCGATACCTCGCACAGGCCGGCCTGCCCCAACTTAAGAGAGAGAATCTACAGGACCTGAACGCACCTATAACGGCAGAGGAATTGGCGGAGACCATGAAGGGCCTCCCTGCCCGTAAATCCCCCGGCCCAGACGGGCTGCCCTATGAGTATTACAAGGCCTTCTTCCCCCTTCTAAGCCCTTACATGACCAAACTGTTCAACGCCTTTCTCCATCAGTCCCCGATTCCCGACGACATGCAGAGGTCATTTCTGATTCTTATCCCGAAGCCGGACAAGGACCCAGCCTCCTGTGCTAGTTACAGACCCATAGCCTTGCTTAACTCAGACCTTAAAATGTTTACCAAACTGTTGTCTACCCGCCTAAACCAGATTCTTCCTACCCTAATCCACAAGGACCAAGTGGGCTTTGTCCCACTCCGCCAGGCGGGCGACAACACCAGGAGGGTCATAGACTTGATAGATGTAGCCAACAGGGAGGGAGCAGAGGCCTTGGTCCTGAGCCTTGACGCAGAAAAAGCCTTCGACCGCTTGAGTTGGCCATTTATGATGGCCACCCTGCAGCACATGGAGTTCGGGGGACCTTTCCTCCAGGTGGTACGGCACCTTTATTCTTCCCCCACTTCCCAAGTAAAAACCCTGTTTGCTACTTCGGCCCCGTTCAACATCACCAATGGCAGCCGCCAGGGGTGTCCGTTGTCCCCCCTGCTCTTTGCCTTATGTGTAGAACCGCTGGCGGCAACCATCAGGAAGCACCCTGACATCCGGGGGCATCCTGGTACGGGGCAAGGAATTTAAAACATCCTTATTCGCAGACGACATTATCCTCACCCTGACCCGACCCAGAATCTCCCTCCCTAACCTACACGCGGCGCTGGAGGAGTACGGGGCACTCTCGGGATATAAAACAAATACGTCAAAATCTGCAGCCCTCCCTGTTAACATCCCGGCCGCTGAGGCCCGCCATCTCCAGCTGAACTTCCCATACACTTGGGAAAGTTCTTCTCTTAAATACCTGGGGGTGCAGATCACTCCATCCTTCGGCTCCCTGTACCAGGCCAATTTCCCCCCTCTCTTCCAGACGATTAGGGCTCTCCTCCAGAAGTGGAAAGCCCACCACATTTCCCTACTAGGTAGAATCGCGTCCGTTAAAATGGTTATCCTCCCCAAGCTCTTGTATCTGTTTCAGACACTGCCCATTCCAGTCCCCTATGCCCACTTGCGCAAGCTCCAGAGCGACGTGCTGCGATACGTTTGGAACTACAAAAAACATAGGATACCCTCAGGGGCGGACTGACCATTAAGGAACTCGGGCACTGCCCGAGGGCCCCATGCCACTAGGGGGCCCCATCAGGGTTGCCAGGCTCATTAAAACCAGGGACAGTATGTAAAAATCTGTGTTTTTTTTGCATCTGTCCCTGATATGTCCAAAACCTACATGCTTTTGATGTGAAAATCCCGAGATTTTAGCTGCCCCGCCTCTGTACTGCCACCTGGCTTGGTGGCCATCTGTAAGCCCGGGGGCCCCATAATCTTCAATTGCCCGGGGGCCCCATGAGTTGTCAGTCCGCCCCTGGATACCCTGCACGGTCATGAAAGCGGCACGGGCGGACGGAGGACTGGCTTTTCCTGATTTCGTCAGATACTACCAGGCTACACAGTTGCGATCCATAGTGTCATGGTTCCCCCAGAGGTCTTATAGTAAGTGGACGGAGATAGAGAAGATATGGTTAGCGCCAACCCACCCAAACAGTCTCCTGTGGGATGCGAACGTGGAGGTAGACCCTTGCCGCCTCTTGGGCTCGATGGCCCTGCTACGAGGGCTATGGCGCAAGCTCTCCCAGGAGAGGGCCCTTAAGTCTGAATGTTCCCTGCTAAACTCATTCATTTGCAACCCCAAATTACCAGACAGCTTAACGCACCAGATGTCCTGGCCCTGGGCCTCGCGGAACCTCTTTCACTTCGGGCACATAGTCGACCCGAGTTCCCGCAGACTCCTGACGTTCTCAGAGCTCCAAACGAAACACAATCTTCCGAAAGAGGTGTTCTATAGCTATCTACAAATCAGGCATTACGCCCAAACAATATCCCCCCGGCTCCAATTCTCCCAACCTTCTCCATTCGAGCGTATTGTTCTGGGGGGTCGCCACCGTAGGGAGCTGATCTCGGACATATACCGGATCCTGAATGAATATGACATGCCTGTGCGGGGGAAACATGCGTATATGTTGATATGGGAGAGGGAGTTGGGAGAAGCGTAGTCACCGGAGGCCTGGCAGGCTATCTGGAGACAGGCAGCCAAAAGCTCCATGTGCACCCTGTACAAAGAAAACACATACAAGGTTCTTTTTTTCTGGAATCAGACCCCAGATATTCTGCACAAAATCTACCCCTCTGTCTCTGATCGCTGCTGGCGCTGCCATCGGGACTAGGGTTGCCACCTTTTCCTCAAGCCAAACCCGAACACGCCACTACATATGGTGGGTGTGGCCATATTGAGGGAGGGGCCTCACGAGGCATGATTAAATTAAACAAAATAATTATTTTACCTATAAAATATGCTTACTTTGCTGTGCCACAAGTAAGAGTCTCACTGACATGAATAAACCTTAGCACAATCATTTAAAAAAAAATAAAACTCTTCCATTACTACAGAGGTAAGTGCAGTGGAGATCAGGGGCATTAGTTCACCTTTTAATTTTCATTAAGTACAGAGGGTATTACAGTATGTGCAGGGAGGGAGTGCAGAATTTACAACAGTAAATACAAGAGTGTGGCGCGTATTTTGGTATGTGTAGGAAAGGAGTGCAAAGTGTAAGACATTATGTACAGGAAATGAGTGCAGAGGGTAGGTATTACTTGCAGGAAAGGAGTGAAGAGGGTGTAACAGTGACCAGTATATGCAGGAGAGGAGTGTGGAGGGTATGATGGGAGCACTATGTACAGGAGAGGAGTGTGGAGGGTATGATGGGAGCACTATGTACAGGAGAGGAGTGCGAGGGTATGATGGGGGCAGTATGAACAGGAGAGGAGTGTGGAGTGTATGACAGTGGGCAGTATGTACAGGAGAGGAGTGTGGAGGGTATGACAGTGGGCAGTATGTACAGGAGAGGAGTGTGGTGGGTATGACAGTGGGCAGTATGTACAGGAGAGGAGTGTGGAGGGTATGACAGTGGGCAGTATGTACAGGAGAGGAGTGTGGGGGGTATGATGGGGGCAGTATAAACAGGAGAGGAGTGTGGAGGGTATGACAGTGGGCACTATGTACAGGAGAGGAGTGTGGGGGGTATGATGGGGGCAGTATGAACAGGAGAGGAGTGTGGAGGGTATGACAGTGGGCACTATGTACAGGAGAGGAGTGTGGAGGGTATGACAGTGGGCAGTATGTACAGGAGAGGAGTGTGGTGGGTATGACAGTGGGCAGTATGTACAGGAGAGGAGTGTGGAGGGTATGACAGTGGGCAGTATGTACAGGAGAGGAGTGTGGAGGGTATGACAGTGGGCAGTATGTACAGGAGAGGAGTGTGGGGGGTATGATGGGGGCAGTATGAACAGGAGAGGAGTGTGGAGGGTATGACAGTGGGCACTATGTACAGGAGAGGAGTGTGGGGGGTATGATGGGGCAGTATGAACAGGAGAGGAGTGTGGAGGGTATGACAGTGGGCACTATGTACAGGAGAGGAGTGTGGAGGGTATGACAGTGGGCACAATGTATAGGAGTGGAAGGATGTTTAGGGACTGCGTAGTGGTTAAGCGGGTCATACATGAATTGAAATTACACCAATTATGCAGAGACCAGCCATAGCCGATCTATGTATGGGCTAGCTGGTTTTACACAAGTCAATCTATTAATTGACTTGAGTACAACCAGCCTGTTTTTCCAAAAACAATCAGTGCTGCCAGCTATAGATAGCAACACTGATCATTGTACTCACTGGCAGAACACAACAACACTACAGGAGTGATTCCCCCATCCACAGGTCAGCGGGTGAGAGGGTGTGTGGGGACAGGCTAGGGAGAGATAACAGCCAGTAGCTGGGTAGGCACTGGCTAGTATCAGAGCCAGATACACACAGGTTACATACGTCACGATCGTTAGAGCGAGAGCAATAATTCTAGCACTAGATCTCCTCTGTAGCTCTAAACATGTAACCTAAAAAAATTTAAAGCATCGCTTAGGATACCAAAAAAAATCGTGCTAACTTTAGTGTTTTTTTTTAATGAATGAAACAGTTTATTTCCAAAAAAAAAACACGTTTGAAAAATTCCTGCGCAAATACAGTACCGTGCTAGAGCTGCACAATTAATCGTTAAAAAATTGTGATGTCGATTCCCCTCCCCCCCTGACATCTCCAATGCAGAGTTTGCTGATTCTTTCATATAACAAGTGGAGAGACTTTCAGCTGTCAAAAGAAAATATCTGGACAGTCTGCCAAGTTCTTATCAGGAAACATTGTAACTAACACTTTCTTCATAGATCAAAGGGATACACTTCTGTGTGTAAAGAAAATATCCGACTGTCTGCCAAGTTTGTAAACAACATGAAACATTGTAACCAACTTCCTTTTTAGATCAAACTTCTGTGTGTAAATGCAAGAAATGTAACCACTTAAAGTCCAACACTTGTTAAAAAGCAATATTTTTTGCTAGAAAATTACTTGGAACCACCAAACATTATATATATATTAGCAGAGACAAAAATGGCAATTGCTGCAATATTTTATGTCACTCTGCATTTGCCCACTTCATTGAATAATAAAAACCATAAAAACAAAACATTAAAGTTAGTCCATTTTTATTTTTTTCATTTTAATGTGAAAGACGATGTTATGCCGCACGAATCGTGAGAGAATCGTCATCTATCTTCTAAGCAAAAAAATTGCAGTTGTCGTTTTAGCCAGAATCGTGCAGCTCTATGCCGTGCAACATAAAAAGTTGCAAAGACCACCATAGAGTAATTTTCTAGCAAAAAATTAATGATGATTTTTTTTTCTCAGTCTGCTGCAGTGTGTCAGCTTGTATTTATAATGGCCGCTCTGTATGGAGCTTCTGACAGGCTGTGCAAGCAGGCCCGTATCTCCAGAACCATAAATGATAGCCATCCCATATTTTGACCAGTTGTGGGGTAGGTCTTCAACTGACTACCCCCCAAATGTGGGGTTTCTGTGACCTCTGGTCATCGAGCTACAACCCCCGCTCCATCAGCCCCTCTGTTAATCCGGCCCTGTATGGAGGGGGGGCAGGACTGTATGTATGGCTGTGGATGGTATATGCAGGGGGGGCAGGACTGTATGTATGGCTGTGGATGGTATGGAGGGGGGGCAGAACTGTATATACGGCTGTGGATGGTAATGGTATATGCAGGGGGGGGCAGAACTGTATGTTTAGTGTATGGTGGGGGTAGTGTATGGTCCGCCCATCCACCCACCTCCATGTGTATTCTGTAGCCAGTCAGAGAAGAGCTGAGCACTCTGTGCAGCTCTGTTGCGGCCGGGCCAGGATGGACAGCTAAAAAAAAAAAAAAAAAAAAAAAAAATTTTTTTTTTTTTTTTTTTTTTTTTTTAAATGTGCCCGGGTTTCAGGAGGCTTCAAAACCGGGCACATGTGTCCAAACCCGGACTGTCCGGGTCAAAACCGGACAGGTGGCAACCCTAATCGGGACAGGGGCTCCCTCTTCCACGTCTACTGGGCATGTCCCCTTATTACCCCGTTCTGGCACTCCACACAACAATTGCTCATCCGTCTCTTCGAAACGCCAATCCCCTTGACGCCCAAATTATTCCTACTGGGCATCTCGCAGCCTAAACTCCCCAAGCCATACAAAAAATTACTCAGGCACATTCTGACTGCAGCGCGGTGCCTGATAGCCCTCAATTGGAAGAAAACCACACCCCAATCTCAGGAAGCTCTTTATGCTAGGGTGAAGGATGTGGAACTTATGGAGAGGATGACGGCTAGGATGCGTGATGGTCTGGATGACCACGATGAGGTCTGGAGGGAGTGGCATCGGCGGGAGGACGCGCCGGACACGGAGGCAGACACGGTAACTTAGACTCTACTCTTACTCACTATCTCTTCCTTCTTTTTTCTCTCCTTTTGTCAGAATCACAAGTACTTACCGAGGCCGAGATGCTGAGGACGGCTCACCTTTACGACCAAGCGCACCTGCCCCCTGGAATTTGAGACAGGAGGCAGAGGCACAAGGAGGTACCGGTACCGGCGGGTAGATAGGTGGGATGCAGGTACTGGAGATCAGCGGCTGAGATGTGCTGCAGGTGCTGGAGGGTCACCAGGGCAGATGAAAGTGAAAGTCCCAGGGCACAGCTCAGAAGCCAACAGACTAAAGATAGTAGATCCGGGGTACAGGTAAAAAGTCCGGGTTCAGGGTAGAGCTAAGACAAGTCCAGGTATGTAAGCCGAAGTTCAAGGGCAGGAGACAGAAGCAAATCCAGGTCACGGTCCGAGGTCAGAGGGTTCAAGAAGGCAGCAGAGTCCACAAACAGGCCGAGGTCAGGTTTCCAGGCGAGAGCTGAGTCGGGAAGTAAATCCGGGTCAAAGAGCACAAGTCAAAGAGTCCAAACTTTACTCAGAGCTGACGATAAACCAGCAACCTGTGCAAAGACAGGGGCTGGTTTAAATAGGGCTGTCAGGTCTGTGATTGGTCCCGGGAGGAGGCGCGCATGTCCGCGCGCTCGTACACGCGCGCCCCAGGTGCGCGGGCACGCGCCGTGACGCGATTCTAGCGTGCCTGTGCACAGATTGAGCGCTGTGAGTGCTGGGACCCTGACACCTTTTTTTTCTCCCTTTTCCTTCCTCCCTTTCTCTCTCTACCCCTAATTGAATATTGTTTCATTAATAGCTGCGTTTAGTATTTGTGTACTACGATTCGCGGGGCCAGGATGATGGACATGACTACTTGAGGGACCAGTACTGTTTTGCCTCACCCTTCTTTTTGCTGTGGTCTCTATATCCTGCTCCTGCCGTGCCAAGCTACGTTGACCCACAACCCAACCCCGCCCCCCCCCCCCTTCGATCCCACATGTGGTGAGATCAGTTTAAGCACCTCTGGGCACGTAGTAGCATCTGTACTAAACTTTCAATGTATAAGTGGTAATAATACCTGTAAACTGTTTTATATAAATAAAAACTGTTATTTGGAAAAAGAAAAATTGTTATTAGACGCCCCTGTTAAACAGGGGCAGAAAAATTGGGCCTTAGGCACAACACAACACTGCAACCCCTCACAATAACTCTAATTGGAGGACAACAAAGAGCCACGTGCAAAGTATTGCATCAAAAATTGTTATTAGGCGCCCCTGTTAAACAGGGGCTGAAAAATTGTGCCTCAGGCACAACACAACACTGCTGCAACCCCTCACAATACCTCCAATTGGGGGACAACAAACAGCCACGTGCAAAGTATTGCATCAAAAATTGTTATTAGACGCCCCTGTTAAACAGGGGCACAAAAATTGGGCCTTAGGCACAACACAACATTGCAACCCCTTACAATAACTCTAATTGGAGGACAACAAAGAGCCACGTGCAAAGTATTGCATAAAAACTTGTTATTAGGCGCCCCTGTTATGTGGTATGTAACAGCACACGTACAGTGACACTAACTGCGCTCAGGTGGTATATAACAGCACACGTGCGGTGACACCAAATGAGCTTAGGTGGTATGTAACAGCACACGTGCGGTGACACCAAATGCGCTCAGGTGGTATGTAACAGCACACGTGCGGTGACACCAAATGCGCTCAGGTGGTATGTAACAGCACACGTGCGGTGACACCAAATGCGCTCAGGTGGTATGTAACAGCACACGTGCGGTGACACCAAATGCGCTAAGGTGGTATTGAACAGCACACGCACAGTCAGAGCGACTGCGTTTCTGTGCAATTCAATAGCCCACTTGCATTAACAGCAACTGCCTTTCTGTGCAAATAAATAGCACACTTGCAGTAACAGGTAATGCGTCTATGTGCAATTAACTAGCACACGTTGACTAACACGTTAGAGCACTGCATCAAGCACAATCTCCTGCCTGACAGATACTAATAGCAGATCTAGCTAAGCTATACAGTTTATAAATATATTGACAACTCCTAAGGATGTCAATATATTCTCTACAAACTGTAAATTTAACTATACTGACTAGTAGCCTCCCTGATCGATCTATCTATCTATCTATCGATCTATCTATCTATCTGAAAAGACACTGTGTCTCTATCTCTCTCTCTCTCTGTCTGTCTGACTTCTCTAAGCAAGCCGGAACACACTACACGAGGCCGCCCGGGAGGCGGCCTTTTATACTGTGGGGCGTGTGCTAAAGCCTTGAGCCCTAATTGGCCAAAGCACCCAGGCTTTGGCCAATTAGGTCTCTTCGTTTTTGGGCGCTGTGATCGGCCAAGCATGCAGGGTCATGGTGCATGCTTGGCCAATCATCAGCGCGCAACACCGCAGTGAATTATGGGTCATTCGAATTTGGCGCGAACGACCCGATTTGTTCGTTTTCGACGAACGATCGAACGTGCAATGTTCAATGCGAACATGCGTTCGCATCGAACGCGAAGATCATCCCTAGTCACAACTGGTTGGCAGTGGTGAGATCGGGCTTCCTAGCTGTGAAGACCTCCACTTGGATCCAAGACCAGGATAGCAGTCTTCAGTCACCCCAGCAGAGATATGGATCTGGCATCAGAGTTCCCGGGGCTGCTGTAGATCGTCCTTTCAGCATACACCAGGACTGTGTCTGAGGATGAATACCTGGAGCTCAGGCAGCAGATTCGGATAGGACTCTGGATTAGAGCCCTCCAAGTCGCTGGTATGCAACAATGCAAGTGCTTTCCAACCCCAGAGCAACATGTTAGTGAACAATGGGCATTATGCATCGCATTACCGCCAGTGAGGCCACAGGAGCAATGGGTGACTAAGTTGAACAGGCTGGTCCAGCAGGAGATAGAGCTGGACAATCGGTATCAATCTCTACAATGGCACGTGAAGGAGAAATATTTAGGGGAGACAACAGAATGCTCTCCAGAGGGATATGACTTTGGTGGCCCTGGATTGCTGTGGGAGATCCTTAAAGATGGTTTTGTGTTTGGCAATAAGGGGCACCTACCCTTGAAGACCTGCGAGAATACAATACAGAGAGGCTATGCTCGGTTTTGCAGGGGTCTCAGGAGCTTAAACCTGATCTAGACTGTTTGCTAAAGAAGGAACAACAGGGCATACAGGAAATTGCTAGAATGCGTTCAGCAGCATGCCAGAGAATCGGCAGTGGAAACTCCGGAGATTGCCGTCTTCAAACCTAAAGTGCTGACATTAGGGAAGAGCGCTGCTAACCTCTGCTATGCACCAACAGCAGCATTAGCATTCCTGAGAGAAGAGGCAGTTGGCCTTTCTCCCACAATACTGACAGAGACATGGGCTTTTCTGCCAGCAGCATCTATGGAGTTACAACAAACTTCTCCAGCTGAAGCGCTGACAAGTGGACAGAGGGTCCAAAACCTTTGCCCAACACCTGCGGCAGTTCCGAGGCCCAGGGTGAGAAGGAGATGGTCACTTCCCAGCAGCAGATTAAGATCCAGGGGGAGAAGGGAGAGGAGGTGTTCGTTCTCCTTTCCCAACTGTTGGCAAGGGTGGAGGAAGCGATCCTTCCACCCCAGCAAAGATCAGTGCACCTGGGGGACAATACCAGAGACATGTCGTCCCAGCAGCCAGATGAGCTCTGCCCAGCACCAGTAACCTCTTCTTCGTTCTACGGACAGGAGATGGTGAATCTCTATCCACAGACACCAATTATAGAGATTGGGGATTTGATAGACTATTCTGCTTAGGAAAAACAACCTGGTGAGCCTCCAGCATAAGAGCTTGCATCAGGGCCAAACTTCACTGAGCTCTGCCCAGCAAAAAAGAGCAGCATCTGTGGAGTTACAAGAGACTACTCCAGCTAAAGCGATGGCCTCTGGTCAAAGGCTCTAAGACCTTTGTCTCCACCTGCAGCAGTTCATGGGGCCCATGGTGAGAAGGTGACGGTCACCCTCCAACAGTTAGCACTTCAGCTGAGGACCCCACATCATCCACCCTGGCTAACAGGGCAGAATGCTACTGGCCTCTACACACAATTGCAGCTTGAGCTGATATCGGTGGATGGGACTGCAGTCTCCACTCACAGCAACCCAGCAGAAGAGCTGGCAACATGGCAGAGTCCTGCTGGTCTCTGCCCTCACCTAACAGAAGAGGGAGATCCTGTGGATGAGACTTTGGTCTCCACTGACACAACCCAAAAAATTGGTGTGGCACTGAGACAGATGGATGTCAGCCATGCTTTGCAAGCACTGGGGGGATTTTCACTTACCAAAAGTGGATGGGACTTCAGTCTCCACTGGTATACCCCAGGGATGGGGGGCAGTTGGCCCAGATCCCCAACAACATGATGGAGTGAGCCCAGTCACCTTGTCTTCTCTCCAGCGGCTAAAAGGACTCCAGGGAGAAGGGCCAGTCCAGGCCTCTCCCCAGCAGCGGGTATTTTTTTAGAGAGGAAGAGGTTGGCTGGGTAAGTAATGCTCTGTTTGTGACAATTTATTTGGGGTACTGTGTGGATACCGGCATTGGGGCACTGAAACTACTGACTAACCTTAGAGTCAACCCATCTCCTCCTGTGTTGGTCTCCTGCCAAAAGGGAAGATGTGTGACGGGAGTCACTTTGGGTGGGGGGTTTGCACAACTCAGCTTACCTTGGAGAGCTCTGGAAACTGTGTCGAGCTTCCCGGACCCTCTTATGTGTAAATCACCCAGTATCCATTAGGGGCACAGGGTGACCGAGAACCCCACTATGATCTGTGCTAGTCAGACTCACTGTACAGCCACACTGGAATGTTGTATATATGTATATATTGTGTGTTGCCTCATACTGTTGGACTCTTTGCTGAGATAGTTTGGGGTGTGGTTGTATTCTACAGTATTGTTTTATTGTGTCTGCCTTGGAAGAAAAGTATATTATGGGATGTTTGTCTATGTGGAAGGGGGGGATTCCTCCAGCAGCTCCCCCTGCTGATAAAACTGTTTACTGATGAGATGTTTGAATACACCTGACCTGTATTTCTATTGTTATTGGACAGTTTACCCCGCCCTGAATCCAGTGGTGGTGGTGGGGGGGGGTGTCTCTGTGTTGTATATCTGTGGTAACATGTGCTTGAATAAAGAGAGTTTGCTGTTCACCCCCTACACTGTGTTATGACTAGTGACTGGGTGAGCTAAAGGGTCTTGGATAGTACTGGTTTTGGACAAAGGAAGCATTTATAGTCCTGTTGAGGATGAGGGTTCATCACAGATGGTTTCCAAAATGTCCTGTATTAAAGGTGAAGAATGTCCCTGGTAGTAGCTCTTCCACCGATCTTCTACCTCTGCTTCTCCCTCCGCCAACCCATGCCTCCTCCAATGCTGGCTCTTACTGTTGTTGCAGGTCCGTGTCTGCCAGTTCTTATATAGACATGGGGTGTGGCCATCTGGGGACTGCACCTGGAGACCCCACCCCCTGAAAAAGCGGAGGGAGAAGACCAGAGGAAGTAGACACAGAGCTATGATGGCGAACAGTCTTCATTTTTAATAAAGGACTTTTCGAAAACGATTGCTGTTTTTTTTTACACTGCTTTTGTGAATGGGTAGGGGTACAATGTACCCCATACTCATTTACATGGGGGGGGGATAGGGATCTGGGGCCCCCCTTGTTAAAGGGGGCTTACAGATTACTATAAGCCCCCTGTCCGCAGACCCCCACAACCACCGCCCAGGGTTGTCTGGAAGAGGCCTTTGTCCCATTGACTTTGTGCCAAGTTCCTGTGGCTGACAGTCATTTGATTCTCTACAATTGAACTGTGTGGCCCTGACACCCATTTACAGTCTTCTGGCACGGTTTCTATACAATTTACCTTCTATATCTATGTTCTCCTGAAGAAGGGTAATTTTACATGTAATATGTAGAGCCAATCTTTGTACGGCCCCGTATTCTGATTCAATCGCTTCACGCCGACATCTCCACCTGAGTATCCAATCACCGCACCATCTGGGTTTATACAATAGTTGTACTGTCTGGAGGGCTTATCAGAGTCTATGCTTGTGTATAATCTTTTTAATATTACTCAATTAAAAACTTGAACTATTTTACATATAGTTTACTTGTGTGCCTACAAAGTCCATCTTTTTAGTTTCCAATCTTTTCCTATATATATATATATATATTTTGTCGGGACGTTGGCACATCGTTATTTGTGTATCCACAGTATATCTCTTCCATAAAGCTTAACATATTCTTCCATTGTTGGCCTTCAATCTCTTGTGTGCCGGCTTTCCACCACAATACATACCATAATACTAATGATGACATAAGAGATATTACTGACCTGTCACTGTGAGGGTGAGATTCCTGGACAGTTCAGTCTGCAGCAGAGATCGGTGGCTGATAATACAGGAATAGATGTTCCCATTGTCCTCTTTCTTGGGGTTCAGGGTCAGTAGACTTGTCACATTGTACGTCCCATCTGAATTCATAAGCACATTCTTCACACAAGTCCAGATATCTAGGACCTCACAGTCAGAAGAATCCTTACGATATTGACCCCAGCGTATGGAAATATCTTTTGGATAAAAGTTATGAACGTCACATATCACTGTCTTCTCCGTCCCCAGCTCTATGGTTGGATTTTCTGGTGTCACATCAGCCGATGGAGGAGCTGTACAGAGAAAAATCATTATTAATCTAATCTGCAGAAATCACAGGCCCAGATTCACAAAGCACTTACACCGACGTATCTCCAAATACGCCGCGTAAGTGCAAATATGCGCCGTCGTATCTTTGCGCCAGACCCACAAACTTAGATTCGCCTAAAAACAGACTTCATCCCACCAACGTAACTTTCCTACGCCTAGAGTGGGCGCATATTTACGCTGGACGCATGTGGCGCTCCCATTGATTTTCTATTCAAATATGCAAATTAGGAAAATACGGCGATTCACGAATGTACTTGCGCTCGGCGCATGGTTTAAGCGGTTTGCGTAAGTTTTACGTTCGGCGTAAAGTTATTCCCCATAGATGAGGCGCAACCCATGCAAAGGTATGGACCAGGGAACAGAAGCCTACGTATTGTACGTTGGACGTCTCTGAATATGGGCCGACGTGGGTCTGGCTGGGCAAAGGTTACGTTCACGGCGTACACAGTGATCCGGCGTATGTTAGGCAGTTGTTCCGACGTGGTTGTGAGCATGCGCACGGGGATACGTCCACGTCTCAACGCATGCGCAGTTCATTTTAAATACTTGTCTGGCGCCCGGCCCATCATTTGCATGGGGTCACGCTTCATTAACATGGATCACGCCCACTTTCACCTACTTCCACTTACGCCTACGAAATATACGCTACGCCAGCATTTGCTTTGTGAATTCCATGCTTGCCTCTCTGCGCTGGGTTGGCCTGGCGTAAAAGATACGCTACGGCGGCATAAATGTGCGCCGATGTATGTGAATCCGGGCCACAGAGATCACATCCACATACTATATTATATAACCCTCAGAGCCCATTCACACTGGGGCAACACGACTTCCAGCACGACTTTGGGAGGCAATTTGGACATGACTTGAGTATGAATCATCAGGCAACTTCAAGTCGCCTCCAGGACAGGATGTTTTCTAGTGGCCAATCAAACAACAATCGGCTCTGTCGGAGGGAGGGGGGAGGGAGGGGTTTGCCTGAGAAATGTATGTTATCTTCCTGTAATCAATGGATACAAATTGCCTAGAAGTCGGATTGAAGTAGTACAGGAACCTTTTCAGAAGTGGGAGCGACTTCAGTAGTGTACATTAAGGCGGCTCCCATTTACTTCCATTCATTTTCTCGACCGCGACTTGGGGCGACTTGGGAGCTACTTGAAGTCGGATCCCGGGTCGCCCCAGTGTGAGCAGGCTCTCAGGATGTATCACACCACTGTATATAAATTCAGGAGAAGACATAAGCAAAAACAAATAAAAAAAACAGATAAAAGGTGGAGAAGATGAAATCCACAGAGGAGACCCTACAATGACTGCACTCCCTCCAGCCTATCACCCCCAACACTAGAGGGAGCATTTCCTATGTGAAAGCACCACAGAGAACATTAATTCAATGTGTGGGGTGGAAGATTCTTCATCTCTCTGGTGGCCTTTTGTCTTAGAAATATGTTGTTAGTTGCCAATGAGCAGAAGAAAACGTCAGAGTCAAAGGTGTAAAAGAGATGCCAATGACCTGGGTGGTCATGATGAAATGCCACCCAGCATGGCAGGAAGACAAAACTGCCTTATTACAATACTGGGAAGGTGACACCAGCACTTTTTCAAAATGTATTTAGTGGAGTTCAACCCAAAAGTGAAAGTCTTTGACAGGTATCCTTTCCAACTTCCGGGAGCCTCAGCCGTGGATATTGACGTCACAGCTGGGGCTCCCTCCTCCTCCCCCCGTCGCCAGGCCAGTAGGAGAGAGGAATGGGGCCTCGCGCATGTGCAGTAGGATTCCCGTTGTGAAGCCAAAAGGCTCCACTGCTGGGTTCCTTCACCCACAATGGCGGCGGCATAACCCGACAGATGATGGAAATGTGAGCTGCAGTGCCGACATCGCTGGACTCCAAGACAGGCAAGTGTCTATTTATTAAAAGCCAGCAGCTGCAGGTTTTTTTCATTTTTTGCCCCCTTAGATTGTAAGCTCTCAGGATCAGGGCCCTCTGATTCCTCCTGTATTGGAATGTGTATTGAACTGTATTGTACTCCCACCCTCCATGGTGTACACCCCCTCACCTACACACATTGTACTCCCACCCTCCATGGTGTACAGCCCCCTCTACTACACACATTGTATTCCCACCCTCCATGGTGTACGGCCCCCTCTATTACACACATTGTACTTCTACCCTCCATGGTGTACAGCCCCCTCTACTACACACATTGTACTCCCACCCTCCATGGTGTACGGCCCCCTCTACTACACACATTGTACTCCCACCCTCTATGGTGTACGGCCCCCTCTACTACACACATTGTACTCCCACCCTCCATGGTGTACAGCCCCCTCTACTACACACATTGTACTCCCACCCTCCATGAAGTACAGCCCCCTCTACTACACACATTGTACTCCCACCCTCCATGGTGTACAGCCCCCTCTACTACACACATTGTACTCCCACCCTCCATGGTGTACAGCCCCCTCTACTACACACATTGTACTTCTACCCTCCATGGTGTACAGCCCCCTCTACTACACACATTGTACTTCTACCCTCCATGGTGTACTGCCCCCTCTACTACACACATTGTACTCCCACCCTCCATGGTGTGCACCCCCTCTACTACACATTGTACTCCCATGCTCCATGGTGTAGATGTAGCGGGTGGTTACTCTGTCTGTAGATTCAAAAAAAAGTGAACAAAGTTCACATTTTATCAGTAAGTCAGGTTTATGACCAATCACGAGTGAAGAAGAATGCAGGCCTCACATATACAAGTTGTGAGAGGAGTGGCTTTTCTTGACAGTCTGCACAGTCTAAATTCCTTTAAGTAAGACTTTTTCAAAGAGGACACTTCCTTAGAATATCTGCCATGTGATATACTGTCATTGTCTAGAATAGTGGTGCTTAAGGTCCGAGACCTTTAGGAAAAGCTCCACATAGATCTGCGCTGTCTTCATGTCAGGAATCTTTTCCTAGTTAGAGGCCGCTCCCTGCCTGAACTTCCCAAATTTCAGCCCCCCCCCCCCCCGATCCAGGGAGGGATTATAAGGAGCCCCTCTGCAAAAAAGATGGCCACCAAAATCAAGAGAATTATGTACCCAATGGGATACAGGTTCTCACAAGATGGCGCCTAAAGTCCTTAGCAGAGGATACATTGGACAAATGCTGGACTTCCCTAGTAGTACCAGTAGTAATCAGGGGTCCAGTGATTGCTCCTATTTTTATGTTTCAATAGTTTTAATTAAAGTTTTACAACACAGGATCTGATGTTCTCGGCTTTACATTGCTCAGTATACTACGTAGTTAGGGGGTCAAACATTAAGTATCTCAAAAGGCTTGAGGAATCCTCCTCGTATAACATACATGGATCATTCTCAGTTCCTGACGTGGAGATTCTTCCTATTTTTTAGCATTTTTCACTGATTTTCCAAAAACAACAAGTGGCAGGTAACCAAGCTCAAGTAGAGGCAAACCACCCAGAAAAGGTGGAGAGGTGGGAGGTAACCCACCCAGAAGAGGTGGGAGGCAAACCACCCAGAAGAGGTGAAGAGGTGGGAACACAGTACCGAAAATTTCAGAACATACAAATGAGAAACAACAAATTAAAAAATGAAAAGTAAACCCCCCAAAAAAGAAGTGGGGCGTGTGTTAGTCTACTTAAGCCTTGACCCAGAGTCCGGAGATGCATAGAAATTAAAGCATATTATTTTATCCATTCCTCGGCTCTGGGTCTTAGGACATATCAAGGGCTGAATGTCATTGAAACATCTTCCACCCACCTTGCCCAGACTTTCTCGAATTTGTTCATGCAGCCCTGTTTGTAGAGGTGTCCTTGTATAACGGTAGATTGGAATTGAGAAGATGTTTCCAGTAGCGGATAGATGGAGTAGATGGTTTCATACAACAAAGTATAAATTTCCTTCCTTAGAACACAAGAAGCCCCATCAATGTCTTTCCAGACCATGAGCCCCGTACTTATAATCTTGGCAACCTCCATCCAGAAGATACCATTGATAGGGCAAGTCCAAAAGATGTGAAAAAAAAAAAAGGAAAAAAAAAAATCACCCCCGGTACGGTCACATCTCCAGCAACCAGGGGATATAGTAGGGTTTCGTAAGGGCCCCTGGCCCCTATATCACATGGCCCTCAAGTGTTTAGAGGACTATCTAAGTCAGTGGTTCTCAACCTTACTAGTGCCGTGACCCCTTGATAAAACTTCCCAAGTTGTGGGGACCCCTAACAGTAAAATTATTTTTCTATCGTGGGTTGTCAGCACCCAAGTTAAGTAATTTGTGCCCCTAACCCACGGACATTTAGGGCTCCCTGAGTTCCTTCCACTCGTACATTATTAAAACCCCTTATAGTACATTTTAGAATGTGCCACCGTTTCTCTTTGTTCTCCTTTGTTTCCCTTTTATCTCTCACTATCCTAATTTCTTGTTTTGTTTCCCCTTTTCCCTCTCTCTCTTTGTTCTTTCTCTTTATTCTTTCTCTCCTTTTTCTTTGTCCCACTCTCTCTTTGTGGTGTCTCGTAGCAGTGACCCCTATTCCAAAATCAAGAGATAGGGTCTCTACCAGCCTTTCCCACTTCACATTCCTCACCAGTCAGCTGACCTCTCTCTAGTCTCTGCCCCCCCCCAGCCATGCCGTGAACTGAATGTGTGGCTGTAGGCTTTAGGAAGAGCCCTGCTGGGTGGCTGCAAAAAGGCTGGGAGAGCAGCGCAGGCATCAGGAACAGCCCAGGATTTGGTGACCCCTGGCAAATCGTCATTTGACCCCCGAGGGGGTCCCGACCCCCAGGTTGAGAACCACTGATCTAAGTCCTATCCTGTAACCATGCAGAAACTTCTATAGCAACCAGGGGAATGGTGAGTGAAGGCTTCATAGACCTCCATTCATACATAGGTTCAGTGTGGTCTGTGGACTGTGGGCAGAGCAGTGATGCCCCAATCAGCCCTGTGTTTAGTAGGCCCCCTAGTGGTTTATGTGGTAATTCAGTTGCAGTTTGAGTCTGCCTACACACTGTACAACCAGATTGTAATGTGTGTGTGAGGTCAGATTAAAAAGTTAGAAAATCAGACTCCAAAACTAAAGAAATGTGTCAGATTCCAGCATTCCAGCATTACCAGTTGGGGTGTGTGAGGGGTTACCATACATAGAGGGTCTGCTTGCTGCAAAACATCCCCCAATATCCAAATCACTCCCCTTTATAAAACTCAAATCATTCAGAATCATTCCGTCCTCCAACTCCCGGTGGGGTGGGGGGAGGTGAGTCCTGGCAGTGGGAGAACCCGGAGAAAAACAGATTCCAAAACCAACATAAGAGAGGAAAGATCACCCACACTTACCTGACACCTGAAGAGTAACTCCGCCTTCTGCAAAATCCGGAGTGTTATACACAGTACAGGTGTATTTTCCCTCATCCGAGAACTGGGCCCGGGGGAGGTGGAGCTCGGCGTTTCCATTCAGGATCTCTATCGGCTTCATGTAAGATCCCCGTCTGTATGACGTCTCCTTTCCATCGATAAGTTCAAACACCTTGTGCTCCGTGCCGTTCTCCGATGTCCTCCTCCATAGGATAGAAATGGGTTTTCCAATATTCAGATCAGATACATCACAGGGAATGGAGACATCCTCCCCCCTCAGTGCTGACACATCCATCCTCATTGTGACCCTCAGAGACCCTATAAAATATATGAATAATTATTGTACCCCAAAACTAAATAAATAAATATCATTGCGCCATCAATATCAGATCAGAGACATTCTGTACTCCTCTCCTAATAATCCATGTAATGTGTCCTATTCCCTGTAGGGGGCAACACCCGTGTGTGAGACACAACTCCAATATCACTGACCACTGTCATACCCCCACACTCTTCTCCTGTACATACCGCTCACTGTCATACCTCCACACTCCTCTCCAGTACATACCACTCACTGTCATACCCTCCACACTCCTCTCCTGTACATACTGCCCACTGTCATACCCTCCACACTCCTCTCCTCACCATACCGCTCACTGTTATATCCTTCACACTCCTCTCCTGTACATACCGCCCACTGTCATACCACCTACACTCCTCTCCTGTACATACCGCTTACTGTCATACCCCCCACACTCCTCTCCTGTACATAATGCCCACTGTCATACCCTCCACACTCCTCTTCTGTACACACTGCCCACTGTCATACCCTCCACACTCCTCTCCTGTACATACTGGCCACTGTCATACCCTCCACACTCCTCTCATGTACATACCGCTTACTGTCATATCCCTCCACACTCCTCTCCTGTACATAATGCCCACTGTCATACCCTCCACACTCCTCTTCTGTACATACCGCTCACTGTTATATCCTCCACACTCCTCTCCTGTACATACCGCTCACTGTCATACCCTCCACACTCCTCTCCTGTACATACCGCTCACTGTCATACCCCCCACACTCCTCTCCTGTACATAATGCCCACTGTCATACCCTCCACACTCCTCTCCTGTACATACCACCCACTGTCATACCCTCCACACTCCTCTCCTGTACATACCACCCACTGTCATACCCTCCACACTCCTCTCTTGTACATACCGCTCACTGTCATATCCTCCACACTCCTCTCCTGTACATACCGCTCACTGTCATACCCTCCACACTCCTCTCCTGTACATACTGGCCACTGTCATACCCTCCACACTCCTCTCATGTACATACCGCTTACTGTCATATCCCTCCACACTCCTCTCCTGTACATACTGGCCACTGTCATACCCTCCACACTCCTCTCCTTTACATACCACCCACAAAAAACAAATATATGTCTTGCAGCCCCCCCCCCCCCCAAACCGAGGGCGTGTCCTGGTGTGGTTTAAAGGGGGAGCACACTTATCTCCCCAGGTTGCATGCTCAGATAAGGGCCTGATACAGGGTTTTTAGAGTGAACCCCACAATAAAACCAAGACCACTGGCAGGTCAGGAAAGAATAGGATAAGGATAACGGCCTACCCATCCACCCCCCCCCCCCAACCATACCAGGCCACATGCCCTCAACATGTGGAGGGTTCCTTGCCATTGGGAACCCCTTTCTTTTGTAGACAATGGCCTCTTCCCCACAACCCTGGCACTATGGTCATAGGGGGGAGACTATTTAAAGCCCCCTTTAAATATAATGGGGCCCCCAGATACTGCTCCACCATATGACTGAGCACCCCCCACAAAAAAACAAACAAACAAAAACTATTTAAATGGTAAAACACCCCCCCCCCCCGGCTAAGAGAGGATCTGCAATGGTGGTAGATTAGACAGAGTGCACAGCTGAGGGATGTCAACACGGCACCAGGCTGCACAGAAGTTGGCAGGCGGGATACGTTCCTATCTTTCCCCTCATACTGCTAAACTTGTGGCGATGGATAGGAGAAAAGAGGGGATGGACTCCGGGGCGAACCAGGCTGTGCACAGGCGTGACCCCCCTAAACCAGACCATAAGCAGGACTGCGGACCAGGGACACCGGTACATATCAGTACAGAGGAGGAATGCACAGAGGTGGAAGGGGCATGGGTAGAGACAGGCTCAACAGAACAAGGCCCCAGCTCAGGGCAAAATGGGGGTAGTACCCCCCCAAAACCAAAAGGTTTAGAAAAGGACATTAGGGAGCTTGAAGAACTTCTTAAAGCCCTACTCAGTAAAAAAGATATCCAGCAACGTATCTCCGCCGTGGAGCAGTCTTGTCAGCAAGCGGTGGAAGGTCTCAGAGAGGAAGTTGGTGCGTTGGGACACAGAGTTAAAGCATTAGAAAATGGCCAGGAGGGAAAACAGTTTCAAACAGTGATCAATTTACAAGAGACTGTGAAATATCAGGAGGAGACCTTGAATTCATATCAAGATCAACTGGACGACCATGAAAACAGGGACCGTAGACAAAATATTCGGATAAAAAGAATAGTGGAGGCGGTCCAAACAACTAAACTGCTTCCAACAATTCAGCACTTTTCAACAAATAATGGGGTAAACTGTGCCAGAGAAAATAGAGATTGACAGGGCACATCGGGCCCCATCTTATGTTGTTCTAAATGCAGGAAGACCAAGAGATATCGTGTGCAGATTACATAAGTTTACAGTGAAAGAGTTAATTATGAAAATGGCATAAGGGAGGGAATGAAGGTATCCCTGTATCCGGACTTGTCACGGAGGAATTTGATGCAGAGAAGGGCTGTCCGACCAGTGTTGGAGGCCCTGCGTGCAGTAGAGATCAAGTATCGGTGGGGGTTCCCGCGAAATGGGAAGACAGACACTCTTCGCACCAGAGATGATATACGTCGGTTTGCAGAGACATTGGCCCGGATTCACAAAGCACTTGCGCCGACGTATCTCTGCGTAAGTGCAAATATGCGCCGTCGTATCTGTGCGCCCAACCCACAAACTAAGATACGCCTAAAAGGTGATTTCATCCCACTGACGTAACTTGCCTACACCGGCGTAGAGTGAGTGCATATTTACGCTGAAGGCATGTGGTGCTCCTATTGATATTCAAATATGCAAATAAGGGAGATACGCCGATTCACAAACGTACTTGCGCATGATTTAAGCGGTTTGCGTAAGTTTTACGTTCGGCGTAAAGTTATTCCCCATAGATGAGGCGCAACCCATGCAAAGGTATGGACCAGGGAACACAAGCCTATGGGCCAGATTCTCTAAGAAATTCGCCGGCGTAGCGTAAGCCATTTACACTACGCCACCGCATCGTACTAGAGCAAGTGCCGTATTCCCTAAGCATTTGCTCCGTAGTTTGCGTTGGCGTAGCGAAAATGGCCCAGCGTAAGCCCGCGTAATTCAAATGGGGCGGCTTGTATTTAAATTAAGCGCGCCCCCGCGTCGAACGAACTGCGCATGCGCCGGCCGGGGAAAAGGCCAGTGCGCATGCTCCAGCTCACGTCGGAAAACGTGAATGAAACCGACGTCAAAACGACGTGATCGTCACTACGCAATGCCCTATTCGCGAACGAGTTAGTAAAACGTTGTAAGCGACGGAAAAAGCCGACGCTGACCCGATGCCATACTTAACATGGCATCCGACGGCACCCGATGGTACTTCGTAAGGTTACTCCTCATAGAAGCAGGGGTAACCTTACGAGTTCGTAAACGACGTACGTGACGACGGTGCGGTGTAAAAGCGTTCGGGAATCGGCGTAGTAGCCTCATTTGCATAGGCCTAGTGGCCGGAGTTGTCATTACAACTACGATCTGCAAGTGTAATGGTATTACACTTGTCGGATGTTCAAGCGTATCTATGCCAAAGTGATGCTAAGCATCACTCGCATAGATACGAGCCAAAAAAAACGGCGATACGTCGGGGTATCTGAGATACTCCGTCGTAGCGCCACTGAGAATCTGGCCCTATGTATTGTACGTTGGACGTCTGTGAATATGGGCCGACGTGGGTCTGGCTGGGCGTAGGTTACGTTAACAGTGTACACAGTGATCCGGCGTATCTTAGGCAGTTGTTCCGACCTGGTTGTGCGCATGCGCACGGGGATACGTCCACGTCTCAAAGTACTTGTCTGGCGCCCGGCCCATCATTTGCATGGGGTCACGGTTCATTAACGTGGATCACGCCAACTTCCAGCCCACTTCCACTTACGCCACAGCCTGCACCTTCGAAATGTACGCTACGCCGGCGCAGAATTGGGAGCAATAGCTTGCTGAATACAGTGCATGCCTCTGCGCCAGCGTGGCGTACGGCGTTTGCGCTAAGGCGGCGCAATGTGCGCCCAACTCTCTGTGAATCTGGGCCATTAGATTTACCTCCAGTACACTTTTTAGACTGGCGAAAGATTAACCCGGGAAATCCCCTACAACCCCCAGAGAAGTGGCAACAAGTCCCGAGAAGACGAAGGAACCAATCAAATAGACAGGAGAGTTGAGGGAATTTGCAAATATTTTTTGGGGTTTCTTTTTTTTTCTTTCTTTTTGGGGGACTGGCGCAGGAAATTACGGAGTATGTTTATACTTGCTCAGGATGAGCGCAAAACTAATTTATTTTAAAAAAAAATCCCTTTTTTCCCCCTACCCCGCCCTCTCCCTTTTTTTTGTGGGGGGAGGGCCCAATTAGAGGACAGGACATGTTTAATAGGTTGAAGGTATATGTAGTAAATATCTAGGAAGGGCCTTAGGCGGCGTACACACGACCGAGCTTCTCGGCAGAATCCAGCGAGAAGCTCGCTGGGAGACATATTCTGCCAAGGTTCTCGGTCGTGTGTACACTTCCGACGAGCGTCCCGTCGGGAAGCTTGTCGAGCCAAAAAAGAGAGCACGCTCTCTTTTTCCTCGTTGTTCAATGAGGACTTTGGCTCGACGAGCTTTTTCGACCGCTCATCGGGAACCTCGTCGGGCGGAACGATGGGTTTAGCCCGACGAGGTTCTCGGACGTGTGTACGCAGCCTTACGCACTCATGTACTTGGGACATTAATAGACATGTGTATATATATATATATATATATATATATATATGTGTATGTGCGTATATATGTATTAGTATGCGTTGATAAGGTCTAAGGGGCTCACATATGTAAAGTGAAGGGGGAGGGGGAGGGGGGAGTCACAAGACGGGAGATGGGAGTGGGGGATATTCTTATTTTTTTTAACCTCTCTCCTTGTTTTTTTTTCTTTAGTCTTTAGTAGAGTACAAGGATGGGGGGTTGAAGTACACGGGAGGAAGGTAGGGGCCAAGGAAGGGGTTCACATATCTGGGAAGTTTAGATAGATATGGCTGTGCTGTGGGCATGTGTTCTGATATAGTCCAGAACGGGGGGGGGGGGGGGGGGGGGGGGTAAAAGGGCTGCATGCTCAGATAAGGGTCTGGCATAGATTTGGGGGGGCATCACTCTCTCCCCCCTAAAATGTATACTAGATGGAAAAGGGGTGGTATAAAATTTAGGAGAACCCCATCCCATTTGCACCGGGTTCCCCCATATATCCATGTTAAATTCTTATAAAGGGTAAGGGGCCGGTTTGTATTTTTGGGGAGGACCCTAAGCTGTTTTTATTCTGTGGGGTCCCCATTATAATCTACATTATTCTGCATTGTATACAAGTTTTGTGCAGGGCTGATCCTAGGGCCACAGGCGCCTGGGTGCAGAAATATTTCTGGCGCCCCCGCATGGGCGTCATCATTTTACTAACTCCTCCCCTTTACAAATGTTTCTATGGCAATGACTCAACCACAGAGATGCTTCCCCACAAAGTCTTCATTACCCTGGGATCCTTACATGATCTCTTAACAATAAACAAAATACAGGAAGAGAAGCAGAGTACTTTATTGGGACCTGGAGGGGGGCCTCTGTGATAGACACAGAGAGGGCTTCTGTTAGAGAGTCTGTGCAATGCACCCTGTGCACCCTGCCTAGGATCGGCCCTGGTTTTGTGAATGTGTTAGTAAGTTTCTCGCCCCAGAGACCCTGCCAGGAGCGGCACTTCCTGTGTCAGGCCGACATTGCTGAGCCTCGTCCTCACAAATATTTGCAGAATTTCAGTCTGAAGAGCTCACGCCTTAAATCGGCCTCCCTGTAGAGCCTGCAGGAGCCATACATAGACCCGTTAGACTGCCGGCTGGAGGACCTCACACAGTAGGCTGACAGCACTGCTCAGACCTAAATGTGGGTGAAGTGTGAACTGTCTGTGTTCAGGGACATGCAGCCACATGGATTTCAAACTGGGAGCCACGGCTGTGTCTGTGCAGCTGCTGCGCTCTATTGAAATTAATGGGAATATGTCTAAGGAGATGCATGGAATACCTGTGTGTGTAGACATGGTGCTGCACGGCATGCGCTGTACATCCATGTGAATAGAGCCTGCTGTGTGACGTCCTTCAGCTGCCAGCCTATCAGCTCTCTGTGTGCTTCTAAGGCCTCGTACACACAATGAGATATGTCCGCTCAAACTTGTCCGACGGACAGTTTAGAGCGGACATGTCTCATCGGATTTCGGTCCGATGGCGTGTACACACCATCGGATCAAAATCCCCGCCGGCAGACAGCGTGGTGACGCGGCGGTGACGTTGACGCCGCCACGTCACCGGTACGTCACCGCACCAGGAAGTAAACACTTCCGCGCGCATGCGTCGGATCCATTCACAGGATACGACGCATTTGCGGGAAGATATGTCCGCTGGTTTGCCGTACTAACCAGCGGACATATCCGACGGACAGGTTTGTAGCGGACAAATTTCAAAGCTTTCAAATTTCAAACCTGTCCGCTAGCCCATACACACGATCGGATTTGTCTGCTGAAACGGTCCATCGGACCGTTTTCAGCGGACAAATTTGATCGTGTGTACGCGGCCTTACAGACAGACAGACAGACTCTTCAGGATACAATTCTGCAAATATTTGTGAGGACGAGGCTTAGCAATGCCAGCCTGACACAGGAAGTGCTGCTCCTGGCAGGATCTCCTGGTCAGAATTTGTGTATGTCCAAAATATAAATGCCCCCCTGGGATGTGGGAAGGCGGCAGTCCTCAGGATGGAGTCCCAGGTGGAAATGCCCCCCTGGGATGTGGGAAGGCGGCCGTCCTCGGGATGGAGTCCCGGGTGGAAATGCCCCCCTAGGATGTGGGAAGGCGGCCGTCCTCAGGATGGAGTCCAGGGTGGAAATGTCCCCCTGGGATGTGGGAAGGCGGCCGTCCTCAGGATGGAGTCCCAGGTGGAAATGCCCCCCTGGGATGTGGGAAGGCGGCCGTCCTCGGGATGGAGTCCCGGGTGGAAATGCCCCCCTAGGATGTGGGAAGGCGGCCGTCCTCAGGATGGAGTCCCAGGTGGAAATGCCCCCCTAGGATGTGGGAAGGCGGCCGTCCTCAGGATGGAGTCCCAGGTGGAAATGCCCCCCTGGGATGTGGGAAGGCGGCCGTCCTCGGGATGGAGTCCCGGGTGGAAATGCCCCCCTAGGATGTGGGAAGGCGGCCGTCCTCAGGATGGAGTCCCAGGTGGAAATGCCCCCCTGGGATGTGGGAAGGCGGCCGTCCTCGGGATGGAGTCCCGGGTGGAAATGCCCCCCTGGGATGTGGGAAGGTGACCATCCTCGGGATGGAGTCCTGGGTAAAAATGCCCCCCTGGGGTGTGGGAAGGCTGCGGGCCCCGGGATGGAGTCCCGGATGATGGTGAAAGTCAGATGTGTGAGAATCGGATAGAGGACGGAACTGAAGATCGGTGGTTCTGTGTTTGGGCAGCAAAGAGCGGAATCTACAAACTGCAAACCCCCTGAGAACCCGAGAAGAGGGGCACCACAGGGGGTCCAGGGAGAAGGACAACAAAATTGAAACTTTATAGTAACTATATGCAATAAAAAATATACAAATAAATAGTAAATAAAATTCCGGAGCCTCCAGGAAATTCCTGCAAATTCTGCATTCGCTACTTTGTATTTATTATTCATCTGATTGTTTCTATAAAGTATCAGTTTTGTTGTCCTTCTCCCTGGACCCCCTGTGGTGCTTCTCTTCTCGGGTTCTCCGGGGGTTTGCAGTTTCTGTTTTGGTGACTGATCCCCCCCCCCCTGCAATGTAGCCAGATAGTGGCCTTCACACTGTGCCATCAACTTCCATTGTAGTAACCTGAATGTACAACTACTACACCATCATACCCAACTACTACACCATCATACCCAACTACTACACCATCATACCCAACTACTACACCATCATACCCAACTACTACACCATCATACCCAACTACTACACCATCATACCCAACTACTACATTATCATACCCAACTACTACACCCCCCACCTACCTGTCCTATTCTACACCCACCGCCCTGTCACCGTCTACACTGATATCACCCACACACAGTGTAGGACAGTACAAGGGGACTTACCTGTGACAGTGAGGAGGGGGAGGAGTATGTAGAGGATATTTGGGGGTCTCATTGTCTCCATTATTTGTGTTATACCCTACAATAACATGGCCGAGGTTTCCTTATCGGGAGAGAAATTACTTTCTGTTTAAAGTAACTTCCTGGAGAGGAGAATAACCCCCACCATCCGGAGAGAGAGTAGAGCGAGCACGCCACCTGGAGGACACAGAGAGATACTGCACACCGATTATATATATATATATATATATATATATATATATATATATATACTGAAGACTGATCATATATATATATGGGGCAAAATCATGGGTGCGCGATATACGCCGATACTCGCTTTCCCGCGCCGGGTTTTGAACTACTGTGCCGACATATACCGAGCGCAGTACACTCGGGTATATTCGGCCAGTCTCGGCTTCTTCCGCGGTCACGTCCTGGACGTACAGGACGTGAGCACGACAGTTGCCGAGCCTGCCCGAGTGTACTGCGCTAGGTATATGCTAGCGCAGTATTCAAAATTCGGTGCGGGAAACGAGCGGGGAGGACGCAAGGACGCCGGACACACCGAAGAGGACACCGTACCCGCCGCAGAGTACACCGGACCCGCTGCAGAGGACACCGGACCCGCTGCAGAGGACACCGGACCCGCCGCAGAAGGACACCCGAAGCCGCAGAAGGACGCCGGACCCGACGAGGCCGCCAATGGACGCCACGTAAGACACCAAAACTGTAAGTACAAAAATAACTTTTTTTCCACAGGATTAGGGGTCACTTTAGGGGTGCACGGTATACGCGGGAGCGCGTTATACCGCGATAAATACGGTATATATACTGCACACCGATCATATATATATATATATATATACTGCACAACGATCATATATATATATATATATATATATATATATATATATATATATATATATATATATATATATATACACACTGCACACCGATCATATATATATATATACTGCACACCAATCATATATATATATATTGTGACAGTATGTGAGGTGAGGTCGGCGATAATCGGTACATTTTACCACACATTTGTTCTATTTAAGACAGACTGAACCGGAATCCAGCCCGTGTTTTTCCAGCCTCTGTGGCAGGTTGGGTTCTGGTCTACACTCAGGTGGACTTTAAGGCCGCGATTCAGATACATTGGCATATCTTTGTTCGGGTGTAGCGTATCTTCTTTACGCTATGCCACCGCAACATAGAGAGGCAAGTATAGTATTCACAAAGCACTTGCTCCGTAAGTTGCGGCAGCGTATTTAAATTAAGCGTGACCCCATGCAAATGAATGGCCAGTCGAACTGGGAATGCGCGCGCATGCTCAGAATCACGTCACATATACTCCCTAAGATACGTTGGCGCAATGCCTACGACGTGAACATAACCTACGCACAGCCCTATTCACGTAGTACTACATGAACGACATACGCAACGTAAAATTTGACGGCGTCGTTCCCTGGCCCATACCATTGCATTAGCTGTGCCTGCTATATGAGGCTAACTTTACGTACGCCTTACGCAAATCGCGTATATGAAGCGGCCGGGCACATCTAAGTTTGTGTATCTGCGTATCTTACTCATTTGCATATTTAAAATAGGAACGTCGAATGCGTCCAGCGTAACTATGCGCCCACAATACGCCGGACGGGTGAAGCCATGTTTTCGGCGTATCTCGGCGTATCTCGCTTTGTGAATGACCAGGAAGAGAGCGCTCTGGCCTGAGACTCAGAAGGGAATGTGAGTGAGACGAGTGCTGTTTGTTTGGTGACGGGGCTGGCCCGCACCATATAGAGAGAAGTCTTCTGTTTAGTTTAGCGCCGGACGGCAAGGATTTGATTTACTGTTTTGATAATATTTTTCTGACTTTTCTGCAAACCACCTGAAAATAAAGCTGCCATCCGACAAAATTTGAGTAGTTTGCGTAAAACGTCCGTGAATGGCGATTGACGTCATTGACGTTCCCTGAAAGAATTTGGAGCATGCGCACTAACAGTCGACGCATGCGCAGTACGTTCGCCGCGGGATCGCGCATAGTTAACATAATACACGCCCCCTACCCGCCCAATTTGAATTCCGCCGGCTTGTTTTCGCTACGCCGCCGCAACTTTAGGAGAAAGTGCTTTGTGAATAACAGTACTTGCTCCTAAAGTTACGGCGGAGTAACGTAAACGAGAAACGTTACTCCAGAATAAAGAAACGCCCATCTACCTGAATCTGGCCCATTGTGTATTTTCTTGCTGTTTCCGAGGTTTTTTGGTGCCCCCGACCTCTGGCCACATGTGGTATTGCATGCCATTAAAGTCGATGCAGAACAAATTATTTTTGTTTCCATTGACTTCTATGGGGAAACTCGCTTTGATATGCGAGTACTTTGGACTACGAACATTCTCCTGGAACAGATTATTCTCATTATTAGAGGTTCCACTGTATATCTACTGACACTGATCATATATAATTTATGGGCGGGGCCCAGAGTAAGGTGACCAGATTTTTAGAATGAAATTGGGGACATATTTATTTTTACCAGTAATGGCGGCAATAAAAGACTTCTAGTGGCACTGCGATATTGCGGTGGGAAAATCAGACACTAAGTGACACTTTTGATACTTTGTTGGAACCAGTGACACGAATACAGTGATCAGTGCTAAAAATATGCACGGTCACTGAACTAATGACACTGGCTGGGAAGGGGATAACATCTAGGGGCAATCAAAGGGTTAAATGTGTGCCAAGCCAGTGTTTTCTCACTGTGGGGGGGGAGGTGCTTGTACTAAGGCCCCTTTCACACTGAGGAGTTTTTCAGGCGGTAAAGCGCTAAAAATAGCGCCTAAACACCGCCTGAAAAACTCCTGCCCAGCCTTCTCAATGTGATACCCCGAGGGCTTTCACACTGAGGCGATGCGCTGGCGGGAGAGAAAAAAATCTCCTACAAGCAGCATCTTTGGAGCGCTGAGAGGAGCGGTGTGTATACTGCTCCTTCACCGATCCTTATGGGCGGTATTAACCCTTTATCGGCTGCTAGCGCTAGCAGCTGAATCCCTCGGCAATTCCGACAGTATAGTGCCGCTATTTTTAGCGGCACTATACCGCCACCACGCCTCCCGCCCCAGTGTGAAAGGGGCCTTAGGGAAGGCATAGATCCCTTTATCTGCTTTGCAGGAACACAGGATCAATGTCTTCCATACTGACAGACCACCGTTCTGCTTTTGAACATAACGATCAGTGTGTAATGGTGGACATCGAGTCTGCTGGAGCCGCTGATTGGCTCCCATACCCAGAAATGCAGGATCATGTATATACATGATCCTGCGCAGCGCAACCGCCATGTAGTCGTAAATTTTTGCTATCAGGCGATCAGCAACTGCATAATATCATCAGCCTTATGATAACTCACAGGCAGGGGGCGCTCTATCATGGCTCTGGCTGGCTATGTCAGTGTGTCACATGATATGGCTGCTGGGTGTTAATTTTGTTAACTTCTGACCAATGATTGCCCCAGCCAGAGCCATGATAGAGCGCCCCCTGACTGTGAGTTCTGGTACCATCCGTTATGCCAGAGAGTATATAGTGAAATTATTCATAATTAATTGTATGAATTATGAGATGTTAACATCAATGGAGGATAACAAATTACATACTTGGATATATAAATATGTTTAGTTAATTACATGCATAAACACACAATGTATACAGATACTGAGATATATACACATCCTTAATTACATACAGTATATACACACACCTATATACACACAAACATGCATAATTACACTAGACACAATCACAACATAATATCAAAGGTATACATACATGATTAGTCTGGCAGTCTAGTCTTAGCTTCTCTCCTCCCATCTCTGTCTTGCTGTTCCCACACTCACAGTTCAGTCCTGCAGCTCCTCCCTCTGCCCGCCCTCACTCACAGCACTTACCTCTGCCCGGTGATCTGCCAGTCTGGTTCCACTATGGGCCAGATTCAGCAAGACTTGCGCTGGAGTAATTCGATATGCGCCGCGTAACTGTGAATATGCGCCGTCGTTTCTATGTGGCCGTACCCACCAAACTAGATGCGACAGAAAACGGGCCATTTCCGATCGGCCTAACTTTCCGACGCCAGAGTCTCGTCAGCGCATAATTTCGTTTGGCGCATCAGTCGCGCCTATTGATTTCCCCTGCAAATATGCAAATGAGGGAGATTTCCCAATTCGCGAACGGATTAGCACCATACGCCGGCTACATGCGCCGCGCGTAACTCGTCCGTCCGGCGCAAAGTTATTTCTACAAATAGCTGCTTTATCTTTACTCCAGACGGCCTCAGGTCAGCAGGAGAGCAGCTACAGCAGCAGCGTTACCGACGAAAGGACAACACCTCTGTGTGCCAACATGCCAGGGGCAGCCGTGGTCCTAGCACTAGTACTGGGTCCCCCGGTACGGAGGAGGCGGGCACGTGAGAGGATATACCGCACGCGCATGAGCCTCTTTGGCATGGGGGGTGAGGAGGTGTATCGCCTCTTCAGATTCAGCCCTGATGCAATACTTGAACTAACCACAACCCTGCAGGATGACATCACCAGCAAGACACACCGCTCACAAGCAGTGCAGCCACTGGTGAAGGTACTGGCAACACTTCATTTCCTTGCAAGTGGATCATTCCAGCGTACAAGTGGAGTGGTGGCTGGGATGTCACAGTCCACCATGAGCAGATGTGTGCACCAGGTTGTCCCCGCAATCCTCAGACGCATGTCCAACCAGTTCATCAGACCCACCACTGAGGAGCTGCGGCTGAAGGCAATGACAGATTTCTACAGAATTTCCAGATTCCCACGCACCATCGGGGCCATTGATTGCACACATGTGGCACTCCAGCCCCCCAGTGCCACAGAGCACATATACCGCAATCAGAAGCATTGGCATTCCATCAACGTACAGGTGATAGACGATGCCCAACGCCTCATATGGCACGTCCGTGCCAAACACCCCGGGTCCAGCCATGACAGCTTCATATACCGTCAGAGCCCCATCCCAGCAGAATTCGAGCAGAACATGTATGGGGACAGCTGGCTGGTTGGTGAGTGACATGGGTGGCACGCATGACTATCCCCTCCCATGATGCACACCTCACAAGTGGCACATGCATGACTAACATCCTCCTGTCTTTTCCCTTCCAGGTGACTCTGCATATGCACTGGGACCCCATCTCATGACTCCTTTCCGGAACCCCCAAACCAGAGGAGAGAGAAAATACAATGAAGCACACATCAAAACCCGTGCAGTGGTGGAGCAAACATTCGGGCTCCTGAAGTCCCGTTTCCGCTGCCTGGATAAGTCCGGGGGGACCCTATTGTATTCCCCTACCTTTGTATGTCAGATCATCGGTGCATGTTGCATTCTGCACAACTTTGCTATGAGAAAAGGCCTGCAGATTGACATACGTGATGACCTGACCCCCGACCCACACAGTCCCCACCTGCCAGAGGAGACCCAGTCTGCTGATGGAAGAGCAGTCAGGAGGGTCCTCGCCGTAGGCATCTTTGGACACTAAACCAAAACATTAATCACACAGACAATGCACGCATGCACACCACTGATGTCCCTAGATCACACACACCACATGCACATCGCATTGGATTAGCCCAAGTCCAGCATGTAGGAATGGGAGCAGCAACGCCAGCGTCAAGGCCCCAATGATGTCACTGTCCATTCATACACCTTTCACACGTCATTCATACAGCCGTGGGGTTAACTTCACCACCACGGCCGAGGGTGACACCCCTTACTGGCAGGAGTGCCACCCCCTCACATTTACACACCATTCACACTGTCCCCTGCACTCCTGACCGTGTGCAGTAAAAAATTAAATACATATCTCATAACATGAGAACAAAAATAAACAAAAACTCATAACCTGAATATAAAATAAATATACAAAAATAAACAAAAACTCATAACCTGAGTATAAAATAAATATACAAAAATAAACAAAAACTCATAACCTGAGTATAAAAAAAAAAAAAAAATAGAAACAAATAAAAAAAAAAAAACCCTCATCTGGGATGATGGGGGCTCCTCCTTGGGCGCACTCTCGGGCTCCTCAGCTGCCTGGAGGGAGTGGGTGGGGGTGGGGGGGCATCTGGAGGAGGCTGATCCCCGGGTGGGCCACTCCTGGCACCTGTTGGCTGCATGCCCTCCAAGGCCACGGCAATACGGCTGAGATACAGGTTGGTCTGGGCCTGCATTCTCAGCTGGCGGGTGATATGATGCCGCTGGTCACGCTGCCGCTGCCTCCCCTCTTCCCGGATGGCAGCTGTGTTGGCGTTGACGGCTGCTGTCAGGTGCCGTACATCAGCCTGCACCTCCCCCAGGCTGGTGACAACGTCCTGCACACGACTGGGCAGCTGTGACATGGAGCCCAGGCTGTCAGCGACCCGGTCTAAGTGGCCAGCAATCTCCCCCATCTGCTGGCTCTGCCTTGCGTGGTCCAACACCACCTGGTCCTGGACCATATCAGACACCCCCCTGGTCTTACGGGTCGCCTTCCTGGGGGCAGGAGAAGGTTGTCCCTGTGGGGATGGAGTCGCCCTTAAGGGGCTACCTAGGATGGGGGAGGGGATGACAAAGGGCCCTGCAGAAGAGGAGGACTCCTCCAACAATAAAATAAAGTCCTGCTCAGGGACAGGCTCCTCCTCAACCACCTCTGCAGAAGTGGTGTGGGCACTCTCCTCCTCCACCTCGGTGTCTCCAGCACCCAGGGCCTCGTCATCAGCATCCCGTTGGGAGGTTGGGGTGGACTGGCCGGTAAGAGATGATGGCCCAGCTCCGTCATCTGTGGATGACACAAAGCAGACACATGTTGGCGGTCCCACACACTTGGCACATGTACCCTCCCCCCCCACATGCAACACACCAAATAGGGGATAAAAAACACTTACCTGTCCTGGAGCCTTCCTCCATGGAGTCATAGCCAGGGACCCCCTCCAACTGCTCCCTGTCCAGGCAGCGGGCGACCACCTCCTCCTCCGTGGTCAGGCTGACCGGACATGGTGGACCACCACCTGTGCCCCGCTCATGGCTCCGAATGGTGGCCACCTTGCCACGGACCTTGCGCCGCAGGTCGTTAATTTTTTTTTGTATGTCACTAGCAGTCCGGGTGGAGTACCCTAACACATTGACCCTGGCAGCAATGGTGTCCAGGATGCCCTGCTTCCTCTCCCGGCTGGTCTTCCTACTTTTTTTCCCGTGGAGGAACTGATTAAATGTCTCCATAGCCGAGATGATCACAGAGACCTCCTGGGCATTAAAATTTAAGTTCCTCCTCTCTTTGGGGGTAGCGGGAGCAGCCATGACAGTGCAAAAGTATCTTCCCTGGGGTGGGGGGAAACGGATATACTTTTGCGCCGGAATGGCGTTTCCGCTAGCGCTTTTATACGCGCAACGGAACACATTGCGCTGGCGTTTCCCGTGAAGTGGTGACGACGGAAGTTGTGAGCATGCGCACAAGGGGGCGAGTGGAGCCTCAATCACCGCGCATGCTCCGTGGATGATGCGCTGAACGTAAGCCTCTGCGCTGGGCTCCGCCCATCATTTACATATGATCACACCCACTTCCACTTGCGTCGGGTTACGCCAGCGCATTATCGTTACTCTGGCGCAAGTTTACGCGCAACTGCTATGTGAATAACAGTGCATGCGCCGAAAGTGTCGGTGGAGTAACGTAAATGAGAAACGTTACTCCAAAGTAAAGAAGCGCCCATCTACCTGAATCTGGCCCAATCTGTTTTGTTCCAGTTGTGTACGCCCATCCGACGGAAACTGCCGAGCGCGAACAGCTGTGTGTTAGCTGCCAGATGCGCTCGCTCCCGATCGTGCGGATGCCAGGTAATGCACGCTGCCGCTCGGCAGGAAGGGGAGGAATGGGGGGAGGAATGTATTTTTTTTTTATTGCTAACGGATCTGTTAAACAGCGGTCATCATGGCCACTGTAACAGATCCATCACCAATATGTTTAAATGTATTACTTGATGCCCCTTGCTGTATAATGTGTAACCAATAAAAAAATAAAAATTAACTGTTCAATATCACATTCTTTTCCTACATGACCTCATGTAGGAGAGGAATGTGATATTAAACAGTTAATATATTTTTTTTTATTGGTTACACATTATACAGCAAGGGGCATCAAGTAATACATTTAAACATATTGGTAATGGATCTGTTACACAGCGGCCATGTATTGATGGATGGGTCATGTATTGATGGATGGGTCATGTATTGATGGATGGGTCATGTATTGGCGGGATGGATGGGTCATGTATTGGCGGGATTAGTGGATGGGTGATGTATTGGCGGGATTAGTGGATGGGTGATGTATTGGCGGGATTAGTGGATGGGTGATGTATTGGCGGGATTAGTGGATGGGTGATGTATTGGCGGGATTAGTGGATGGGTGATGTATTGGCGGGATTAGTGGATGTATGTATGTATGTATGTGTATTGGCGGGATGGATGGATGGGTCATGTATTGGCATGTACATGCCACCCACCCCCATACACTCCGCACCCCTCTCATCTAAATGTCACCCACCCCCATACACTCCGCACCCCTCTCATCTAAATGTCACCCACCCCCATACACTCCGCACCCCTCTCATCTACATGCCACCCACCCCTATACGCTCCGCGCCCCTCTCATCTACATGTCGCCCACCACCATATGCTCCGTACCCCTCTGACCTACATGCCACCCACCCCCATACACTCCGCACCCCTCTAACCTACAGTGGCGGCTGCTGCTCAAACATTTTGGGGGCGCAAACAAACGGAAAAAACAATTGCAGCCTTACTGTGCCGATCAATTGTCACCACTGTGCCCAGTAAAATACTGCCACTGACCTCTAAAATGCACCCCCCACCACCTGGCACTTACCTTTCTAGGATCAGCCGTGCTTCTACTGTCCCTCGATGTCTTCTCGCACTCTCGGTCATGCTTCAGCCAATCAGGTTACCGGTAACCAGAAACGGTGAACCTGATTGGCTGAGATGCCTGTCACTCTTATCCAAGGAACGCACCCCCCGTGCGTTCCGAGGATAAGCATGATAGGCATTTCCACAGCCAACCAACCAGCTGCCGTTATTCAGATGGCCGGCCCCCTGAATATTTGGCGACAATACATAGATGTATACATTAAAGTGGAGTTCCACCCAGGAAAACCACATTTGGCCAAAAGTCTTAAAAAAAAAAAAAAACGTGAAAAAAAATAAAAAATAATACTCACCTGAAATACCTGTTGCTATGCGGAAGTCCGTAATCTGCCTCTTCCCCACCGCGGTGTGGTTTCTTCTGCTTCTTCTCCTAGTGAATGGGGCGCGCTGCTTTCTGGGAACTGTGTGTGTTCTCAGAGAGCAGCCGCCCATTCACAAGCCAGCGTGAGACTCACGCAGTAGGAAATGGGCAGTGAAGCCGTAAGGTTTCCACTAGTGTTTCCAACTAGTGTGAATGGCGGCGCGGGACCCGGAGCGATCGTGGGACCGGCATCGGGGGGCCCATCAGCGCGGGCAAGTAGGACAAGGTAAGTGTCCTTATTTAAAGTCAGCAGCTACACTGTTAGTAGCTGCTGACTTTAAAAAAAAAAAAATGCGGCTGGAACACCCCTTTAAATGTTAAATGTATTCCCTGTGAGTGATTCTTAGTGTGGGGGGAGGGGAGGTAACCGAACTGTGTCCATATGTACAAGGGACACAGCATCGGTCTCCTCTCTCAGCGTATACTGATCGGTTTGCGCTAAAGTTATCACGCCGAAAAAATAGGGCATAGCATTATGATTTTTTATTTTTTTATTTTTAGTAGTGACGGCGATCTGCGATTTTTGTCAGACCTGCGATATTGCGACGGACATATCGGACACTTTGACGCTATTTTGGGACCAATCACATTTATGCACCTAACAGTGCTATGAATATGCACTGATTACTGTGTAAATGCGACTGGCAGGGAAGGGGTTAAAGTGGTTGTAAACCACTTTTTTTCATTTTTTCCTACAGGTAAGCCTATAATAAGACTCACCTGTCGGTATAACCACTTCCATACCGGGGGGCACTTACGCACCTTCCCACCCAAGCCAATTTTCAGCTTTCAGCACTGTCACACTTTGAATGACAATTGTGCGGTCATGCTGCACTCTACCCAAACAAAATAGGCGTCCTTTTTTCCCCACAAATAGAGCTTTCTTTTGGTGGTATTTGATCACCTCTGCGGTTTTTATTTTTTGCGCAACAACTAATAAAAGACTGAATATTTTTTTTTTTTAAATACATTTTTTTTTGTATTTTGTATTTTTTTTCTGTTAACTTTTTGTAAATAAGTAAGTTTTTTCTTTCAATTGCGGGCACTGATATGGCGGCACTGATGGGCACTGATGAGGTGGCACTGATGGGCACCGATGAGGTGGTGATGTAGAAAATCCTCTGACCTATGCAGAAATCGGACCCGCGTCACTACCGGTGCTCGTACGTCAGAGCACAGCTGATCGCGGGTTCACGGCGCATGCGCCGTGCATGCGCTGCGCATGCGCAGACGCTTTTTTTGTCCATGAAAATCCTCGACTCGGGCGGGCGGAGGCGGAGCAGGATTCTCAATTACATTGTCGCCAGCACCGCCTCCAGCTCCGTCCTTAACCACTTGAGGCCCGCGCTACCGTCGGATGACGGCAACAGCGCGGGCCTGAATATCCAACATGCCGTCATGTGACGGCATGTCATTCTGGCGTTCCCAGCGCGCGCTGTAGAGCGCGCTGCGGGGAAGCCCTGTGTTGTCCGTGTCCCTTGGACACGGCCAATCACAGATCGCGGCAAACGGCCAATCAGAGCGGCCGTTTGCGATGCGATCTGTGGGCGAATGAGAGATGATCTCTCATAGATCATCTCTCATTGCCGGCTCACACAGAGACAATGTCCTGTCTCTGGAGGGGAGGAGCCCAATCTGTGTTCCTTCCTACATAGGGACACAGATCGGTCACCCCCCCAGTCACCCCCCCCCCCTCCCCCCACAGTTAGAACACACCTAGCATACACATTTAACCCCTTTCTCACCCCCTAGTGTTAACCCCTTCAATGCCAGTCACATTTATACTGTAAGCACTGATCGCAGAATAAATGTGAATGGCGCCAAAAATGTGTCAAAAGTGTCCGATGTGTCCACCATAACGTCGCAGTACCAATAAAAATCGCAGATCGCCGCCATTTCTAGTAAAAAAAAAATAATAAAAAATAATAATTCTCTCCCCTATTTTGTAAGCGCTATAACTTTTGCGCAAACCAGTCGCTTATTGCGATTTTTTTTTTTTTTTTTACCAAAAATATGTAGAAGAATACGTATCGCCCTAAGCTGAGAAAAAAAATGTGTTTTTTTTTTAATTGGGATATTTATTATAGCAACAAGTAAAAAATATTGTATTTTTCTTTAAAATTTCGCTCTTTTTTGTTTATAGCGCAAAAAAAAAAAAATCGCACAGGCGATCAAATACCACCAAAAGAAAGCTCTACTTGTGGGGAAAAAAAGACGTAAATTTTGTTTGGGAGCCACGTCGCACGACCGCGCAATTGTCAGTTAAAACGACGCAGTGCCGGAAGCTGAAATTTTACCTGGGCAGGAGGGGGGTGTAAGTGCCCAGTATGCAAGTGGTTAAAGCACAGGCTTCTTGAGGTGCGTAAAAAACATAGACTCGGGTGGGCGGGCGGAGGCTTTTAAAGCATCAATACCCATGTATAATAACATGTTACATGTATTAAAGACTGTCAAGAAAATGTGTATTCAGGAGGAGAGGCTTCTGAATACCTGACCAACAAACAAATTTGCATTTCATTACTCATTTCAATGGGACAGTTTAAAATGGAAGTGGTTTGATTTAACTTTGAAGGGAAACGTTACCCAAAAAGTAAAGTTCCGCTCTTCTGTATTTTTTTATTTTTTTTTAGGCTCCATGTACACGAGACCATCCTTCCAGCTGTAGGGATCATCCCCCCCCCCACCACTACCATCCTCCCAGCTGTAGGGACCACCCCCCCCACCACCATCCTCCCAGCTGTAGGAATCACCCCCCCACCCCACTACCATCTTCCCAGCTGTAGGGATCACCCCCCCACCACCACCACCATCCTCCCAGCTGTAGGGATAACCCCCCCCCTCCCACTACCACCATCCTCCCAGCTGTAGGGATCACCCCCCACCACCATCAACCCAGCTGTAGGGATAACCCCCCCCCCCACATCCCACTACCATCCTCCCAGCTGTAGGGATCACCCCCCCCACCACCATCCTCCCAGCTGTAGGGATCACGCCCCCCCCCTAACCACTATCCTCTCAGCTGTAGGGATCAGCTCTCCGTCCTCCCAGCTGTAGGGATCAGCCCCCCATCCCATCCTCCCAGCTGTAGGGATCAGCCCTCCGTTTTGGGGGAGCAATTTGGGGGAGCAATTGCAGCCTCACTGTGCCCGCCATATGTAGCCAGTGTGCCCATCGTACACAGCAATTGTGCCCATCGTATGCAGAAATTGTGCCCATCGTACGCAGCAATTGTGCCCATCGTATGCAGCCATTGTGCCCGTCGTACGCAGCCATTGTGCCCGTCGTACGCAGCCATTGTGCCCGTCATACGTAGCCATTGTGCCCGGTGTACGCAGTCAGTGTGCCCACTATTTGCAGCCACTTGTGCCCGTCATACACAGCCACTTCTGCCCATCAAATGCAGTCAGGCGCATCCCCCGGCTGTCACTTCACTAATCCCAAACAAACCTCCCCCCTGGGGGGGGAAGTGGGTGTGGCGACACTTATCGAATGACGACACTTCCTCCCCCTCTTCTGTAGCAGCGGCTGTGGCTTCTGTATCCGCTCGGCTCCTCAGGCTTCCTCCGCCATTTCTCTTTTTCCGCAAAAGCGTTAGGGCCCCTTCACACGTGCGGACGAACGGTCCGCTTTTTCTAAGTCCGTAAACGGACTTAGAATGGTTCCCTATGGGATCGCGTCTGTTAGCGGATGATGCATCCGCTAACGTCCGCAAAGATCCGCGTCCGTCTGGATCCGGTTTTTCTTCCGCCCGGCGGATCGGATCTCATAAATACAGACACACGGTCCGTATTCATCCGATTTCCCATAGGGGACCGCCCTGTCCACTGACAGCTCAGCGGGGATCTCCACTGAGCCAACGGACACACACGGAGCGGACACAAAAACGGTCCGCTCCGTGTGAAAGGAGCCTTAGGCATTAAATAGGATCGCTTAAAGCTTTGGCCAATCAGGAGACAGGTTTTACTGACCTGCCTGCTGATTGGCAAGGAGGAACTAATAGCCTCTGGCTCTAATCACGTGCTTCAAAATACACACCCCGCCTATCCCCGCCATAGTATTTCATGTGTCCGGCATCCTGAAAGGGGCCGGGCACATGAATAGGGAGGGCGGCAGAGGTGACGGGGGTGGTGTCCATGCATTGTGGGCCCACCATGCAACCATGCAGGGGCCACCACTGGTCTTTGATCTCTGTCAAGTGCTTGGGGCTGGATCGCCTCCACTGCTTTTCCTCCAATCAGGCCAAAGAAGCTGAGTGCGAGTTTACCTATAGCCCTCACACTGGAGACTTATACACCATCATCATGGCATCCCAGGATGGTGGGTACCAGGTCACGGGAGGGCAGAGCACATGAGTGACCCGCTTTGGGGGTCACTGGCGGCTTAGGGAGAAGGAGAGGGCCCCTGGGTGGACGTGGGAGAAGGAGACGGCACTCGGGTGTTTGGAGGAGGAGAGGGCCCCTGGGTGTCCTTTGGAGAAGTAGAGGGCACCTGGGTCTTTGGAGAAGGAGAACAGGGTCCCTGGGTGGCTGGGGAAGAAGAAGAGGGTCCCTGGGTGACTGGGCGAGAAGGAGCGCGAACCTGGGTGGTTGGCAGAGAAGGAGTGAGCCCATGGCTGTTTGAAGAAGGAGATGGGCCCCAGTGTTGACCAAAATTGGAAGAGCTGGTCCTTGGGTGGTTGGAGGAGGAGAGGGTGCCACCCTTCTTCCCTGAGGATGAGGACACCCTTCTCTCCCCCGGAGAACGGGGACACCGTTCTCTCCCCCAGAGGACAGGAACACCGTGCTCTCCCCCGGAGGACGGGGACACCATTCTTTCCCCCGGAAGACAGAGACACCATTCTTTCCCTCGGAGGACAGAGACACCATTCTTTCCCCCGGAGGAAGGGGACACCATTCTTTCCCCCGGAGGACGGGGACCACATTCTTTCCCCCGGAGGACGGGGACACCATTCTTTCCCCCGGAGGACGGGGACACCATTCTTTCCCCCGGAGGACGGGGACACCATTCTTTCCCCCGGAGGACGGGGACACCATTCTTTCCCCCGGAGGACGGGGACACCATTCCTTCCCCCCGGAGGACGGGGACACCATTCTTTCCCCCCGGAGGATGAGGACATGGGGTACGAGGGATTGAGGCGCATGGGGACCAGAGCATCATGGGGAGGCAGTAGAGGAGCAGGAGAGTAACAGAGATGCGGGGGGGGGGACCAGAGAAGCATGAGGGTACAGAGGAGCATGGGGGGGATAGAGAAGCATGTGGGGGAACAGAGAAGCAGGGGGGAGGACCAGAGGAGCAGGGAGGGGGACAGAGGAGCATGGGGGCCGGCCGCCATGGGAGAGACCTGTCAAAGTGAAGTCCAGGGCAATATTTTTCAGCCCTAGTGTCCCCGTCCTCTGGGGGGAAAGAATGGTGTCCCCGTCCTCTGGGGGGAAAGAATGGTGTCCCCGTCCTCTGGGGGGAAAGAATGGTGTCCCCGTCCTCTGGGGGGAGAGAAGGGTGTCCCCGTCCTCTGGGGGGAGAGAAGGGTGTCCCCGTCCTCCGGGGGAGAGAAGGGTGTCCCCGTCCTCCGGGGGAGAGAAGGGTGTCCCCGTCCTCCGGGGGAGAGAAGGGTGTCCCCGTCCCCCGGGGGAGAGAAGGGTGTCCCCGTCCCCCGGGGGAGAGAAGGGTGTCCCCGTCCCCCGGGGGAGAGAAGGGTGTCCTCGTCCTCAGGGAAGGAGGGTGGCACCCTCTCCTCCTCCAACCACCCAAGGACCAGCTCTTGCAACACTGGGGCCCATCTCCTTCTTCAAACAGCCATGGGCTCACTCCTCCTCTGCCAACCACCCAGGTTCGCTCTCCTTCTCCCCCAGTCACCCAGGGACCCTCTTCTTCTTCCCTAGCCACCCAGGGACCCTCTTCTCCTCCTCCAAAGACCCAGGTGCCCTCTCCTTCTCCCACAGACACCCAGGGGCCCTCTCCTCCTCCAAACACCCAGGTGCCGTCTCCTTCACCCACGTCCACCCAGGGGCCCTCTCCTTCTCCCTAAGCCACCAGTGATCCCCAAAGCGGGTCACTCATGTGCTCTGCCCTCCCGTGACCTGGTACCCACCATCCTGGGATGCCATAATGATGGTGTACAAGTCTCCAGTGTCCTGAATTATTATTTTTTGCCCCTTTTTTATTTTATTTTACTTTTGCCCTTTCAGTGTGGGCACTCCCTGATGGTCTAGTGTGGGCATCCGAGGGGGGGCTGCACTGATAAACAATCAGTGCAAACCCCCCCTGTCAGGAGAGCCGCCGATCGGCTCTCCTGTACTCGCGTCTGTCAGACGCGAGTGAGGAAGAGCCGTCGACAGCTCTTCCTGTTTACATCGTGATCAGCCGTGATTGGACACGGCTGATCACGTGGTAGCGAGCCTCCGCCAGAGACTCGTTACCGATATCGGAGGTGCAGGGTGTCGGACTGACACCCCGCATCACCGATCGCCGCGCCGCATGAAATCCTGTAGAACGTTGGACAACGTCCAGTCACGATTTCATAACCACTTCCCGGCCGTCAATCTCCTATTGACCGGGCGGGAAGTGGATAAAGAATATCTCCTAAACCTGTACGGTTTAGGAGATATTCAGCGGCGCATGCGCAGGGGGGAATCCACGGCGAAAGGACCGGCATCCGCCGGACCTGGCCGGATTTAAATCTCCCGCGCGCAATCAGTATACGCTGAGAGAGGAGACCGATGCTGTGTCCCTTGTACATAGGGACACAGTTCGGTCACCCCCCCTCCCCCCACACTGAGAATTAGTCACAGGGAATACATTTAACCCTTTTCTCGCCCCCCTAGTTAAAGCGGTTGTAAACCGCAAAAAAAAAAAAAAATTATTTTAGACCTGCAAGGCAAAAGTCATAATGAGCTAGTATGCACCGCATATTAGCTCATTATAAAATACTTACCTCGGAACGAGGTGTAGGGAACTTACCTGGTGCACGCCGAGCGAGATCTCATCTTGACTCGGTGTGTCTTCCGGGTATCGCTGCTCCAGCCAATCACAGCGTTCGAGCGGCGATACCCGGAAGACACGCCGAGTCAAGATGAGATCTCGCTCGGCGTGCACCAGGTAAGATCCCTACACCTCGTTCCGAGGTAAGTATTTTATAATGAGCTAATATGCGGTGCATACTAGCTCATTATGACTTTTGCCTTGCAGGTCTAAACGTTTTTTATTTATTTTTTGCGGTTTACAACCGCTTTAACACTAGGGGGGCGAGAAAAGGGTTAAATGTATTCCCTGTGACTAATTCTTAGTGTGGGGGGAGGGGGGGTGACCGAACTGTGTCCCTGTGTACAAGGGACACAGCATCGGTCTCCTCTCTCAGCGTATACTGATTGTTTTGAGCTAAAGTTATTACGCCTACAAAATAGGGGATAGCATTAGGATTTATTTAATTTTACTAGTAGTGTCGGCGATTTGCGTTTCTTTTTTTTTTGTGATATTGCGGCGGTCATATCGGACACTTTGATGCTATTTTGGGACCAATCACATTTATGCAGCTAACATTGCTATGAATATGCACTGATTACTGTGTAGATGCGACTGGCAGGGAAGGGGTTAACGCTAGGGGGCGAGGAAAGGGTTACATTTATTCCCTGTGAGTGATTCTTAGTGTGGGGGGGGGGGGCTGACTGCTTTTTTTCCAGGGGCGTGTGTTTTACTACAGGGGCGTGTGTTGTTTACTACTACGCCGCCCCGCGCTCCATTGTGTCTGCCCCGCTGTGTGCGAGCGCGCCGCCCCGCTGTGTGCGAGCGCGCCGCCCCGCTGTGTGCGAGCGCGCCGCCGTGGCCGAGCGCATAGACAGCTGACGATCAGCTGTTGCGTTCGGCTATTTCCGTAGACTATTACTGCGCATGCACAGTTGGTAACTGCGCATGCGCAGTTAGTTCTGGAACAAATCTCATAGTGGAACAAGGCTGACAAGTCATCTGTCACACTCACTCACATCTCCTCCCTCTGCCCGCCCACACTCACTCACAGCTCCTCCCTCTGCCCGGTCACACTCACTTACATCTCCTCCCTCTGCCCGCCCACACTCACTCACATCTCCTCACTCTGCCCGCCCCCACTCACAGCTCCTCCCTCTGCCCGCCCACACTCACAGCTCCTCACTCTGCCTGCCCACACTCACTCTCAGCTCCTCCCTCTGCCTGCCCACACTCTCAGCTCCTCCCTCTGTCTGCCCACACACACACACAGCTCCTCCCTCTGCCCGCCCACACTCACAGCTCCTTCCTCTGCCCACCCACACACACTCACAGCTCCTCTCTCTGCCCACCCACACACACACAGCTCCTCCCTCTGCCCGCCCACACACACTCACAGCTCCTCCCTCTGCCCGCCCACACACACTCACAGCTCCTCCCTCTGCCCGCCCACACACACTCACAGCTTCTCCCTCTGTCCGCCCACACTCACTCTCAGCTCCTCCCTCTGTCCGCCCACACTCACTCTCAGCTCCTCCCTCTGCCCGCCCACAAACTCGCAGCTCCTCCCACTTCCCGCCCACCCACACTCACAGCTCCTCCCACTGCCCGCCCACACACACAGCTCCTCCCTCTGTCTGACCACACTCACAGCTCCTCTCCACTAGATCAGTCTGCCAGAGTGAGCCGTCCTTAGAGGGCTCCAGTAGCCGGAACTATAAGCAAAGCAGCCAGAAACCCGGGCAGAGGATGTAAAAACCAGACTGTCCGGGTGAATCCTGGACAGGTGGCAACGCTATAACGTGCCATAATGTTCAAGATGAGACTACCTCCTTCAGATTCTGCTTGCAGATTTTCCAATGCAGACCTTGCTAAAAAGAAGATTAAATCTGAAGGAAGGTCTTTTGGGATACAAAGATCTAGTATTCATATGAGGGATAAATATACATAAACATAAACATAACATTAGAAACCAAATCAATTTCACCAAGAAAGAAACCGAAGCCCTAAATGCTTTGAAAATGAGATCTGACTGAGGACTGGTTTGCACTGGCTTCAAAACAAGGCTTCGGAAAGGCTTTGGTAAAGCTCTCTGAACGCTGATGGCTTCGGTGGGGCTTTGATGAGGCTTTGGTGAGACTTCGGTGGGGCTTCGGAAAGGCTTTGGTAAAGCTCTCTAAACGCTGACAGCTTCGGTGGGGCTTTAATGAGACTTCGGTGGGGTTTTGGAAAGGCTTTGGTAAAGCTCTCTGAACACCAGACAAAGCTCCTGTCACTAAATAAAATGGCGAGCCCTGTTTACACCTTGCTTTTGCTTGGTGCTTCAATTGGGCTTGAATGAGGCTTTGTGAGATTTTAATGGGGCTTTGATGAGGCTTCGGTGGGGCATCGATGAGGCTGCTTCGGTGGGGCATCAATGAGGCTTCGGTGGGGCAGCGATGAGGCTGCTTCGGTGGGGCTTCGGTGAGGCATTGATGAGGCTGCTTCGGTGGGGCATCAATGGGGCTTTGTGGGGCATTGATGAGGCTGCTTTGGTGGGGCATCAATGGGGCTTCGGTGAGGCTTCTGTGATTTGTGGTCTAGTATGGTTCAGAAGGGGGGGGTGCTAGCTCATATCCCCTTTTCCTGGCCTGTCGAGCTGCTTGCTCAGATAAGGCTATGCCTTTGGTATGGCTTTTAGGGGGAACCCCACACCATTTGTTTTATTTTGGTGTGGGGTTCCCCTAAAATCCATACCAGACTGGAAGGTTCTGCACACATTTATCTCCATCCTCTGTTTCCTGCTATGCAAAGCTACACAGTGACTGCACTTTTCTGATCTCCTCTCCCATTGTAAGTCTATAGGTCAGGTCTGGTGAAGAGAACCTGTCATGTCAGTAATGTTCTGGGAGTTGTATACGATAGTCTGCAGATCCCTCCACGTGTCTTTACAGGTCTGCTGGGCAAACCAAAGCCGAGAAGTTCTATAATACAAATCTGGGTTCAGCATAGAAAGTTCCGACCCGTCCCGACCCTCCAATTCATGTGTGGGAGGAGCTTCATATGCATTATATAATGTGTGGGAGGAGCTGAGCTCTATATACATTATATAATGTGTGGGAGGGGCTGAGCTCTATATACGTAATATAATGTGTGGGAGGAGCTCTATATACATTATATAATGTGTGGAAGGAGCTCTAAATACATTATATATATTGGCCCGGATTCACATACCTGGGAGCATCTTTCTGCTGGCGTAGCGTATCTTCTTTACGCTACGCCAGCTCAATGTTGAGAGGGAAGCATGGAATTCACAAAGCAAATGCTCTCAACGTTGCGCCGGCGTAGTGTATAGTTGTCGGCGTAAGCCGACGTAAGTGGAAGTGGGCTGAAAGTGGGCGTGATATATTTAAATAAAGCGTGACTCCATTTAAATGATGGGCTGAGCTTCAAAAAACGAACTGCGCATGCGTCATCTCTTGGACACATCCCAGTGCGCATGCTCACAATCACGTCGAAACAACTGGCTAAGATACGTCAAAACACTGCCTACGACGTAAACATAAACTACGCCCAGCTCTATTCACATACTTTGTAAACGACGTCAAAATTGACGGCTGTTCCCTGGTCCATACCTTTGAATGGGTTGCGCCTCATCTATGGGGAATAACTTTACGCCGGACGTAACCCTTACGCAAATCACTTAAAACATGCGATGGGCGCAAGAACGTTCGTGAATCGGCGTAACTCCCTCATTTGCATATTTCAAATGGGTACGCCAAATGCGTCCAGCGTAACTATGCGCCCACGATACGCCGGCGTAGGCAACTTACGCCGGGCAGCTGGAGCCTATTTTTCCGACGTATCTAGCTTGGGGAATCGGCGCAGAGATACGATGGCGCACATTTGTACTTACGACGGCGTATCTATAGATACGTCGGCGAAACTCCTAGGTGAATCCGGGCCATAATGTGTGGGAGGAGCTGAGCTCTATATATATATATATATATATATATATATATATATATATATATATATATAATGTGTGGGAGGAGCTCTATATACATTATATAATGTGTGGGAGGAGCTCTAAATACATTATGGGGGTGTCCTGACTGTGGGGCTCCTGGGGGAGGAAACTCTTACAGCCTGATTTCACCATTCAGCCACATCCTCTGACACTCAGATAACCAGCAGAGAAATCTTTCCTATAGAAGTGATATAAAATGTAATCCGGTCATTACACTGAAGTGTCACAATAATGATACAGAAGATTTCCTCACTGAATGTCCATCAGATCCAGGACCCCTTCCCCCGGAGAGATCCAATGACTCCTCATTCTGTCATACTGATCCTCCGCCTTCAGTACTCTCACTGATATGGTAAGATGACTGCCATTAATGAGAAGACCCTCCTCCGATCTCCTCCTCATATGGTCAGATGACCGCCATAAATGAGAAGATACGATACCCTCCTCCGATCTCCTCCTCATATGGTCAGATGACCGCCATTAATGAGAAGATACGATACCCTCCTCCGATCTCCTCCTCATATGGTCAGATGACCGCCATTAATGAGAAGATACGATACCCTCCTCCGATCTCCTCCTCATATGGTCAGATGACCGCCATTAATAGGAAGATATGAGTCCCTCCTCCGATCTCCTCCTCAAAAGGTCAGATGACCGCCATTAATAGGAAGATATGAATCCCTCCTCCGATCTCCTCCTCATATGGTCAGATGATTGCCATTAATAGGAAGATATGAGTCCCTCTTCCGATCTCCTCCTCAAAAGGTCAGATGACCGCCATTAATAGGAAGATATGAATCCCTCCTCCGATCCCCTCCTCATATGGTCAGATGACCGCCATTAATGAGAACATATGAGTCCCTTCTACGATCTCTTCCTAATATGGTCAGATGACCGCCATTAAAAGGAAGATATGAGTCCCTCCTCCGATCTCCTCATATGGTCAGATGACCACCATTAATAGGAAGATATGAGTCCCTCCTCCGATCGCCTCCTCATAAGGTCAGATGACCGCCATTAATAGGAAGATATGAGTCCCTCCTCCGATCTCCTACTCATATGGTCAGATGACCACCATTAATAGGAAGATATGAATCCCTCCTCCGATCTCCTTCTTATATGGTCAGATGACCGCCATTAATAGGAAGATATGAGTCCCTTCTCTGATCTCCTCCTCATTTGGTCAGGTGACCACCATTAATAGAAAGATATGAGTCCCTCCTCCAATCTCCTCCTCATATGGTCAGATGACCACCATTAATAGGAAGATATTAGTCCCTCCTCCGTTCTCCACTTCATATGGTCAGATGACCACCATTAATAGGAAGATACGAGTCCCTCCTCCGATCTCCTCCTCATATGGTCAGATGACTGCCATTAATGAGAAGATATGAGTCCCTCCTCCGATCTCCTCCTCATATGGTCAGATTACCGCCATTAATAGGAAGATATGAGTCCCTCCTCCGATCTCCTCCTCATATGGTCAGATTACCGCCATTAATAGGAAGATATGAATCCCTCCTCCAATCTCCTCTTCAGACTATGGAACGCCTTACCAACCAGCATTCGGTTGGAGGAGAACCACCTAGGGCCAGATTCAGGATGGCGAGCGGTTCTTTGAGGCGGCGTAACGTTACCTATTTACGTTACGCCGCTGTAACCTTACACGCAAGTGCTGTATTCACAAAGCACTTGCGTGTTAAGTTGCGGCGGCATAGCGTAAATTCTGCGGCCTAAGTCAAAATAGGCGGGTAGGGGGCATTTCCTATTTAAATTAGGAAACGCATGCGCCGACCATAGAAAAATCCCAGTGAGCATGCTCCGAATTATGACGGTGTTTTCGACGTGAACGTAATCGAGTTACGCAAACAACGTATAAAAAATTCAAAATGCCTGCGGTCATGACGTCCATACTTAACATAGGATGCGCCTGCTTCGGGCTCTTTTGATTATCAAAGGAGAAAGGAACAACGAGCGCCCAGAGGCGATTTAGTTCGCATGTGCTGCGCTATACAAGTTTTTCACTCACTCACCCACACCAGTGGCAGTGTGAAGAATTCCTCTACAGTCCGATAATTATAAAACACCTCCAATTTGATTGGACAGTCTTTGTTCTCCGGTGTGAAGGTGATGGTGGATGTACAGCCGGTGCCGTCCTGTCTGTTCTCCATTTCTCCATCAATAGAAAACATTCGTGTAGACCAGGTGATCTCCGCACTGTCTGCCTGACATTCAATGAACTCCACAAGAGTGACTCCCCTGGTAGGGCAGATTTACAACCTCATTCCCCTCAGTCCTATCTGAGATGATAAATAAATATAATAAGTCTTCACCTCCCTTTGTCAGATTCCGGCCTCTAATACAATTATTAATAACAAATAACAACTCAGCTAAATAAAAAAATAGAATTTATTTGCACAGAAAATTATGTTTTCTATTCATCAAATCAAATAGAATTAAATACAAAGTCGATGGTATAATACAGAATGTTACATGGAAGTAATTACAGGAGATAAAGTTACAGAAGTGATGATGGGAAGAATAATGGTGAGACGTTACACAGACATCCTGACCTCTGAGATCAGAGAGAGAGCTGTATACTGATTGTGTATACTCTTCTGATGCCACACCCCACCCCTTACATCCAGGTACAGACACACCCAACCCATCCAGGTACAGACACACCCCACCCCTTCACCCCTCCCATCCAGGTACAGACACACCCCACCCCTTCACCCCTCCCATCCAGGTACAGACACACCCCGCCCCTTCACCCCTCCCATCCAGGTACAGACACACCCCTCCCATCCAGGTACAGACACACCCTTCCCATCCAGGTACAGACACACCCCACCTTTCCAATCCAGGTACAGACACACCACACCCCTCGCATCCAGGTACAGACACACCCCACCCTTCCCACCCAAGTACAGACACACCCCACCCCTCCTATCCAGGTACAGACACACCCCACCCCTCCCGTCCCATCCAGGTACAGACACACCCAACCCCTCCCATCCAGGTACAGACACACCCCACCTCTTCACCCCTCCCATCCAGGTACATACACACCCCACCCCTCCCATCCAGGTACAGACACACCCCACCCCTTCACCCCTACCATCCAGGTACATACACACCCCACCCCTCCCATCTAGGTACAGACACACCCCACCCCTTCACCCCTCCCATCCAGGTACTTACACACCCCACCCCTCCTATCCAGGTACAGACACACCCCACCCCTCCCGTCCAGGTACAGACACACCCCACCCCTCCCGTCCAGGCACAGACACACCCCATCCCTCCCATCCAGGCACAGACACACCCCATCCCTCCCATCCAGGCACAGACACACCCCACCCCTCCCATCCAGATAGACACACCCTTCCCATCCAGGTACAGACACACCCCACCCCTCCCATCCAGGTACAGACACACCCTTCCCATCCAGGTACAGACACAACCCATCTTTCCCATCCAGGTACAGACACACCACACCCCTCCCATACAGGTACAGACACACCCCACCCTTCCCATCCAGGTACAGACACACCACACCCCTCCCATCCAGGAACAGACACACCCCACCTCTTCACCCCTCCCATCCAGGTACAGATACACCCAACCCCTCCCATCTAGGTACAGACACACCCCACCCCTTCACCCCTCCCATCCAGGTACATACACACCCCACCCCTCCTATCCAGGTACAGACACACCCCGCCCCTTCCATCCAGAAGTAGCCAAAGTCGCAGAAGGCGATCTATCTTGGTTCTCCTCTTTTTTGGAAAACCGGTCGCAAATAGTGAAGCTAGGACCTTTCACTTCTGAAAAACGCAAGGTGTCATGCGGAGTCCCTCAAGGATCCCCCCTGTCGCCGGTGTTGTTCAACATTTATCTTCGTCCTCTTTTTGAAATTATTAGCAGTCAAAAACTGCTTTATCACTCATACGCAGACGATACGCAACTGTATTTCCGCATTTGCAATAAAAAGGATCACCACCTCAATCTAGAGACATGCCTCTCTTTGATAGAGGACTGGATTACAAAGAGTTATCTTAAACTCAACGGAGCAAAAACAGAACTTCTCCTGTTTCGCGCCAAGCGTAAGAATCTACCTGCAACAACTTGGAGTCCCCCACCCATTCTAGGGAAAATCATCACCCCCTGCGCCAAAGTCAAAAGTCTCGGGGTCATTTTCGACTCCTACATGACAATGGACGCACAAATAGGGTCAGTTGTCAGTGGATCTCACCATCTGCTGCGTCTACTACGTAGACTCATCCCTTTTATTCCCAAAGAAGACATTGCGGTCGTGGTGGGAGCAATTGTGAACTCCAGATTGGACTATGCAAATGCCCTTTACCTCGGACTCCCTAAGTACCAAATCGCTCGTCTACAAGTCGTTCAAAATACGGCCGCCAGACTTGTGACTGGGAAAAAACCCTGGGAATCAATCTCACCTTCACTGAGATCCCTTCACTGGCTGCCAGTAAAAAGACAGAATCACTTTTAAAGCACTCTGTCTAAAGCATAGATGTATTTATGGGAATGCTCCCCATTATTTATGCGAAAAAATAAAAGCTCATAATCCCAATCGCGTCCTGCGATCCACCAATCAAAATCTACTTCAGATACCGAAAGCCAACTACAGGTCCAAAGGAAATAGAAGATTCGCGGTCCAAGGTCCCAGACTATGGAACGCTTTACCAACCAGCATTCGGTTGGAGGAGAACCACTTAGCCTTCAGGAGAAAGATCAAGACTCATCTCTTTTGATACCAAAGGAGACAGGAACAACAAGCGCCCAGAGGCGATTTAGTTCGCATGTGCCGCGCTATATAAGTTTTCATTCATTCATCCAGGTACATACACACCCCACCCCTCCCATCCAGGTACAGACACACCCCACCCGTTCACCTCTCACATCCAGGTACATACACACCCCACCCCTCCCATCCAGGTACAGACACACCCCACCCCTTCACCCCTCCCATCCAGGTACATACACACCCAACCCCTCCCATCCAGGTACAGACACAACCCACCCTTTCACCCCTCCCATCCAGGTACATACACACCCCACCCCTCCTATCCAGTACAGACACACTCCACCTTTCCCATCCAGGTACAGACACACCCCACCCCTCCCGTCCAGGCACAGACACACGCCATCTCTCCGGTCCAGTCACAGACACACCCCACCCCTCCCATCCAGTCACAGACACACCCCACCGCTCCTATCCAGGTACATACACACACCACCCCTCCCATCCAGGAACAGACACTCCCCTCCCATCCAGGTACAGACCCACCCCTCCCATCCAGGAACAGACACTCCCCTCCCATCCAGGTACAGACACACCCGACCTTTCCCATCCAAGTACAGACCCACACTTCCCATCCAGGTACAGGTCAGGACTACGATCAAATCTTAATATTCTGGTTATCATGAGGTCACCGTCGCTCATTTAGGATGGACATATCCAGCTGTGACCACATCCTATCCAGTCAATCCCGTCTGGCAGATCTGTCACAATCACCTGGGTGGCCGTTCAATGGACCTTCCCCGATCACATCCTGGGACGACTTCTATAAAAATGTTATGGGGTAGATTCACATAGAAATGTCTATCTATAGGCATGCCTAGCGTCTGGCTTTTAAACTAGGCCGCCGCAACTTTTTCAGGCAAGTGCTTTATTCTCAAAGCACTTGCCTGTAAAGTTGAAGCGGCGTAGTGTAAAAGAGCCGGCCGAATTCAAATTCGGCGGATAGGGGGCGTGTATCATTTAAATGAAGCGCGTCCCTGCGCCGAACGAACTGCGCATGCGCCGGTCGTGATTGGTTCTCAGTGCGCATGATTCAAATCTCGACGTCAATTCGACGTGTAAACGACGTGAACGGCACTTACGCAAAACCCTGTTCGCAATCATTGAAAAGTGAATGGGAAAAAAGCGTTGGCACGCCGCCCATGCTTAACATTGCCTGCGCCTCATATAGCAGGCATAACATTATGACGGTACTACGCTAACGCAAACAACGTAATTGAATAGCGCCAGCCGGGCGTACGTTCGGGAATCGGCGTATAGGCTCATTTACATATTTTAGACGGGAATGCCACCTAGCGGCCAGCCTAAAATATGAAAACAAGATTAGACAGCGTAATAGACTTACGCATGTCTGATCTAAGGAAAATCTATGCTTAACTGATTTTATGAATCAGTGGCATAGATTGGGCGCATAAAACGCAGAGATAAGACGGCTTATCTGGAGATAAGCCATCTTATCTCCTACCTGAATCTACCCCTATGACTCCAGTTCTGGAAATTTTCAACTACTGTCCAAGTGGAGTAGTGAGGAACTATGGAGCCATGTGTCCAAAGTTCATCATTAATGATCCCTATGAGGGTAAAAAATCCATATTTCCATTTCACTCCTCACCCACTGGGGTGCGCTCTGTCTCCTCCTCCGGAGAAGAAACCTCCATTCAATGATCTCAGTATATGGGAGGGGAACTCCGCCTGCAGGTTGGACTGCATTGAGCACAACCCGGTACATTCGGGGTTCAAGCCTCCTTTAGATGCATTCATACCCTACAGCTGACCTCTAGAGTCGTCCTAATTGGAGGATTAATTCAGAAAAAAAACTGTTCCCATGACACAAAATTATTGCTGGATCTGTGTGTTAATTGTATATATGTACAAACAAATTCTATCATAGTGCCGGAGATGTATCGAAAACCATAGTGCCGGAGATGTACCGGGGAACCATAGTGCCAGAGATGTCCCGGGAACCATAGTGCTGGAGATGTCCCGGGAACCATAGTGCCAGGGATGTCCTGGGAACCATAGTGCCGGAGATGTCCTGGGAACCATAGTGCCGGAGATGTACCGAGAACCATAGTGCCGGAGATGTATGGAGAACCATAGTGCCGGAGATGTATGGAGAACCATAGTGCCGGAGATGTACGGAGAACCATAGTGCCTGAGATGTATGGAGAACCATAGAGCCTGAGATGTACGGAGAACCATAGTGCCGGAGATGTAAGGAGAACCATAGTGCCGGAGATGTACGGAGAACCATAGTGCCGGAGATGTACGGAGAACCATAGTGCCGGAGATGTACGGAGAACCATAGTGCCGGAGATGTACGGAGAACCATAGTGCAGGAGATGTACTGAGAACCATAGTGCCGGAGATGTACGGGAACCATAGTGCCGGAGATCTACGGAGAACAATAGTGCCGGAGATGTACCGAGAACCATAGTGCAGGAGATGTACCGAGAACCATAGTGCCGGAGATGTACGGAAACCATAGTGCTGATGATGTACCGGGACTCATTCTATACACAGGAAGGTGTACTTCATTCGTAGTCATGTGATCTCACCTGTCAAGTGCAGAGTATATAGCTTCTGTCAAACAGCCTTGGACGGATTGTGTGTCACCTCACACCAGAGGGCTAATTTATCATCGGTCGTCTTCGGGATGAAGGTCAGCGTGCTAGAAGATTTATACAGACCGTTCGATCCGATCTCTGGCTCTGATACGGTCACATTAGATTGGGGGAACGCACTGTACACCTTATATCATTTTATTTGTAGGTCTTGGGGGGGAAAATCCGGATATTGTTACTTGGAATGAGGCTTTCTGATTGGCTGTCACTCTCGTTGGATGGACAACAATGTCGGATAATGTGGGCGGTCTCTCTGCAATGATAAATAAAATAAAATATGTATATATATATATATATGTATATATATATATATATATATATATGTATATATATATATATATACACACATTATTAGGTATCGCTTGCACTTTTTCAACCATCAATCTCATACATTTCAGACCCCTAATGGTTAACAAACTGCTGACGAAAAATCAATCAATATGTTGCCCAAAAACCCAGTCTGGATTACAATTCATAATCAATTCTCTGTAATCAGCTTAAAGCAGTCGAGAAAAAAAAAAAAAAAAGGAAATGGGAGATAGAGGGATGGAGAGGGGAATGGGGATTGATTCCCTTTTTTTTGTTCTCTATTTTTTTTGTCTAATATGTCAAGTTTATACTTTTCTACTTGTATTCCTTTCCCTTGGTTAATATTAAGGAAAGGGAAGGGGGAAAAAAAAAAGATTTATATAAAAATACAACAAGGAAAGAAAAAATAAAGAAATGGAAAACAATATAAAACAATTAAATATGAAAACCACAAGTGATGCGAAACCGGAGAGGAAATATGAAGGGCGGAATAAAAATGAACTCTTCTCGAGTTATAACACCTTTTGGTTGGGTCTGATGTGGAAAAAATAAATAAATAAAGCAGTCGAGAATAGTGGGCAGTCATCAGTATACCATTGGACAAATATGTTATAGCACCAACATCCCTATTATTAGTAAATATTGAAAGAACAGAGGCGATTAAGTTCGCATGTGCTGCGCTATACAAGTTTTCATTCATTCATTCAACAGGATATGGGACTTTAAAGGTGCTAGAGATAATAGTCAATACAACAAATTATAAAAAATAGAAAATATTCTATTAAAACAGCAATTAAAAAACGGATAAATACTATTCAGTGACTGTCAGGCCTCGTACACACTATCGGACATATCCGATGAAAACGGTCCGCGGACCATTTCCATCGGATATGTCCGATCGGGAGTTTAATCCGATGGCGTGTACACACCATCGGATCAAATTCCCCACCGCCGGACGTGGCGGTGACGTTGACGCCGCCACGTCACCGCACCAGGAAGTAAAACACTTCCGCGCATGCGCCGAATCCATTCGGCGGCGGCGCGGCGGCGGTGGGGGACGACATGTCTGCTGGTAAGTGTACTAACCAGCAGACATGTCGGGCGGACAGATTCCCACCGGATAGATTTCAAAGCATGCTTTGAAATCTGTCGGGTGGAGAAAAAAGGATTTTTAATAACAGCTTACCTGTAAAATCCTTTTCTTGAAGTACATCACGGGACACAGAGCGCATAGCCATTACATATGGGTTATATGGGTACCTTCAGGTGTGGACACTGGTGTAATCAACTTCACAGGAAGTTCCTCCCTATATAACCCCCTCCCACTGAGAGTGCTTTAGTTTTGTAGCAAGCAATTTCTCTGAGGTTACACAATGTTCCCCAAAAGAGGGGTGGGAGCTCTGTGTCCCGTGATGTACTTCAAGAAAAGGATTTTACAGGTAAGCTGTTATTAAAAATCCTTTTTTCTTTATCGTACATCACGGGACACAGAGCGCATAGCCATTACATATGGGATGTCCCAAAGCAATGCTCCATGAAGGGAGGGAGACCGTAAGGCCAAAAAATAGCCAAACAGAAAATATATCAGGAGGTAAAAACTAGCTCCACCAACAGAAAAAAGGGGCGTAATCCGGGCCAGAAGATTCTATACTGCTGCCCGTAGGACCGCCTGCCCAAATGCTGCGTCCGTAGCTTTTGTGACGTCCAACTTATAAAATTTAGTAAACGTATGTACGGAAGACCAGGTTGCCGCTTTGCAAACCTGTGCCATAGAGATCTGATGGTGTGCCGCCCAGGAGGCACTCATGGCCCTCGTAGAATGGGCTTTAACTGATAAGGGAGGTGGAACGCGCTTCAGACCATAGGCCTGAAAAATCAGCTGCTTAATCCACCTAGCCAAGGAAGACTTGGCAGCCGGCTGACCCTTCTTGGGGCCATCCGGGAGAACGAAAAGCACATCTGTTTTCCGAATCTTTTCTGTAGCCTTGAGATAAACCCTCATGGCTCGAACCACGTCCAAAGTATGAAGCAGTCTTTCCTCTCTGGACTGGGGAGTAGGAAAGAAGGATGGTAGGACTAGGTCCTGATTCAAGTGAAAACTGGATATGACCTTAGGAAGGAAAGAAGGCTGAGGCCGCAGAACCACTCTGTCCTTATGCAGAATCAGGTACGGTTCCCTGCAAGACAAGGCTGCCAGCTCGGAGACCCTTCTGGCCGAAGCCATAGCCACCAAGAAAACCAACTTTCGGGTTAGCAGCACAAGAGGGATTTCTGTCAGAGGTTCAAACGGCTGCCTTTGTAAAGCTGACAAGACCAGATTTAAATTCCAGGGGCAGAGGGGAGCTCTAATAGGGGGATTTACATGCAAGACCCCCTGCAAAAAGGTTTTCACAAGCGAATGTGTGGCCAAAGGCCTTTGAAACCATATCGATAAGGCAGACACCTGCCCCTTTAGAGTACTAAGAGCCAACCCCTTGTCAACGCCAACCTGGAGGAATCGCAAGATCCTGTCAAAAAAACTTGCGAGGATGCCCTCCTTGAGACTCGCACCACTCCACATAGGTTCTCCAGACTCTGTAATAGATATTTCTAGAGACTGGCTTTCTAGCTTGAATTAACGTAGATATGACTTGGGCTGAGAGGCCTCTGCCCTTAAGAATTAGGGATTCAGCCGCCAAGCCATCAAATTTAGCTGCTGTGAAGCAGGGTGGTAAATCGGACCCTGAGACAGCAGATCTGGGCGCAGGGGGAGTGGCCACGGTGCCCCTACTGACATCCTCACAATGAGTGCGTACCAAGCCCTTCTGGGCCAGGCTGGGGCCACCAGGATCACCGGCCTGCGCTCCACCCTGATCCTTCGTAGAAGGCGGGGAATCATCTGTAGTGGAGGGAACGCATACAGGAGAGAAAACTGGTGCCAGGGGCAAACCAACGCATCGGTCCCGTAGGCCGAGGGGGTCCCTGGCTCGGGATACGAATTTGTCCAACTTCTTGTTGAATCTTGTTGCCATGATGTCCACATCGGGAACTCCGAATCTTTGGCAAATCTCTTGGAATACCTGGGGGTGAAGAGACCACTCTCCCGGGAGTAACTGTTGACGACTCAAAAAATCTGCTTGAGAATTGCCTATCCCTGGGATGAACACTGCTGAGATGCAGGGTACATGGGCTTCGGCCCATGAAAAAATCAGGTTTACTTCCCTTTGAGCCGCTAGGCTCCTTGTGCCCCCCTGGTGGTTTATGTATGCCACCGCCGTGGCATTGTCGGACTGTATCCTTACTGGCAGACCCTGCAGGGGGAGAGTCCAGGCGACCAGGGCCAAGCGAGCAGCTCTGATCTCTAGGACATTGATGGGAAGCAGACTTTCTGCCTCTGACCACTGTCCCTGCTGGGTCCGTTTTCCTAAGATTGCCCCCCAACCTGATAGGCTGGCATCTGTGGTTACTATTTTCCACGAGATGGGGCAAAAGGTTTTCCCTTTTGATAATTTTTGAGGGATCAGCCACCAGTACAGGCTGCGCCTGACTCCTGGGGAAAGAACTAATGGACGGTCTAATGCCTGTATGGACTTGTTCCAAGCAGAGAGAATAGCTGCCTGCAGAATTCTGGTATGGATCTGGGCATAGGGCGCTGCTTCGAAGGCGGCCACCATCTTTCCCAGCAGTCGCATGCATAGGCGAATAGTCGGCTTCTTTTTGCCTAAGACTATTTGAATCGTTTGAATCAACGACCTGATCTTCTCTTGAGGTAAAAATACCCTCTGGCATTCTGTATCTAACCGAAAGCCTAGATATTCCAACTGTCTTGTGGGTTGTAACCTTGATTTTTCTTGGTTCACAATCCACCCGAACTCTTCTAGATGCCGCACTGTGCGGACTACTGCATAATTGAGGTTGGAAGCTGATCTGTCGATAACCAGATCGTCCAGGTATGCCAGGACCAAGATGCCTTCTGTCCTTAGGACGGCTAGCACCGGGGCTAACACCTTTGTGAATACCCGTGGAGCTGTTGCCAACCCGAAAGGGAGGGCTACGAACTGGTAATGACTTTGATTTATCGTAAAACGAAGAAACTTGTGATGTGCTGGGTAAATCGGCACATGCAGATATGCATCCTTTATGTCTATAGATGCTAGAAAGTCGCCCTGATGCAGGCTGGCTGTCACTGAACGTATGGAGTCCATACGAAAGGTCTGAATCCTTAGAAAGCGATTTAGGCGTTTGAGGTCCAATATAGGCCTGACGTCGCCATTGGGTTTTGGTATAACAAAAAGGTTGGAGTAGAATCCCAGACCCCTTTCTTGGGTTGGTACTTCTACAATTACTCCTTGGAGCAAGAGGCGATCCAACGCCTTTACGAGAAAGTCCCTCTTTAACGGGTCGCTTGGAAGATTTGACCCCTGAAAATGAGGAGGGGGGATTTCTCGAAACTCTAGTTTGTAGCCTGAGGCTACTACGGACCGAACCCAAGAGTCGGGAATTCTGGCCTTCCAGACTTCGGAGAAAAACTGAAGTCTTCCCCCCACCCAAGAGAGTGGGGGCGCCCCTTCATGAATCTGACTTGATGACTGGTTTAGCCGGCTTGCGAGACCAGGGCCTCTTGTTTGCCGCGGCTTGTCCCTGTGGGCGGCTATTAACTGCTGAACGCCCGGGAGGCCGTCGATACTGACGGGAAGTCGAAGGGGCCGAGCCTGCAATGGCCTGTCGTTTAAACGTGGGCCCACGCGGTCTTTTCTTTACCGGTAAGGAAGTACTTTTTCCACTTGATATGGTGTGGATATATTTATCTAGGTCTTCCCCGAATAGTCTTCCCCCATGAAAGGGAAACCCTGCTAAAAGCTTTTTGCAGGGTGCCTCTGCTGACCAGTTCTTTAGCCACAAAAGGCGACGCATGTGAACCATCAGTAGAGATGAACGGGAATGCCTGTTGGATGGAGTCCTTAATAGCATCTATTGCAAAGCAGAGAGCCCTAGGGAATTCTGCTAATTCATGAGTATGCTGAGCCGGCATGTCCTTTAATATATGTTTTGCCTGATCCTTCAGGGCCTGACAAACACCAATGGCTGCTACTGCTGGCTGAACCATGGCACCTACTGAGGTGAAAGCTGCTTTCAGTAGGGTCTCGACTTTTTTGTCGACCGGATCCTTGAACATATGGACATTTTCAACCGGACAAGTCAGGGATTTATTCACGCAGGAAATGGCCGCGTCCACTGTAGGGAGTGCCCATTTCTTTACATATTCCTCTTCCATAGGGTAGAGAATAGAGAATCTTTTAGGAGGGACAAAGATTCTATCAGGTCGAGCCCAATCCTGGTAAATCACGTTCCGCAGAAGGGGGTGCATTGGAAAAGACGCACAAGTTAATGGAGCCTTTAAAGAACCCAATGAGGATACCTCCGGGGCTACTGGTTCTGGCACTGGAAGTTTAAAGGCAGTGCGAACCATATCTGTCAAAGACTGGATCCACAGGCTCTCCGCTTGAGAGGCCGAAAAATATTCATCTATAGTGGAATTTTCCCTGTCTGAACTGTCGGGACTTGGGTCTGCCTGATCCCCTTGTGGGTCCCGTTCCTCTGAAGAGGAGACCTCCGCCTCTGAAAACCCCACACTGGGAGAGGGGGATCTAGCCCGCTTGCTACTTGGGCAAGGACGGGAAAACAACGCAGTTAACCTTTTCTCTAGCCCACTCATGGTGGCTGCTAGCATTTCTTCCGTCACGTAAACGGGAATGGGTGGATCGGGGGCCGCCTCTGCCCCCAGCACCCCCAATGGCTCTTGTACTATGCCACTCGGTGTCCTAACTGGCGAGGGTGGGGCCGTAGAAGCCTGGCCCAAATCCTCTGACCCCGATGGAGACCCCTTTTGCTTTTTGGCACCTTTAGCAGCCCTGGCTGGTCCAGATCCCTTTGGAGCCATTGTACAACCTTGGGTCACCCCTATAGCCAACACCTGACTGTTGCAGCTAGGAGTAACCAATATGAGGGCAGGTATGAGGAAAATGAAAAAGAACTAATTTCTCTCTTTTTCCTTTTTTTTTTTTTTACCCGCCTGGGAGGTGGCAATACTGAGGAAACCTGTGAGTATTGACACACCAATGCCCGTTAGCCGGAGTCCAAGGTAGACTCAGATACTGCTGGATCTAAGGCTGAGTCCCTTTAAGCAAAAAACTTCCTTTTTTTTTTTTTTCTGGTCAATAGTGGACCTAAGTCCTAGACCTGAAGATCCACAAAACCGCCACTAGGTGTCCCTGTGTGGCCAAAAGACCCAGCTGCACGCTCTGTATCCTTTCTTCCTCTGCCTCCAGGAGGGAAAGACCAGCCAGAGAAAAAGTTTTTCCCTTTAAACAGACCCTGACGCTGCTGGCCCGCCCCCCCGACGCACGCTGACGCTATAAAAGGCGGCGTGTACGCGCGCGCGCATGCGCACACGCGCACGATCGCGCGCACCACGCTGAAACCACATGGAGGAAGCAGAGCAGAGGAAACAACATGGACCAGCGTTTAGGCAGCACCAACAGACACCAGGTAAGCACTAATCTTATTATAGTGCACACATAGCGAGGAAGCTGTCCCCATGGGCTTCCTAAGAAACAGGAGTTTTTACCAGCAATTTCCTCTTTAAAACATGTGGGGTTGCAGTATCAGTGTTAACAGGCAGACCTGGGGTGAGTAGCAAATATAACTTACACAAGTATACATATATCTACATGTTATCTGGGTAAACATTAGTATCCCATCCTGCCTACACAGACATAGTGGAGATAGTGGCTGATGCACAAGCATACTGTTAGCCAACCCAGAACCCCCAGGGGGATACCTACTGTCGAACCAAGTCCCGCAGGTTCCCTCTTACCTGCTCCACGCCGCAGGGTATTGCAAAATGCAAGAGGCCCAATCTTCCCCCATCTCCGTGGGTATTGTCTTGGACCTTCAGGGACCGGGGTCCTGTGTTAAGGAACCCACACCCCTGGACCTATATAGCATCCTGGCATCAGTAGCGTTTAGTTCTTGGAAGAGACTAAGGCACTGGAGCCCAGAATCCAGCCCTCCAAGGAGAGGCATTATAGGCAAAACCCCACTCCAGCAGGGCCCGGGTACCGTACACCTTGGCTTTGAAGCACTTCGGACGGATCCGGCTAGCTATCCTGGGTCCCGAGACCTCCGAGGGACAGCTAGACGTGACCAACACCTAAGACACTGGCGAAAAAACTAAAGCACTCTCAGTGGGAGGGGGTTATATAGGGAGGAACTTCCTGTGAAGTTGATTACACCAGTGTCCACACCTGAAGGTACCATATAACCCATATGTAATGGCTATGCGCTCTGTGTCCCGTGATGTACGATAAAGAAATCTGTCCGCTAGCCCATACACACGAGCGGAGATGTCTGCTGAAACGGTCCATCGGACCGTTTTCAGCGGACATATCCCCTCGTGTGTACGAGGCCTTACAGGCATACATCTAATACCCAACATGTAACAGTGATGGATTGTATACAGTTGAAAGTAGCGTCCATTTTTGTTCGACAGTTTTCGCCGTTAAGGCTTCATCAGGACTGGACACGAAGGGATACTTTAAATAATTTTCAAAAGAAATCCAGCTTTAGGCCCCATGCATACGAGACGCTGGTAAACACTGGTAAACGCTGTTCAGAGGCAGTTGGACCGCTTTTCACCTGCCCCTGAACACATTCAATGTTATCCTATGTGTCCATGCACACAGTCTCGTTTATTGCCGTTTTTGGCAGTTGCGTTTAACCTCGTTTTTCCAGAAGCAAAAAATGGGTTCAGACGCAAAAGTTTTCGCGTTTCAGACACAAAACACAGCAAAACGTGGTACCGGCGTTTTGCCACGATTTCGTTTATAGGCGTTTTTAAAGGTGACCTATTTTTTTACATTAGAAATCTCAAAAATTACGGCAAATGATGAAAAACCGTTAAAAAAACATACAAAAATTTAATTGCTTGCATTGCATTGTGGTAGGTGGCGTGGCCAGTGGACAATCCACAACTTGTGGTAGGTGGCGTGGCCAGTGGACAATCCACAACTTGTGGTAGGTGGCGTGGCCAGTGGACAATCCACAACTTGTGGTAGGTGACGTGGCCAGTGGACAATCCACAACTTGTGGTTGGTGACGTGGCCAGTGGACAATCCACAACTTGTGGCAGGTGGCGTGGCAAGTGGACAATCCGCAGCTTGTGGCAGGTGACGTGGCAAGTGACACGCTAAATACAAGTACACTGCTGCGCTCTCAGCTGCTACTCACTCTGGTCTCACAAAATGGCTGAAAATGTTAAATAATACTGTTTTTGAGCTTAGGGAGGGTCTTATGATGTTTCTTAACTAAACGCTTATAAAACGCAAACGTGGTAAAATGCCACGAAATTCTCGGCAAAACAGGCATTTTTAAAAACGTGTGTTTAGCAGAGTTTGCACCGGCGTTCTGTGTGCATGGGGCCTTACATGTAAGGAAAAAGAAACAATACACATAAATATACTATGGGCCGGATTCACAGCCAACGGCGCATCTTTGTGCGGGCGTAGCGTATCTTCTTTACATTAGGCCGGCGCAACGTTGAGAGGCAAGCATGCTATTCACAAAGAAAATGCTCTCAACGTTGCGCCGGCGTGGCGTATAGTTGTTGGCGTAAGCCGACATAAGTCAAAGTAGATGGAAGTGGGCGTGTAACATTTAAATGAAGCGTGACCCCATGCAAATGATGGGCTGAGCTTCAAAAAACGAAGTGCACATGCGTCGTATCTTGTACGCATCCCAGTGCGCATGCTCACAGTCATGTCGAAATAGCTGCCTAAGATACGTCAAATTACTGCCTACGACGTGAAGGTAACCTACGCCCAGCCCTATTCAGGTACTAAGTAAACAACGTAAATTTCTATGGCGTTCCCTGGCCTATACCTTAGCATGAGTTGCGCCTCCTATATGAGGAATAACTTTACGCCGGACGTAAGCCTTATGCAAACCGTGTATATGAAGTGGCCGGGTGCATCTAGGTTCGTGAATCGGTGTATCTTACTCATTTGCATATTTATAATGGCAACGCCAAATGCGTCCAGCGTAACTATGCGCCCACGATACGCCGGTGTAGGCAAGTTATGTCGGGCGGCTGAAGTCTTGCTTTTCGACATATCTTGCTTTGTGAATCGGCGCAGAAATGCGACGGCGCACATTTGTACTTACAACGGCGTATCTTTAGATACGTCGGGCCAGATTCTGGTACATTTCCCGGCGGCGTAGCGTAAGCCATTTACGCTACGCTGCCGCAACTTAACAGAGCAAGTGCCGTATTCTCCAAGCACTTGCTCCGTAGTTTGCGGCGGTGTAGTGTAAATGGCCCAGCGTAAGGCCGTGTAATTCAAAGGGGGCGGCTTGTATTTAAATTAAGCATGCCCCCGCGTTGATCGAACTGCGCATGCGCCGGCCGGGAAAAAAGCCCAGTGCGCATGCTCCAGCTCACATCAGAAAACGTCGTTGAAGCCGACGATAAAAACGACGTGATCGTCACTTACACAATGCCCTATTTGCGAATGACTTAGTAAAACGACGTAACCGACGGAAAAAGACAACGCTGACCCGACGCCATACTTAACATGGCATACGAATAAACTTCGTAAGGTTACCCCTCATATAGCAGGGGTAACCTTACGCTTAAGGAAACGACGTAAACGACGACGGGGCGGCGTAAAAACGTTCGGGAATCGGCGTATTAGGCTAATTTGCATAGGCAAATGAGAAAACAACTAAAGGCCACCTAGCTGCCAGTGATGTCATTACATCTACGATCTGACGGTGTAATTGTTTTACACCTAGCGGATCTTCACTGTATCTATGCGTAAGTGATTCTAGGAATCACACGCATAGATACCCAGTAAAAAATACAGAGATACGACGGTGTTTCCTACGATACACCGGAGTATCTTTTTTGAGAATCTGGCCCGTCGTTGTAAGTCCGTCATAAATCCGGGCCATCGTTTATGTATTTTTTTGTTGCAAAATAATAATATGTATATTTATGTGTACACAGGAAGCCGCTCAGCACAGAGCCCTTCCCAGTGCAGCTGAGGCTGCAGAGAAAGGTGCGGGTGTGTTTGAGTTTTGGGGTGCACACCCTAATGCCATGGGCTGCGCACACCTATGGAAGGAAGGTAGGTGGGCAGCACAGACACAGCACCGGTGCCGTCTGTTTTGTCTGCTCTCCTTTCCCCAGATCTCTTCCACTCTCTGACCAGGTGACCTCAGGGGTGTCTCCAGGATCACAGCCAATCACATCACAGCGCAGAGTCCAAGGATGTCCATAGTCCGGTATAATGGGGTCACTGGAGATCCCACTGAACACATAGGGCCAGATTCAGGTAGAAGTCCCAGGACGTCCATAGTCCGGTATAATGGGGTCACTGGAGATCCCACTGAACACATAGGGCCAGATTCAGGTAGAAGTTACGCGGCTTATCTACAGATAAGCCGCGTAACTTCTAACCTACACCGGCGTATCTGTTTTCTATATTCAGAAAACAAGATACACCGCGATTGAGTTTAGATACGAGCGGCGTAATTGTATTTTGTCGTCGAATCGGAACTTCAATTTTAAAATGGCCACCGGGGGCGTTCTCGCTGATTTACGCCAAGAATATGTAAATCAGCTAGATACGGCAATTCACGAACGTACGTGGGCCCGACGCAGTCACTTTACGACGTTTAGGTAAGGGTTTTCCCGGCGTAAAGATAAAGCAACAAAAAGCAGGCGCATCCTATGTTAAGTATGGCCGTCGTGACCGCATCAAATTGAATTTTTTTTTACGTCGTTTGCGTAACTCGTCCGTGAATGGGGATTGACGTCATTGACGTTCACATAGAAAACACCGTCCTAATGTGGAGCATGCGCAATGGGATACACTGACGGCCGGCGCATGCGCAGTACGTTTGCCGCGGGATCGCGCCTAGTTTAAATACTACACGCCCCCTACCCGTCCAATTTGAATTCCGCCGGCCCATTTTCGCTACGCCGCCGCAACTTTAGGAGCAAGTGCTTTGTCAATACAGTACTTTCTCCTAAAGTTTCGGCGGAGTAACGTAAATGAGCAACTTTACGCCGGAAGAAAGAACCGCTCGCCATCCTGAATCTGGCCCATAAAGACCTGCAAAGGAAGAACATGAAATAGTCCCATCAGTTTCTACCAGAGGAGCTTATACTCTATAGCCCCCCCCCCCCCCACAGTCACATCAGTTTATACCAGAGGAGCTTACACTCTAAAGTGCCCTACAGTTACACACTATTATTATACATTTATATGGCTCTGACATATAATGCAGTGCTGTACAGAGATCACTGAGCCAATCACATCAGTCTCTGTACAGAGGAGCTTACACTCCAATGTTCCCTCCCCCCCACAGTCACATTAGTCTCTGTACAGAGGAGCTTACACTATAATGCCCCCCCACAGTCACATCAGTCTCTGTACAGAGGAGCTTACACTCTAATGTCCCCTCCCCCTACTGTGGGGGAGGTAGAGTTGCCACCTCATCCCTTTAAAACAGAACACATATGAATTACACAGGTTCTGTGGCTAATTAAGGTGGTAATTAAACTCACTTGGTGCTTTACCTGCATTAAATTAGCCTCAGAACCTGTGTAATTCATATGTGTTCTGTTTTAAAGGGATGAGGTGGCAACTCTACCTCCCCCCACAGTCACATCAGTCTCTGTACAGAGGAGCTGGATCGGACAGCCTTTTCAGGTTGGCTTGGTTGTGCGTCAGGGGTTTCCTTTGAGTCCTCTGCTATATGCGTTCGCAATCGATCCCTTCATCAGGTGTGCGGACCGTTGTGCCTTTGGGCATTCCTGGTGAGTCTCCTCTGAGGGTCGTCGCCTATGCTGATGATTGGTCTAGTAACGGTATGAACCGTGACAACCAGAGACTTTGGAAGGATGAGAGATACTCCTGTGCCAGGGACACTAATAACTCCTGGGTCTAGGTCCACCCTGTGCCCTTGTAGGCGTAGGGTGGCTAATAGGATCATAATTCATGTATTACATGAGATGGGACATTAATAATAATTCATGTTTGCGATACCACCAGTTGTTGCTTTTGAAAGGTGTTAATTGCGTCTACTCATAGACATTACATTGTCCAGTGTATAAAAGTTGTTAATTCAGGTCTGCTGCTAGATCTTTCAATTGTCTGATAACACGGTTTAAAGCCTATTGATACCCTGGTGTCAAGACCCTTTAGAGACAGTACGTCTGTCTAGATATGTGGATTGAGGGGGGCGTGGCCAAGACCGGCATGTGAGAAGACGTGTGTCTCACAGCTCCTCCGCAACACTTGCTATTGATCCTCTCCCAGCAGCGATCCGACGGATTTTAACGGCTCTCCGGCTGGCTACCGACCCGGTCAACCTCCCGGTCCACCCGCCGGCTCTCTGCACCCGCGGAATGACAAAAAAAAAGGATGATTGGCCGGCGCTAAAAATCCAAGATGGCGCCGGCGCGGCCCTGGCTCTCCGCACACCACGAGGCGCCGACAAGCCCAAGGAAGGGACCAGCAAAAAGGCTGCAAAGACACAGGGTAAGGAGTACCCGAGGGACATGACATATTACACCCAAAAACTGGGGGGCCACCCAGATCAGGATGAAGGGGGGGGGAGCGGAGCAGGCCTCTATGACGCTACAGGCCTCTCAGGGACAGCCGGATGGAAGGGTTTGGAGCTGTGCTGAGCGGGCTGATGCAGGGGATCAGTCTCTGTCCTTCCCAGTTCCTGCAGATGCGGAGACTGGGGACCCTGAGCAAGAGCAACCGACCCTTGCTGAGATACTAAGAGCGGTTCATGTCTGCACCGCGTCAGTGAATACTCTTAAAGAACAGTTTGGGGGCCTCAGAGAAGATGTGTCACTGCTGCGACAAGATCTACAAAAGATCCGGGAAAGCACAACGGCTGTGGAGAGCAGGGTGAGTGAGGTGGAGGATAAGCTGCCCCCAGTTGCTCGTGAGGCCCATGCAGCACACCAGCTGGCCAGGGACACTAATGCTAGAGCAGATGACATCGAAAACAGATTACGCCGGAAAAATGTACGCATAGTGGGGTTGCCGGAGGAGACGGAGGGCCGGGACCCCACCACCTTTATTGAAAGTTGGCTGGTGGAAGTATTTGGAAAGGAGGCCTTCTCCCCATTCTTTACAGTTGAACGGGCGCACCGCACACTAGGCCACCCACCACAGCCTGGCGCCCCCCCTAGACCCATCCTGGCCCGTTTACTGCACTATAGGGACAGGGAGGCGGTGCTGAGACATGCCAGGGAGAAGGCCAACGTCCGGGTGAACGGAGTCCGGGTGTCCTTCTACCCGGACTTCTCAGCAGAGGTACAGCGTCGGCGAGCCAAATTCTCAGATGTGAAAAGGCGGCTACATGCACTACAACTACCTTATGCTATGCTTTACCCCGCTAAGCTGAGGGTCACCGCTGACCGGCAGACCCACTTTTTTGAATCGGCCCAGGATGCTGCAGTATGGCTGGATCGTAATGAACAGGCCCTGCGTCACCGAGACAGAGAAGAGGAGGGAGACTGATTCTGCAGGGGCTGTAACAGGTTCCTCTGTCCTACCTTTTTGGTGCATTGTTTGCGCACCCATGTATGGTGGGATTGATGGATGTCCCCCCCCCCCTGATGGAGGCACTCACTCTGTTGTCTGCACTCTTACAGTTCTACACAAAAGTGAGTTTCTATCTTTTTCATGTCACCTGTGTTTCTGCAATGTTCTGCTGGGAGAAGTTATATTAGGATGTGAACTCTGAGTCATCTTGTAAAGTTGCAAGGAAAATGCGATCTCTCCACAGGAAACGTGGAGGAAATGTGCCTTATGGGGGTCCGCTCCCTGTTGGAGCTGCGGGGCCTGCCCAGTTGGCGGCCTGGACTCGTTTCTTTTTTCAGATTAATGTGCTGTTTACGGATTGCAGGCCAGAAGTACGAGTGTGAACTGTTGTCGGCCCGGGCCTTTAGTTCTTTGCAAATTTACCATCTTCATCGAGAGCTCTGTTTGACTGCTACTGCACCATGGAACTATGACTGTGTATCCCTAATCATGCCCGGGTCTATTAGTACCTACTTGAAATTGCTGTCCCTTGGGGGGGAGCTGCCCTCACTCAGGATGTCTTTGCCATTTAATCCATGTTTTTTTTTCTCCAATGGCTGAATTGCCCATAATTTCTTGGAATGTGAGGGGCCTAGGCTCCCCACTGAAGCGTATGATGGTGTCTACTTGTTTGAAGAAGTATCATCCCATGATCCTATGTATGCAAGAAACGCATTTAACCACTGAAACACAATGTTGCCTTAAATATGCTTGGGTGGGCAAGGCCTACCATTCTACTCACACCTCGTATTCTAAGGGTGTGAGTGTAATGATACATGCCTCTATTGACTTTCAGGAACTAGATGTGCGGGTAGATGATGAGGGTCGGTTTGTATTTCTGCATTGCCGGGTGGGTAAACTGCACTGTATATTGGCCTGTATTTATGTACCCCCGCCGTTTACGGTGACGGTGCTCCGGATGTTGCTGGCCTATTTGGAGGGCAGGCCGGACCTTCCGCTACTGATAGTGGGGGATTTTATTTGCCCTCCGTGGACAGACACCCTGGCTCTGGGGTTTCTGCCACTTCGAAGGAGTCTCCACTGCTGAGATTGCTCAATGAGGTGGGGTGGGTAGATGTGTGGAGGATAAGGTACCCATTGGAGAGGCAGTTCTCCTGCTTCTCCAAAACGCACAGGACTTTGTCCAGGATAGACCTGGCAGTGGGTAACCCTGCGATGCTCCCATCCATCTCGGATGTGGTCTATAAGCCCCGTAGTGTCTCGGATCACTCGCACTTAGTGATTACCCTGATTATCTCCCCACCCTCTACACTTCCAAGGGCTCCATGGAAGTTTAACGCCTTTTGGCTGAAATTATTCCTGACACACGAGGAGGTGGAGCGGGGCATGCAGGAGTTTCTTGATAGTAGAGAGTTTGCCGAATCCCCAGCTGAGCAGTGGGATGCATTTAAGGCGTATGTGAGGGGGTTACTTATCCGTGAAATTACCAGGGTGAAGAAGGACTCTTCCGGGCTCAGAGAGGACCTTGAAAAACAGGTAGCGGCCCTGGAGGAGGCTTTCGTGCAAACACCAACGGAGGCTGCCAGGGAGGCATGGCAGTCCGCTCAATCAGCATATGAGCGGCTGCTGTCCTCCAAGGCAGAACGGAAGTTATTTTTTTCCAGATTGGCTTTCTTTGAGGAGGGTGAAAGTACAGGGCGCATGCTGGCTACAATAGCCAACTCCCAACAAAGATCTCCCAGCATTGGGGCAATTAAAACTAGAGAGGGCAAGGTAGTGAACTCCCCAGACCTGGTTTTGGCAGAACTAGCTCGATTTTATGAGACGTTGTACCATCCCACGGAGCAGTTTACCCGGACAGAACTACTGACCTACTTACATGACATTGACTTTCCCCGACTGGGATCTGCACAGCGGAAGGCCCTGGACGCCCCCTTTACCTTGGAGGAGCTGCAGGTGGCGTTAGCCGAGTTCCCCAACTGTAAAGCTCCGGGGGCAGATGGATTGCCCATGGAGGTATACAAGCACTATGCGGATATCCTCCTCCCAAAACTTTTAGCGGTCTTTAACGCAGCAAGGGAGCGACAGATTTTGCCTGCTTCCATGGCTACGGCTAATATTGTGTTAATACTGAAACCCGACAAGGACCCTTTAGACCCGGGCTCCTACAGGCCGATATCGCTGCTGTGCTGCCCCAATATGGGCATAGAATATGAGATGCATAGCCTCAGGTAATATTAGCATTGTTATATAGATTAGAGTTCATATAGTGTGGTTTGCTTAACTATTTTCTCATAGCTAAATCTATGTGTTATCCTATGCTGCCATCTAGTGGCCTTTCTTGCAATGTACATGTTCTCTGTAATTCCTCATTAGTTACCACATTTTCCAGTTTATGTATGCCCCTCCCTACTTCCTGTGGGTAGTACTTCCTGTGTCATTCTCTCAGCTAAGCAAGCCACATGTACAAGGACACACATGTATCTGCACGGTACTTGGGAAAGGCATCATCTTTTGACCGCACAATACTATTACCATTCATCTGCTGTTCCTGTTATCTGCTGTAACCCCTGAAGTTAAAGAATAAACACCTCTTTTGAATGAATCGGTATTGACGAGTTCAGCTATCTGACAAGGATTGTCCACAGTGAGTACATCTACTTATACAGGCCAGGCATAGAGGTCTCAGCAAGGGATATATCGCTATCACAACAATCGGAGTCAGAATAGTCAAAAGATGCATAGAATTCTTACAGTCTGCTGTGTATATGTGTGTGCCTAATCTACAATCAAGCTCAGTGCCAGCCGCCATCTTGTGAAAAGCACATTGTCGCACAAGCTTACTGTGCTTCATGTGAATGTTGAAAGCTGTTAAATTGAACTGTGTTACCCCACCTGTCTAAGCTGCTGTTCGTCTTCTTAAAGAGACAGTACCATTTTTTACAAAACCGTGAGAAATGTCTAGACAAGGCTCTGAACACTCCTTTATGGCTGAACCAACGCAGATTCATCATGCCTCTGAACCCGCAGACGTACAGGGAGCAGACTCTGCAGATATTGCTGAACAGAGTGTAAGACCCAAGCGTACAATAAAACCAACACAGAAACTCAGAGAAAACTATGAATACACTAGAGATGAGTTCTCCAGCAAGCTGTCAGACCTCTGGGACAAAACTTCACACTGCATGTCAGTTTTGCCACACTTTAATGATCAACCAGCTGAATTAAGAGACTCTATAGATCGCCTATCTGCTGCGTATGAACATTACCAGCGGCTGTCTGCAAAATACACTGCCTTCTTGCAAGACTGTAATATAGAGGACTTTTCAGCAGAACTGACCAATACTGATGCACTGAACCAACAAAGGGATCTCTTAGTGCAAAATGCTCAGTGTAAGGCAGAACTCCGCATTGCTCAACTGCAAGAGACCAGATCTCACAGATCAATATCAACCAAGCACACTGCACGTTCTTCTAGATCCTCTCGCTCCAGAAGTTCAACATTAAGCGACAAGCTAATAGAGGCCCGTGCTGATGCTGAATCCAGAAAAGCGCAAAGCTCCCTTGCTAAGAAAGAAGCAGAGATGGAAGCCCAAAGCAAAGCTCTGCAAGCAGAGATGGCTGCTCGCCAGTCAGAGATGGAAGCCCAAAGCAAAGCTCTGCAAGCAGAGATGGCAGCTCGCCAGGCAGAGATGGAAGCTCAGAGCAAAACTCGCCAAGCAGAGATGGAATCCCAAATAAAGATTCTGCAAATAGAGAAAGAGGAAGCAGGTGCCCTAGCAAGGCTGAAAGTCCTTGAACAAGCAATGGGTCAAAGTACTAATTCAGACTGTCTTATCCCAGCAGAACTGGAAGATCCAATTGAACGCACCAGTGAATATGTGCTAAAGCATAATGCTTACAAAGTTACAGAGTCATCTCCTATACCTCCTACTAACAACACTGTTCTGACTCTCAATACAGTGACCTCTCAGCTCCAAATGCCTGAGCCTCCTCAAGTCCACAACACAAGTGCATCTACGCAGCAAACCACATCGACTCCTGCTAACAACAAGGTGACTTCCAGCGACAAGCCGCAGCTACAGCCACAGCCAGCAGAAGCCTTAGAGACTACACCAAAGTTAAGCGCTCATGCAACATCATTTTATCCTGGTAAACCTCACCCTTCTTCACCAGAGAACTTTCACACCCAAGGGGTTCCACAAGTTACTTTGGCACCAAAGAGTGAGAGATCAGACTTGAATGACTTCGCCAGATATATGGCACACCGTGAGCTCATTAACACTAGCCTCTCAAGGTTTGATGACTGTCCAGAGAGCTACAGGGCCTGGAGATCAACCTTCAAGGCTGCTATTGCTGATTTCAACCTTACTGCCAAGCAGGAACTTGATTATCTCATAAAGTCGCTGGGGCCAGAATCTGCAAATCGTGTTAAAAGACTGAGGACAGTACATGTTGACCACCCAGATGCAGGTCTTGTTGCTGCATGGGCAAGACTTGAGCAAGCCTATGGTAGCTCAGAAGCCATAGAAAGCGCTCTATTCAAGAGACTGCAAAACTTTCCAAAAATAGGGAACAAAGACTATCGCAAGCTCCAAGATCTAAGTGACCTCCTCATGGAGTTAGAGTTGGCAAAGTCAGACCCACGTCTACCTGGACTAAGCTTCCTGGACACTGCTCATGGTGTCAATCCAGTGGTGTCTAAACTGCCATACGGCCTGCAAGAGAGATGGGCGCAGCAGGGCTCAAGGTACAAAAGAGACTATGACGTAGCCTTTCCTCCATTCTCATATTTTTGCAGGTTCATCAGTGAACAAGCCTGGATGAGAAATGATCCCAGCTTCAGCTTCAGTGAACCCAACTTACCTGCTTCATCATCATCACCATCACCAAGGTATGATAACACAGCAGCTAAACGCAGAGACTTTCATAGAGCAATATCTGTTAAAAGGACAGACATCTCACCACCTGTGTCCTCTCATGCATACCAGAGTGATTTGGGTGGTAGAGATAAAGATCCTAATCGTCAGTGCCCTATTCACAAGAAGCCTCACCCTCTTAAGAAATGCCGGGAGCTGAGAGCAAAGACTTTACAAGAGCGCAGGGAGATTCTCCAGAAACTTGGAGTATGCTACAGGTGCTGTGCTTCTTATAGTCATTTTGCCAAGGACTGTAAAGTTGTCATCAAGTGCACAGAATGCAGTAGCGAAAGACATGTGACAGCTATGCATCCTTCACTTACAGACATCCCACAGCAGCTACCTACCTCCACCCCTCTCTCAAATCATGGCGGGGAGCAACAAAGCCACGCTCTAGCCAAGGAGAATGTTTCTTCTTCATGCACAGAAGTCTGTGGAGGAGGTTTAGATCACAGGTGCTGTGCCAAGATATGCCTTGTTAAGGTATACCCAGAGGATCAACCTGAAAAAGCTGCCAGGATGTATGCCATAATAGATGAACAGAGCAACAGATCCCTGGTTAAGCCTAAATTCTTTGAGATCTTTGGCATTGAGGGTCATGCCACACCGTATACTCTCAGAACCTGTTCTGGTCGCGTAGAGACTTTCGGCAGAAGGGTCGATGGGTTCATGGTGTCTCATATCGAAGGGAAAGATGGCATACTCCTACCAACATTAGTTGAGTGTGACCAGATACCAGACGAACGAGAAGAGATTCCTACTCCAGAGGCTGCATATCACCATCCTCACTTAAGGCACCTTGTTGATGAGATTCCCGCAATGGACATGAATGCTGAAATCTTAGTTTTGCTAGGAAGAGACATTCTCAGAGTACATAAGGTACGTGAGCAGTGTGATGGACCTGAGGATGCCCCTTATGCACAAAGACTTGATCTAGGCTGGGTAATAGTGGGCGATGTATGCTTGGATAGAATGTGTACGTCATCTGAGATCCACTCCTTCAAAACTTACATGTTAGGAAATGGACGTGCATCCCACTTCAAAGAGTGCCCTCACCATTATGAAGTAAAGGAGAAGCCTCTTGACATCATCCAAGTACCTGATGTCACTCCTATTCTTTGTGACGACAACCTAGGTACCACAGTGTTTTGTACCACAAGTGACGACAACAAAATAGCCTTGTCAGTTGAAGACAGAGAGTTCATCAAAATAATGGACAAAGAATTCTTCAAGGATGAGTCCAACAGCTGGGTTGCACCATTGCCTCTTCGTGCTGCAAAGGTCAAACTGCCAAACAATCGTGAACAGGCTTTATCCAGATTCAACTCACTTCAACGAACACTAAAGAACAGGCCTGAAATGAAGGACCATTTCATTACCTTTATGAAGAGGATCTTTGACAATGAGCACGCTGAGCCAGCTCCACCTCTTCAAATACACGATGAGTGCTGGTACCTACCTTTCTTCGGAGTGTACCATCCACGTAAGCCAAAACAAATCAGGGTAGTGTTCGACTCCAGTGCCAAGCATCAGGGCGTATCCCTGAACGATATTCTCACTGGCCCTAACCTAACCAACAACCTTGTAGGTGTACTCATGAGGTTCAGAAGAGAGCCAGTTGCCATAACTGCTGACATTGAACAAATGTTTCATTGCTTTATTGTACGAGAAGACCATAGGAACTTCCTAAGGTTTCTGTGGCACCGTGACAACAACATGGACAATGAGATGATTGAATACCGCATGAAGGTTCATGTTTTTGGAAATAGCCCCTCACCTGCCGTTGCAACATACGGTTTACGAAGGACTGCTCTTGATGGAGAACAGGAGTATGGTGCAGATGCTCGACATTTCGTCGAGAGAGACTTCTATGTGGACGACGGACCTAAATCTTTACCTACAGCGGAAGAAGCCATAGACCTGCTCCAAAGGACACAAGGTATGCTTTCTGAGGCTAACCTCAGACTACACAAGATTGCCTCAAACAGTGTTGCTGTTATGAAAGCCTTTCGACCTGGCGATCATGCCACAGGGTTTAAAGACTTAAATCTGGGGATGGACATGCCACCTGTGCAGAGAAGTCTGGGCCTTCGGTGGGACTTATTAAAAGACACCTTCGGTTTTCAAGCCAGCTCTGCAGACAAGCCATTTACCAAGCGTGGAGTTCTGTCAGTGGTGAACAGCCTATACGATCCAGTGGGATTTGTGGCCCCCATCACCATACAAGGTAAATCCATACCTAGGCAGCTCTCAGAGACTATCAAAGATTGGGATGCTCCACTACCAATAGACAAACTTTCAAAGTGGGAGTCCTGGAAACAATCGTTACATGCCTTAGATGGAATCTGTATACCACGCTGCTACACTCCAACTTCCCTTGCTACCAGTCAGAGGAAAGAGCTTCACATCTTCTCAGATGCATCTACTGAGGCCATAGCGGCCGTTGCCTACCTCAAGGTGAGAGATTCAGCTAATCTTACCCATGTAGGGTTTCTGTTTGGGAAAGCTAAGTTAGCACCCAAGCCTGAACACACAATTCCCAGGCTTGAACTTTGTGGGACTGTGCTAGCTGTAGAAATTGCAGATTTCATACTGCGTGAGCTAGACATTCAGATAGATGACATCAAATTCTACACAGACAGCAAGGTTGTTCTGGGCTACATATACAACCAGACTAAACGTTTCTATGTCTATGTCAGCAACCGTGTAGAAAGAATAAGAAAATCATCTAAACCTGAACAATGGCATTATGTTTCATCTGAAATTAATCCTGCAGACCATGGCACCAGGCCAGTGTCTGCGAGTGCCTTTGTAAATTCTTCTTGGTTAAAAGGTCCTGAATTCTTGCTGGCTGATCCAGAAGAAACCACGGCTGATGTCTTCAGTCTTCTAGAACCCGACAAAGATCCAGCCTTGGGCTGTCAACGTTTTGAACGTTTCTCCAAGTGGACAAGGCTGGTACGCACCACCGCAAGGTTAGTTCATATTGCACGCTGCTTTCACACGAAGCCCACAGATGCTCACTGTCAAGGTTGGCACATGTGCCAAAAGCTTCTTTCTGCAAAAGACATTGCTGAAGCTGAACTGATCGTAATACGCAGTGTACAACAGGATGTCTTTGGCTCAGAAATCAGACGTATCCGTGACAAGGGGGACATTCCAAAAAACAGTCCGATTGCTAACCTGAACCCATTCATTGACAATGATGGCACGTTAAGGGTTGGTGGACGCTTAAACAAGGCTAAGTTCAGTGAGCAAGAACAGAATCCTCTCATTATACCTGCTCGCTATCACATCACCACTTTGCTCATACGGCACTACCATGAAGGGGTGAAACACCAAGGTAGACACTTCACAGAGGGAGCCATAAGAGCTGCAGGCCTTTGGGTTATAGGAGCAAAAAGACAGATTACAGCTACACTGCACAGCTGTGTTCAGTGCCGCAAACTGAGAGGGAAACATCAGCAACAGCAAATGTCAGATTTGCCAGCTGACAGGCTAAGTACTGACCCACCCTTTACTCATGTTGGTCTGGATGTCTTCGGACCATGGACGGTAACAGCCCGCAGAACCCGAGGTGGCCAAGCAAATAGCAAGCGATGGGCAGTGCTGTTCACCTGCATGAGTGTGCGTGCAGTACACATTGAAGTAATAGAATCTATGGATGCCTCAAGTTTCATCAACGCTCTAAGACGGTTCCTTGCCATCAGAGGACCAGTCAAGACACTAAGATCCGTCTGTGGAACTAATTTCGTTGGAGCATGTCGAGAGTTACAGCTCAACTCTAGGCCAATACAAGACCTTTTAGCTGAAAGAGGCTGCACATGGATTTTCAATCCTCCTCATTCTTCCCACATGGGTGGTTCATGGGAGAGAATGATAGGAATCACGCGAAAAATACTGGACTCTATGCTTATGGACTTGAACTCCACAAGACTTACCCATGAGATTCTAACCACCTTCCTGGCAGAAGCATCTGCCATAATCAATTCAAGACCACTTGTTCCAGTGTCTACAGATCCAGAGACCCCAACTATCCTTACTCCAGCCACTCTTCTTACCCAGAAGCTTGGGTCTGTTCCCGTGCCACCTGGAGACTTTAAATCAGGAAATCTGTGCTACCATCAGTGGAAGCGAGTACAACACCTCGCCAACTGCTTCTGGAACCGTTGGAAGATGGAGTATCTTTCTACTCTGCAAGGACGCAGGAAATGGCAGCGCCCGAATCCTAACATCCAAGTTGGAGATCTCGTTCTGCTTAAGGATCAGCAAGCTGAAAGAGTCGAGTGGCCTATGGGACTTATTGTGAAGAGCGTTCCTAGTGATGACGGTAAGGTACGTAAGGTGGAGGTGAAAGTTTCAAGACAAGGGACTGTAAAGACTTTCATCAGACCTATCACGGAACTCATTTTGCTCTTGCCGTTTGGAGACTGAACTTACTTGGGTATGCTGTTGGATCCTACCTGCGACTTCGAGAAGGAAGTATCTGGGACTTTAGTTGTCACAACTTGAAGCTTTATTTTATAGTCGTTGTTGCATTATATGCATGTTCTCCATTATGTCTTTCAGGTTTTCAAGACATCAAGCAAATTGCGCTGTTGTTTATTTGCATAACTACCGTTGTATTAGGTAAATAGTGGCATTACCATGCCAGACGGGGAGTGTGCTGCCCCAATATGGGCATAGAATATGAGATGCATAGCCTCAGTTAATATTAGCATTGTTATATAGATTAGAGTTCATATAGTGTGGTTTGCTTAACTATTTTCTCATAGCTAAATCTATGTGTTATCCTATGCTGCCATCTAGTGGCCTTTCTTGCAATGTACATGTTCTCTGTAATTCCTCATTAGTTACCACATTTTCCAGTTTATGTATGCCCCTCCCTACTTCCTGTGGGTAGTACTTCCTGTGTCATTCTCTCAGCTAAGCAAGCCACATGTACAAGGACACACATGTATCTGCACGGTACTTGGGAAAGGCATCATCTTTTGACCGCACAATACTATTACCATTCATCTGCTGTTCCTGTTATCTGCTGTAACCCCTGAAGTTAAAGAATAAACACCTCTTTTGAATGAATCGGTATTGACGAGTTCAGCTATCTGACAAGGATTGTCTACAGTGAGTACATCTACTTATACAGGCCAGGCATAGAGGTCTCAGCAAGGGATATATCGCTATCACAACAATCGGAGTCAGAATAGCTGCTACAGAGCGATATTAAGCTATTAGCTAAAATGCTAGCGATTAGGCTGAACGGGGTCATCACGAGCCTGGTCCACACGGATCAAGCTGGCTTCATGCCTAACAAGTCGACGGCTGTCAACTTGCGAAGGCTGTATCTTAATATGCAATCCCCGGCTGACAATATGGGACAAAGGGCTTTGCTTTCACTGGACGCTATGAAGGCCTTCGATAGCGTCGAGTGGGAATACCTATGGGAGGTCCTCGGGAGGTTCGGGTTCGGTGAAGCCTACATTTCCTGGGTCCGTCTGTTATACTATAATCCACAGGCTGCCATTCCGTCGTCTGGGGCGGTGTCGCAAACTTTTTTCTCTTGGGAGGGGCACGCGGCAGGGATGCCCATTGTCGCCTCTACTTTTTGCCCTGGCGATAGAACCCCTTGCAATTAAGATTAGAGCCAGCTTGGAGGTAGTGGGGTTTAGGTACAGAGACAGACAAGAGAAAATATTGCTATATGCAGATGATACTAAAATTCTGCTTGGGGACGTAGAGGGCTCACTGACGGGGGCTATGGCTTTGATAGGGGAGTTTGGTAGATTTTCAGGGCTACAGATAAATTGGACAAAATCCTCACTGATGCTTATTGATGAAGGGGGGGTTCCCCCGGCCTCTCCCACGGTGCCCTTGACTGCCTCATTCAAATACCTGGGTATCCAGGTGACGCCCAGGATATGTGAATATGGAAGACTGAATGTGTCCCCGCTGCTGCAAAAATTTTGTGACCGTATTAAGACGTGGAATTCGCTCTGCCTGTCAGTTGCAGGTAGGGTGAACCTGATCAAAATGATCCTCATGCCCCAGTTGCTCTATGTGCTGCATAACGCCCCCATAGTGGTGACCTTGAAAGTATTCAGAATTGTTAACTTACTGTTTCGCTCGCTCATATGGAAAAACCGCACACCTAGGGTCAAATTGGAGCATCTCCAGTGCCCAAAGGATGAAGGAGGGCTCGCCCTACCCAACCCATGGCTATACTATATAGCCGCTCAGCTACAGCACTTGATAGGCACAGTCCATACTGGGCAGGGGAGGGAGGGGGAGGGACGCGGCTCTTCTGAACTGGTGATGCTTCACACAGTTGGGAGGGAGTCGGTGACATCTGCTCTGGAATCACTAGCTTTTGACTTGCTCTCCTTCAAGACCCTGCAAGACCTTTTCAGGCTTCCACAGGCGATGAGGTTCTACTATATGCAACTCAGACAAGCAGTGAAGGCCCAGAGTAGGGCATCAGAGTAGACCCCCTCCCCTACCCCTTTGTTTAATTTGATTGCAAGGGCAGCTAATACCAAGGGGTTTATATCACAATGCTATAATATTCTGCTGCATAGCTTTTTGACCAAACACCCGCTGAGAGTGAGGGCCAAGTGGGAGGGAGAAGTGGGCCCGATGGACGGCGAGCAGTGGGAGGAGGCACTCCGGGCTGTACCAATTTGCTCTTTGAATGTGTCCCACAAAGTGTCGCAACTGTACCTACTGTTGAGGGTGTATTACACCCCTCACAGATTGTTTGCCATGTGGCTACGGCCCACCCCACTATGCAATAGGTGTGAGAGAGATCACGGGGACATGATTCACCTACTGTGGAGATGCCCGAAGCTTCACCCATACTGGAAGGGAGTGGTGGACACCGTGAACAGGGTGTTCCAGATCTCGCTGCCCACTGACCCAAAACATTGTCTGCTGCTCATACTGGAAGAGTTGAAATGGGAAGAAGGTACTAGAGTGGCGGTAATTAGGTCTCTATTCTCAGCCCGTAAGCTAATAATGTCTCACTGGATATCGGAGGAGGCCCCTAGTCTGAAAGAGTGGATCAATATAATGGGGGAAATGCTCCGGAAGGAGAAGGTGATATACCAACACAGGGGGTGCCCCCAGAAATTTGAGAAGCTGTGGGGCGCGTGGCTGGATGTACCGGGCCTGGCCCCGGTGGACCTGGTCATGGGCAGGCTGCTGGGCCTGGGCAATTAACCTTGGTGATTAAAGTGGGGCAGGACCTCTTCAGGGAGAATGGGGGGTTGTATACGGTGGGAGGTGGAGGAGGGCATGGTTGGGCTTGGCGAATAATGTGTATACGGATGGTGCAGTGGGCAGGTATTTCTTTGATAGACTATGTGGTGGATTGTTTTACATCTTCTTTTTGTATTTGAAGCCTCGATGTATGTTTGTTTTTTTCATGTGTCTCAATAAACTTTTTTTCTGGATAAAAAAAAATAAAAGATATGTGGATTGAGGTCAAGGCATTGTGTAATTGTATTTTGGAATGTGATAGATCTCGGCAGTATCGGTGCCGAAATGTCTGCTAGAGAATTAGCCATAGTGTGTGAATGGGGGGGGGGGGTGGAGATTGCATTGTCCCGTGATTAACTGTAACATGCTGTACTAGATATAAGCAAGCTAAGAAGCCAATAAAGTGTTCATTCATTTGGAAACCAGAAGATAGAGCAGTCAGTCTCATTTTCTGGGGAATTGATATGGATCGTGTATGCAGGATTGTTGCAGTGTGTCGGATAAGCTTGTCGTGGTTGGATGGAAGGTCGTAAACGGTGGTGACCGTTACATTGGTGGCACAGCAGTGGGATGATTCCTTCTTCAGAAGGATGGCTACAAGGGCACACCACAATGGAGGCGGTGTATGAACGGATGAAGCTCTCTTCCCTCATGGACTTACTGGAGAGCCGGGACAGACCGGCCAGCAACCGTAAGAAAAGGGACATTATCGCAGAACTAGTCGAAATGGATATAGCTAAAAGGCCCGCCGTAACAGACAGGACACCCGAAGAAGCAAGTTTTGATCAGGCTGTTAACATAAGACTGGCACATTATGGTCCTAACCCTCCACCGGAGATCAGGAACCGAGTTGTAGCGGCTCTGAATGCATATTTGCTACTGCAAAGAGGTTCTGCAGCAGCAGAAGTCACAGCAGCACCAAATGAAGAGCTGGCCACAGAGCAGAGTGTCATGGGCCTCTGCTCCTCACTAACAGAAGAGGGGGACCCTGTGGTAGTGGATGGGACTGTGGTCTCCACTCACAGCAACCCAGCGGAAGAGCTGGCAACAGAGCAGAGTGCCCCGGGCCTCTGCTCCCAACTAACAGAAGAGGGGGTTCCTGGGGTAGTGGATGGGACTTCAGTCTCCACTGGCACAACCCCAGAAAATAGTACAGGACTGGGACAGGAGGATGTCGGCTTTGCTTTGCAAGCACCGTGTTTTTTTTTTACCTAGCACCAGTGGATGGGACTTCAGTCTCCACTGGTATACCCCAGGAAGGGGGGGCAGTTGGCCCAGACCCCCAACAGCATGATGGACTGAGCCCAGCCACCCTGCCTTCTCTCCAGCGGCTGAAAGGACTCCAGGGAGAAGGGCCAGTCCAGGCCTCTCCCCAGCAGCAGGCATGTTCTCTGAGAGAGGCAGAGGTTGGCGGGGTGAGTAATGCTCAGTTTGGAGCAATTTATTTGGGGTACGGTATGGATACCAGCATTGGAGGACTGGAAATACTGACTGACTTTGGAGTCAGCCCGTTTGGGGTTCCCTCCTGTGTCTGTCTCCCACCGAAAGGGGAGAGATGTAACGGAATGAACAGTGCCAACCAGAGACTTTGGAAGGATGAGAGATACTCCTGTGCCAGGGACACTAATAACTCCTGGGTCTTGTGCCCTTGTAGGCGTAGGGTGTCTAATAGGATCATAATTAATGTATTACATGAGATGGGACATTAATAATAATTCATGTTTGCAGGATGTCTTGAGATACCACCAGTTTTTGGCTATTCAATGTGGGCACACATGCTTTTGAAAGGTGTTAATTGCGTCTACTCCTAGACATTACATTGTCCAGTGTATAAAGGTGTTAATTCAGGTCTGCTGCTAAACCTTTCAATTGTCTGATAACACGGTTTAAAGCCTATTGATACCCAGGTGTCAAGACCCTTTAGAGACAGTACGTCTGTCTAGATATGTGGATTGAGGTCAAGGCATTGTGTAATTGTATTTTGGAATGTGACAGATCTCGTCAGTATCAGTGCCGAAATGTCTGCTAGAGAATTAGCCATAGTGTGTGAGTAGGGGGGGTGGAGAATGCATTGTCCTGTGATTAACTATAACATTTTGTACTGTATAAAAAGCTGAGAAGAAACCATCAAAGAGTTCAGTCATTTGGAAACAAGTACAGAGCAGAGTCTCGTCTTGATTATGGGAAATGGAAAGGATCGTGTATGCAAGATTGTCGCAATGTGTCGGATAAGCCACCGCTTACGACCTTCCATCCAACCACGACAAGCTTATCTGACGCACTCCGACAATACTGCATACACGATCCATATCAATTCCCAGAATAAGACGAGACAGAGCTCCATACTTGCTTCCAAAGATATGAACCATTTATTGATATTTTCTCAGCTTCTTATACAGTTTCAAGCATAATGCAGTTAATCACAGGACAATGTAGTCTCCACCCCCCTTCACACCATGGGGGGCTTCAATCACCTTAAAAGGCATTCAGGTAAGCTAATTATGTAGACACGTCGGCACTACATCATCAATAGAGTTAACTCAGAGAGGATGACATCAAAACCAAATACTATCACACCTGAGCATTAATACATTCCTGTATGAATAGAATTCAATTAACCTTAAATAATAACACAATAGGGTAAACAGAGAGCTTCACACAATGAAAGAGTCTTTCTTGCAATTAACACCTTTTGAACAGAATGTGTCTTTCACAGTGAATAGCCAACACCTCAAGACACTTCAATAGCCTTTATACAATGTCTTGTGAGTCACTTGTCTTGTAGACCTGAATTAACACCTTTCAAAAGCATGTGTGCCCATATTGAATAGGCAACAGCTTGTGATATCTCAAGACATCCACTTTGTAATATTCCAGTCCTGCAATATGAATTATTATTAATGTCCCATCTTCTGCAATATATGAATTATGATTTCTTTGTCACCCTATGGCCCTAGTGGACATAAGGTGACCCTAGACATAGGAGGATCTCAGTCTGTCACGGTTCATTCCGTTACAGATGGAAGGTCGTAAACGGTGGTGACAGTTACAACCACTAACCCACACACTGCACACTGACCACTAACCCACACACTGCACACTGACCACTAACCCACACACTGCACACTGAGCACTAACCCACACACACACTGCACACTGACCACTAACCCACACACAGTACACTGACCACTAACCCACACACTGACCACAAAACCACACACTGCACACTGAGCACTAACCCACACACACACACTGCACACTGACCACTAACCCACACACACACACTGCACACTGACCACTAACCCACACACAGTACACTGACCACTGACCACTAAACCACACACTGACCACTAACCCACAAGCCACCACACTGCACACTGACCACTAACCCACAAGCCACCACACTGCACACTGACCACTAACCCACACACCACCACACTGCACACTGACCACTAACACACACACACACCACTACACTGACCACTAACCCACACACTGCACACTGACCACTAACCCACACACACCACTACACTGACCACTAACCCACACACTGCACACTGACCACTAACCACTAACCCACACACCACCACACTGACCACTAACCACTAACCCACACACTGCACACTGACCACTAACCCCCACACACACACCACTACACTGACCACAAACCTACACAACACCACACTGCACACTGACCACTAACCCACACACCACCACACTGCACACTAACCCACACACTGCACACTGACCACTCACCCACACTGACCACTAACCCACATACTGCACACTGACCACTAACCCATACACTGCACACTGACCACTAACCCACACACTGACCACTAACCCACACACTGCACACTGACCACTAACCCACACACTGACCACTAACCCACACACTGCACACTGACCACTAACCCACACACTGCCCACCAACCCACACACTGCCCACTGACCACTAACCCACACACTGACCACTAACCCACACATTGACCACTAACCCACACACTGCACACTAACCACTAACCCACACTGACCACTAACCCACATACTGCACACTGACCACTAACCCATACACTGCACACTGACCACTAACCCACACACTGACCACTAACCCACACACTGCACACTGACCACTAACCCACACACTGCCCACCAACCCACACACTGCCCACTGACCACTAACCCACACACTGACCACTAACCCACACATTGACCACTAACCCACACATTGACCACTAACCCACACACTGACCACTAACCCACACACTGCACACTGACCACTAACCCACACTGACCACTAAACCGCACACTGACCACTAAACCACACACTGCACACTGACCACTAACCCACACACTGACCACTAACCCACACACTGCACACTGACCACTAACCCACACTGACCACTAAACCGCACACTGACCACTAAACCACACACTGCACACTGACCACTAAACCACACACTGCACACTGACCACTAACCCTGCACACCACCACACTGCACACTGACCCAAAAGCCACCACACTGCACACTGACCACTAGCCCACACACCACCACACTGCACACTGACCACTAACCCACACACTGACCACTAACCCACACACTGCACACTGACCACTAACCCAGACACTACACACTGACCACTAACCCAGACACTACACACTGACCACTAACCCACACACTGACCACTAACCCACACACTGACCATTGACCACTAACCCACACACTGCACACTGACCACTAACCCTGCACACCACCACACTGACCACTAACCCACACACCACCACACTGCACACTGACCACTAACTCACACACTGACCACTAACCCACACACTGCACACTGACCACTAACCCAGACACTACACACTGACCACTAACCCAGACACTACACACTGACCACTAACCCACACACTGACCACTAACCCACACACTGACCATTGACCACTAACCCACACACTGCACACTGACCACTAACCCTGCACACCACCACACTGCACACTGACCACTAACCCACACACCACCACACTGCACACTGACCACTAACTCACACACCACCACACTGACCACTAACCAACACACTGACCACTAACCCACACACTGACCACTAACGCACACACTACCACACTGCACACTGACCACTAACCCACACACTGACCACTAACCCACACACTGCACACCAACACACACACTGCACACTGACCACTAACCCACACACTGACCACTAACCCACACATTGACCACTAACCCACACATTGACCACTAACCCACACACTGACCACTAACCCACACACTGACCACTAACCCACACACTGACCACTAACCCACACACTGCACACTGACCACTAACCCACACTGACCACTAACCCACACACTGACCACTAACCCACACACTGCACACTGACCACTAACCCACACACTGACCACTAACCCACACACTGACCATTGACCACTAACCCACACACTGCACACTGACCACTAACCCTGCACACCACCACACTGCACACTGACCACTAACCCACACACCACCACACTGCACACTGACCACTAACTCACACACCACCACACTGACCACTAACCAACACACTGACCACTAACCCACACACTGACCACTAACGCACACACTACCACACTGCACACTGACCACTAACCCACACACTGACCACTAACCCACACACTGCCCACCAACACACACACTGCACACTGACCACTAACCCACACACTGACCACTAACCCACACATGACCACTAACCCACACACTGACCACTAACCCACACACCACTAACCCACACACTGACCACTAACCCACACACTGACCACTAACCACACACACTGACCACTAACCCACACTGACCACTGCACACTGACCACTAACCCACACTGACCACTAACCCACACACTGCACACTGACCACTAACCACACACTGCACACTGACCACTAACCCCCACACACTGCACACTGACCACTAACCCTGCACACCACCACACTGCACACTGACCCAAAAGCCACCACACTGCACACTGACCACTAACCCACACACCACCACACTGCACACTGACCACTAACCCACACACCACACTGACCACTAACCCACACACTGCACACTGACCACTAACCCACACACTACACACTAACCACTAACCCAGACACTACACACTGACCACTAACCCACACACTGACCACTAACCCACACACTGACCATTGACCACTAACCCACACACTGCACACTGACCACTAACCCTGCACACCACCACACTGCACACTGACCACTAACCCACACACCACCACACTGCACACTGACCACTAACTCACACACCACCACACTGACCACTAACCACACACACACTGACCACCACTAACCCACACACTGACCACTAACGCACACACTACCACACTGCACACTGACCACTAACCACACACCACCACACTACACACTGACCACTAACCCACTAACCCACACACTGACCACACTGCACACTGACCACTAACCCACACACTGACCACCAACCCGCACACCACCACACTGCACACTGACCACTAACCTACACACCACCACACTGACCACTAACCCACACACCACCACACTGCACACTGACCACTAACTCACACACGGACCACTAACCCACACACCACCACACTGCACACTGACCACTAACCTACACACCACAACACTGACCACTAACCCACACACCACCACACTGCACACTGACCACTAACCCACACACTGACCACTAACCCTGCACACCACCACACTGCACACTGACCACTAACCCACACACCACCACACTGCACACTGACCACTAACTCACACACTGACCACTAACCCACACACTGCACACTGACCACTAACCCAGACACTACACACTGACCACTAACCCAGACACTACACACTGACCACTAACCCACACACACTGACCACTAACCCACACACCACACTGACCACTGACCACTAACCCACACACTGCACACTGACCACTAACCCTGCACACCACCACACTGCACACTGACCACTAACCCACACACCACCACACTGCACACTGACCACTAACTCACACACCACCACACTGACCACTAACCAACACACTGACCACTAACCCACACACTACCACACTGCACACTGACCACTAACCCACACACTGACCACTAACCCACACACTGCACACTGACCACTAACCCACACACTGCCCACCAACCCACACACTGCACACTGACCACTAACCCACACACTGACCACTAACCCACACATTGACCACTAACCCACACATTGACCACTAACCCACACACTGACCACTAACCCACACACTGCACACTGACCACTAACCCACACACTGCACACTGACCACTAACCCACACTGACCACTAAACCGCACACTGACCACTAAACCACACACTGCACACTGACCACTAAACCACACACTGCACACTGACCACTAACCCTGCACACCACCACACTGCACACTGACCCAAAAGCCACCACACTGCACACTGACCACTAGCCCACACACCACCACACTGCACACTGACCACTAACCCACACACTGACCACTAACCCACACACTGCACACTGACCACTAACCCAGACACTACACACTAACCACTAACCCAGACACTACACACTGACCACTAACCCACACACTGACCACTAACCCACACACTGACCATTGACCACTAACCCACACACTGCACACTGACCACTAACCCTGCACACCACCACACTGCACACTGACCACTAACCCACACACCACCACACTGCACACTGACCACTAACTCACACACCACCACACTGACCACTAACCAACACACTGACCACTAACCCACACACTGACCACTAACGCACACACTACCACACTGCACACTGACCACTAACTCACACACCACCACACTACACACTGACCACTAACCACTAACCCACACACTGACCACACTGCACACTGACATCTAACCCACACACTGACCACCAACCCGCACACCACCACACTGCACACTGACCACTAACCTACACACCACCACACTGACCACTAACCCACACACCACCACACTGCACACTGACCACTAACTCACACACGGACCACTAACCCACACACCACCACACTGCACACTGACCACTAACCTACACACCACAACACTGACCACTAACCCACACACCACCACACTGCACACTGACCACTAACCCACACACTGACCACTAACCCACACACCACCACACTGCACACTGACCACTAACCCACACACTACCACACTGCACACTGTCCACTAACCCACACACCACCACACTGCACACTGACCACTAACCCACACACTGACAACTAACCCACACACTGACCACCAACCCACACACCACACTGACCACTAATCCACACACCACCACACTGCACACTGACCACTAACCTACACACCACCACACTGACCACTAACCCACACACTGACCACTAACCCACACACCACCACACTGCACACTGACCACTAACCTACACACTGACCACACTGCACACTGACAACTAACCCACACACTGACCACTAACCCACACACCACTGACCACTAATCCACACACTGACCACTAACCCACACACCACCACACTGCACACTCACCACTAACTTACACACCACCACACTGACCACTAACCCACACACTGACCACTAACGCACACACCACCACACTGACCACTAACCCACACACTGACCACTAACCCACACACCACACTGACCACTAATCCACACACCACCACACTGCACACTGACCACTAACCTACACACCACCACACTGACCACTAACCCACACACTGACCACTAACCCACACACCACCACACTGCACACTGACCACTAACCTACACACTGACCACACTGCACACTGACAACTAACCCACACACTGACCACTAACCCACACACCACTGACCACTAATCCACACACTGACCACTAACCCACACACCACCACACTGCACACTCACCACTAACTTACACACCACCACACTGACCACTAACCCACACACTGACCACTAACGCACACACCACCACACTGACCACTAACCCACACACCACCACACTGACCACTAACTCACACACTGACCACTAACCCACACACCACCACACTGCACACTGACCGCTAACCCACACACTGACCACTAACCACTAACCCACACACCACCACACTGACCACTGACCCACACACCACCACACTGCACACTGACCACCAACCCACACACCACACTGACCACTAACCCACACTGACCCGACCACCAGGGCTAGTGCAAGGATTGTTGCCGCCACAGCCCCCCCCCCCCCACTTTACCCTGACCTCAGAAAAAAAAGTCCCAAGGCAAACGCTGCGCTAATTTAAGAAGATAATAAAAAAAAATATGATAAAGTGTATGAGAAAGCAGTTGGTCCTTAAGTTCACTACAAAAAAAAAAAAAAAAAAACTTAGGATAGATAGCAAAACATGAAAAGAGTGCAGCACTATGTGGTTAAAACCACGTGTGACATATATGTTATACCTTGAAATGTAAAAAAATGATATGTGAAAAATTAATTAAAAAGAAACTAATGCAGATTTCAAAAAGAACACAACATAGTCTGTGAAGAGTTAATTCCAAAAGCAAATCCGGGAAGGATTAACTCCCAAAAAAAGACACATTGGGGCTGATTTACTATTGTCACTGCGCTGCGCCGGTTCATGCCTTAATTAGTGCGCTGAATGAAGCCTTAATTAGGCGCATGAATCGGGCGCAGCAGCAGCGCAATGCAATTGATAAGTAAAGCCGCCGCCGAACTCCCTGTAGAAGTCTATGGGGGAAATCAAAAGTCCTAATTTTAAAGGCTAATCTGCAAAGCACCTTGTCCCCATGTTGATGAGGACAAGAGCCTCATCCCCACAACCCTTGCCCGGTGGTTGTGGGGGTCTGCGGGCAGGAGGCTTATCGAAATCTGGAAGACCCCTTTACCAAAGGGGCCCCCCAGATACCGCCCCCCCTATGGTAATGGGGTACATTGTACCATTGTACCATTTCACGAAAAAAAAAGTGTTAAAAAAGACAAGAGCCGGTTTTTGACAAGTCCTTTATTAAAATCTTCTTTCCGCTTCTTCTTCTTCCATCTTCTTCTTTTCTTCTTTCCTTCGGGTTTCTTCCTCCATCTTCTTCTTCCTCTGCTTCTTTCTTGGGTCTTCTAGTGCCGCATCTTGACCGGCGTCTTTCTTCCATCTTCTTCTCCTTCCGCTGGCCTTCTCGTCCGCATCTTCTTCTTCGCCGGAGGCGCCGCTTCCAATTGAATACCCCGCCGTGTGCCGGACCACGCCCCCCTCTGACGCCACGAGCAAACTCTTAGGAAAGTTCCTGTGTGCTGCATGTGCATCAGAGGGGGCGTGGTCACATGAGCGTCAGACGGCAGGCAATTCAATTGGAAGTCGAGCCTCCGGCGAGGAAGAAGCCGCGCACAAGCTTCCAATTGAATTGCCCACCGTGTGACGCTCATGAGACCACGCCCCCTCTGACGCACACGCACCACACGGGGACTTTCCTCTGGAGATTACCCATGGTGTCAGAGGGGGGCGTGGTCTCCTGAGCGTCACACATCGGGCAATTTAATTGGAAGCCGAGCGTGGGGAAGAAGAAGATGCGGACGAAAAGGCCAGCGGAAGGAGAAGAAGATGGAAGAAAACGCCGGTCAAGATGCGGCACTAGAAGGCCCAAGAAAAAAGCAGAGGAAGAAGAAGATGGAGGAAGAACCCCGAAGGAAAGAAGAAAAGAAGAAGATGGAAGAAAAAGCGGAAAAAGGATATTAATAAAGGACTTGTCAAAAAACGTCTTGTCTTTAACACTTTTCACTTTTTTTTCGTGAAATGGTAGAGGTACAATGTACCCCTTTACCATTTCACATAGGGGGGGCTGGGATCTGGGGGGTCCCTATGTTGAAGAGGTCTTCCAGATTTCGATAAGCCTCCTGCCCGCAGACCCCCACAACCACCGGGCAAGGGTTGTGGGGATGAGGCTCTTGTCCTCATCAACATGGGGACAAGGTGCTTTGGGGGGCTCCCCAAAGCACCCTCCCAATGTTGAGGGCATGTGGTCTGGTGCGGTTCAGGAGAGGGGGGGTGCGCTCTGTCCCCCCTTCTTTTCTGCGGCCGGCCAGGTCAACGTGCTCGGATAAGGGTCTGGTGTGGATTTTGGGGGGAACTCCACGCCATTTTTTTTTTTTAAATTGATGGCGGGGTTCCCCTTAATATCCATATCAGACCTGAAGGGCCTTCTAATGGAATTTGGGGGGACCCCCACGCTTTTTTTTTTTTGGTTTTATGAATGGATCTCACAATTGCTGGGAGCCGACAATTCATTATAGCCGCGAGTCAGTTTTAAATGGCTTTTTTTCAGAATGTCATTTTGTGCAGGGACAGTTCTAACCACAGGAAACGTGCGCTTTTTCACATGCTGACATTACACCTCCCATGGTACGAAATTTAAAGTAATATTTTACTTTTATTGTTGCACTTTAACCACTTCCATACCGCGCCTATTCTGGCACTTCTCTCCTTCATGTAACAATTATATTTTCTTCCTTGAAAATTACTCAGGACCCAAAAACATTATATATATTTTATTAGCAGACACCCTAGGGAATAAAGTGGGGGGCATTTTTTAGTAAAAATTTCCAACGGTATTTGCGCCCAAAAATTTCTACCGCCTTTTTTATTTTTGCTTAAAAAAAAAACTGTTTTATGAAATAAAAAATAACAAAGCAGTAAAGCTAGCCCAATTTTTATGGATAATGTGAAAGATGATGTTACACCGAGTAAATAGATACCTAACTTGTCACGCTTTAATATTGCGCACACTCATGGAATGGGGCTAAACTTCTGTATTAAAAATTTCCATAGGCGACGCTTGAATTTTTTTTTCAGGTTACCAGTTTAGAGTTACAGAGGAGGTCTAGTGCTAAAATTATTGCTCTCGCTCTAACACATGCGTCAATACCTCACATGTGGTTTGAACGGTGTTTACATATGTGGATGGGACTTGCATGCGTGTTCGCTTCTGAGTACGAGCTACTAGGGACAGGGGCGTTTTAACTTCTATTTTTTTTTTTTTTTAACATAATATTTTTAATTTTTGGACTTTTTTGTCCCTTTTTTGTTCACTTTTCTTCCTATTACAAGGAATGTAAACATCCCTTGTAATAGGACTAGTGTGTGACAGGTCCTCTTTATGGAGAGAGAGGCAGGGTCAATAAGACCCCACATCTGTACTCCAGGCTGGAAAGCATGGAATTTGAAAAAAAACAAAACACTGATCTCATGCTTTCAGCTGCGATCATGTTTGTTCAGCACAGTGGTGTAGTGTATAGCATGTTCACCTAGCAGCAAAAGGGTCGCTGGTTCGAATCCCGTCCGTGATACCTTCTGCCTGGAGTTTGCATGTTCTCCCTGTGCCTGCGTGGGCTTCCTCCCACAATCTAAAAACATGCTGTAAATTGGATCCTGTCTAAATAAGCCCTAAAATGCAGTAGTATATTTAGGTTTTGTGCTGCCCTAGGCCTGACTACATTTCTGCACCTCAAAATGACCCACCCTTCCTGTCAAGGCCACACCCTGTTTTTGTATGACCCGCCCAGGAATTTTTAGGGGACACACTAGTTCTGGGGGGGGGGGGGGCAGGATTCCCTTAATTTGCATAGTTTTTCTCTCACTTCCTGTTTGGCTATGGGGCAGGAAGTGTAGGCAAATCTCCCTAAGTGGACACAGATAATACAAAAAAAAAATTACAGGGCCTATAACCCTCCCTCACTCTATCCAAAAATGAAAAAAAAGTGTTGATTATAGTTCTAGCACAAATTTCAGAGAGTTTTATTGAGAGGCCTAAGAAAATATAACCATGCCAATAGGCCAGGATACAGCGTTGCGAATATGTATGAATGTGTGTTAGGGACCCCCACAAACACCACCCAATGTTAAATAAACAATTTTCTTAATTTGCAAATAAGTATTATCTGCTCATTTTTGGACACCTAACAAATATTGTCACTTTCTACTTCAAATTCATTCACTTCCTGTCACATAGTGAAACAGGAAGTGAGGGTAAAACCTTACTAATGTTTTTTGTTGGGGACACAGATCAATCTAAATAGTTTCCTATTATGGAAATTGCATTTTGCTGTGTACACCCCAAATCATTAGGGATCTTGGACTTTGGGAGTCCATTTACTAAAGGCAAATCCACTTTGCATTACAAGTGGACAAGCAAGAGGAGAAAAAAAAAAAAAAAAACCTTTGCTTCTACAGGATTGGATGTTAAAACCATCATTGCTTCCCTTCTGATTTTCAGCGACTACGCTTCTATTTCAGAGTGGCATTGCCTTTACTAAACCCCAAGCTAACTAATCATTTGGGGTGTACACAGCAGTGCAATTTGCTTAATGGGGGACACTAGTTAGATTGACCCCAAGAAAAGACATTGGTAGGGTTTTAACCTTACTTCCTGTTCAGCTGTGTGACAGGAAGTGAAGCCAATTTTAAGAAAAGTGACAAAGCCCAACCCAAAAACCACAAGCAGGGGTTCTAACACTCACTTGGCTTCCCTCAAACACCCACAATTAGAATAGGATTGTCTTGTGCTAGATTCAAGCACAGCGCTGTAAATCAGCACTTCAAGGCTGTCCACCAATACACCCCCCCCCCCCAAACAGGCCTTGTTTGCAGGTTTTCCTTCATCTTGCACATGTGCTTTAAAAAAGACAGTCTGGACAGCAATTCTTGATAAGAGAAAACCACAAAACATGTTCTGTCGGGGGTACTTGAGGGCTGAGGACCACTGAAGTAAAAAGAAAATACTTACCACGTTGTGTTTTTAATTTCCTGGTGATTAAACATGGCAGCAAACATTTCATGCATACACACCAGGAAAGAAGCTTAGACAAAAATCACACCTAATTTGTAAGGGCAAACCTATTTCAGCTGCAGCTGTCAAAATCTTTAGCATGAAAAAGTAACAAAAAACAAACTTCACAATTTGAAAGTAATTTTTATTGGTCAAAAAACAAGGAAAGCAAAAAAGACACACACACACACACACACACACACACACACACACACACACACAAAAAAAAAAAAAAAATCAAAATAAACATAGGTTAACCGTCCCAACATCTTCAGAAATATTTTTCTAAATAAGGCAGCAGAGACAAATACATCAAAGTGTACATCATTTAAAAATACACTAAAAACATTGGCAAAAATAAATAAATAAACATGCTCCAAAACACATCTCTGATTAGCAACAACATTCCTGCCAGCTGCTTTTTCCCACTGTATGCTGTTTTTGTAGTGCATTCTTTTTTACCCCAATAAAGAGCATTTTGGATTTTACATTCATTGAAGTGCGGCTGTCCATACCTTTTTTTTCCCTTCGTTTGCCTAGCGCATTGCCAGAACCTGGCGCGGTTGTCTTTCCCATTTATTCCTGCCACCTCTCAGAGCAGCTGAGGACTGCTCTATCCACGCTTTTTATAACTTGTGTGCTAATGAACCAATTGAAATCACATGAACAAATTTCAGTCTCTAGTTTGGGTGAACTTGTAAGTGGTTAAACCTGTTAAGGATGTCCTTAAAGCGGATCTCCACCCTAAAGTGAAGATCCGCTGATCCGAACACTCCCCCCCTCCGGTGTCACAATTGACACCTTTCAGGGGGAGGGGGGTGCAGATAGACAGGTATCTGCACCCACTTCCGGCCCAGCATTCACGGGCAAAAGACGGGCATTTCATCACATCCCGTCCGTCCCCCGTTGTGTGCTGGGAACACTCGGCTCGCAGCACACAGCTGGAGCCAATCGGCGGGCACAGCGCGACTCGCGCATGCGCCGTAGGGAACCGGGCAGTGAAGCCGCAGCGCTTCACTTCCTGGTTCCCTCACCGTGGATGGAGCGGGGAACAGCAGAGAGACGAGCGATCGCTCATCCTCTGCTGCGGACGGCGCTGGACTCCAGGACAGGTAAGTGTCCTAATATTAAAAGTCAGCAGCTGCAGTATTTTTTGCTGCTGGCTTTTAATATTTTTTGTTTTGTGAACCATCCGCTTTAAATTACTAACCCACCCAGCATGCTCAGAGACATCAACAAAAAGAAAGTAAAACATTTTCTAAGTGCCTGAGCAAGCTCAGTGCAGCTCACAAAGCTGCAATGGCTGCTGAAAGCATGAGAGCTGTGTTTTTTTTCCCCTGAACTCATGCTTTCCAGCCTGAAGGGGAGGTCTTAGTGAATTATTACGTAACACAAATAAATAATAATAATTAAAACGCCCCTGTCCCTAGTAGCTCCCAGTCAGAAGCGAACACGCACATTTAGATTTTTTCAGGTTACCAGTTTAGAGTTACAGAGGAGGTCTAGTGCTAAAAGTATTGCTCTCGCTCTAATGCACGCGTCAATACCTCACATGTGTGGTTTGAACGATGTTTACTTGCGTAAGTCCCGCCCACATATGTAAACACCGTTCAACCACACATGTGAGGTATTGACGCGTGCGTTAGAGCGAGAGCCATACTTTTAGCACTAGACCTTCTCTGTAACTCTAAACTGGTAAACTGAAGAAAAAAAAAAGCGTCGCCTATGGGGATTTTAAAGTACTGAAGTTTGGCGCCATTCCATAAGGGTTTTCAATATTAAAGCGTGACATGTATGGTATCTATTTACTCGGTGTAACATCATCTTTCACATTATCGCTAAAAATTGGGCTAACTTGAGTGTTTTGTTAATTTTTAACCACTTGAGCCCCAGACCATATTACTGGTCAATGACCGGGCCAGTTTTTGCGATTCGGCACTGCGTCATTTTAACTGACAATTGCGCAGTCGTGCGACGTGGTTCCCAAACAAAATTGGCGTCCTTTTTTTGCCACAAATAGAGTTTTTTTTGTTGGTGGTATTTGATCACCTCTGCGTTTATTTTTATTTTTTGCTATAAACAAAAATAGAGCGACCTTTTTTTTAAAAATAAGAATCTTTTTTACTGTTTGCTATAATAAATATCCCCAAAATTATGTAAAAATAAACTTTTTTCTCTCAGTTTAGGCCGATACGTATTCTTCGACATATTTTTGGTTCCAAAAAATCGCAATAAGCGTTTGATTGTTTTGCGCAAAAGTTATAGCGTCTACAAAAGAGGGGTTAGTTTTATGGCTTTTTTATTAATATATATTTTTTTACTAGTAATGGTGGCGATCAGCGATTTTTATGGGTACTGCGACATTATGGCGGACACATTTTTGGGACCATTGGCATTTTTCTAGCAACAAATGTTATAAAAATGCATTGCTTACTATAAAAATATCACTGGCAAGGAAGGGGTTAACACTAGGGGCGAGGAAGGGGTTAATTATGTTCCCTGGGTGTGTTCTAACTGTAAAGGGGGTGGGACTGACTAGGGGAAATGACAGATCGCTGTTCATACATTGTATGAACAGACAAGCAGGCATTCCCCCCCTGACAGGACCGGGATAAAGGGGAACTCCACACCAAATAAAAAAAAAACGGCGAGGGTTTCCCCCCAGATCCAGACCAAACCCTCATCCCAGGCACACAGTCTGGCCTGGACAGGAATGGGGGTGGGGACGAGCGAGCGCCCCCCTCCTGAGCCGTACCAGACCGCATGCCCTCGACATGGGGGAGTGTGTGCTTTGAGGGAGGGGGCACTGCCCCCCCACCCCAAAGCACTCTTGTCCCCATGTCGATAGGGACAAGAGCCTCTTCCTGACAACCCTGGTCGTTGGTTGTCGGGTTATGCGGGCGGGGGGCTTATCAGAATCTGATAGCCCCCCCTTTAATAAGGTGGCCCCCAGATTCCGGCCCCCCACCCTATGTGAATGACTATGGGGTACATCGTACCCCTACCCATTCACCTGGGGAAAAAATTAAAAGTAAAAAAATACACCACACACATTTTAAAATTAATTTATTAGTCAGCTGGGGGTCTTCTGCCGGGCCCCCCACCACCACCCCATTGGGCTTCGCCGTTTTCTGCCGGGGGTGCGCCTGCCCCCCGGGTTTCTAGCTGTCTTCCGCCTGGGGGGCGACACCCGCAATTCGCTGTTTTCTGCCGGGGGATATGCCTACCCCCCCCCCTCCGGGCTTCTGGCTGTCTTCTCCACCGTCACCCCCACCCCATTAATCTATTTTACATTCGGGGGGCCCGGCGGAAAAGACCGGGGGTGTCGCCCCCCGGGCTTCTAGCGGTCTTCTGCCAGGGGTGCTCCAGCCCCCCCATGGCCCCCTTCACCATGAAGCTCCTTGCTTATGGGGGAGGGCCGCAGGCTTCGTTGTTTTCTGCCGGGACCCCCTTCACCATGAAGCTCCTTGCTTATGGGGGAGGGCCGCGGGCTTTGTCGTTTTCTGCCGGGGGGGGGCTCTCGGTGGCCTCTTCTGCCTGGCTCCTCCGCTGGGGCCAGGGCTACTCTCCACTGTCTTTCGCCGCGGGGCAACACCCGCGGGCTTCTCCGGTGCCCTCCGCTTCTGCCTGGCTCCTCCGCTGGGGCCAGGGCTTCTCTTCGCTGTCTTCCATTCGATGTTGACACGACGAGGTCCGGCGCTGAAATGCCGACAGAGCGGTGCGTATCACCTTATATTGGCATAGGGCGTGGTCACCGGGTGATGCCACCATGTGACCTCAACCCATGTGACATCACGGGGCATGACGCGAATGTGAAGACACATGGATTGAGGATACATGGTGGCATCACCCGGTGACCACGCCCTATGCCAATATAAGTCGATGCCCACCGCTCTGTCGGCATTTCAGCGCCGGACCTCGGAGAGAAGCCCTGGCCCCAGCGGAGGAGCCAGGCAAAAGTGGAGGGCACCAGAGAAGCCCGCGGGTGTCGCCCCGCGGCGGAAGACAGCGGAGAGAAGCCCTGGCCCCAGCGGAGGAGCCAGGCAGAAGCGGAGGGCACCGGAGAAGCCCGTGGGTGTTGCCCCGCGGCGGAAGACAGCGGAGAGAAGCCCTGGAACCAGCGGAGGAGCCAGGCAGAAGAGGCCATCGAGAGACCCCCCCCCCGGCAGAAAACAACAAAGCCCGCGGCCCTCCCCCATAAGCAAAGGAGCTTCATGGTGAAGGAGGCCCTGGCGGAAGACAGCGGCAGCGAAGACCGCGGGTGGCACCTTCCCCCCCGCAGAAAACGGCGAAGCCCGCGGCCCTCCCCCATAAGCAAGGAGCTTCATGGTGAAAGGGGTCCCGGCAGAAAACGACGAAGCCTGCAGGCCTCCCCCATAAGCAAGGAGCTTCATGGTGAAGGGGGCCGCGGCGGAAGACCCCCGGAGCTGATTAATAAAATAAAATATTTTGTTTTTTTACTTTACATTTTTCTCCCAGGTGAATGGGTAGAGGTACGATGTACCCCATACTCATAGGGTGGGGGGCCGGAATCTGGGGGCCTCCTTATTAAGTGCCCCCCTCCCCCAAAGGACACACTCTCCCATGTCGAGGGCATGCGGTCTGGTACGGCTCAGGAGGGGGGGCGCTCGCTCTTCCCCACCCCCATTCCTGTCCAGGCCAGACTGTGTGCCTGAGATAAGGGTTTGGTCTGGATCTGGGGGGGAACCCCACGCTGTTTTTTCGGCGTGGGTTTAACCCCTCACGTTCCAGATCAAGCCCAAGAGCCTAATATACCCCTGGAGGGGAACCCGCGCCGGTTTCAAGTTTGAAATTTGGCGCGGAGTTCCCCTTCATGCTCAGCGCAGGCTGAAAACTGTTCGGAGATTCCCGTGCTCCGCGTCACGCAGCGCAATTACGGGTACGCAGCTTGGTATTTACCAAGATTTTCTCGGCGTACTGACAAGGCGCACGGGAATCCCTGAAATTTCCCTGTGCACATGCCCAGTATGCAAATGAACCTCCCAAGGTTCAGGAGGATTGTGCAAGCGTACGGGGATCGGTTCCCTAAAATCACTTTCCCTTTCAATTCGGCCCGCCAAACACATTTAAACACATGTCACTACACTTCCCCTGCATCACCCCCTCTCCCTCCCCTAATAAACTCATTTCTAAATGCCGTACGGCAGGTCTATACAGGCGCACCATGCGCCCTCTCCTGGGCGCACTAGGCATTTTAGTAAATAAAGAAATACACTGCACTGCCAGTGTATCTCTTTAGTAAATGTCAAAAACACTTTTACTCTTGCATGTGCGCCGTGAGTCATGGCGCACAGGTTTGGTAAATGACCCCCATTGCTTGCCAAGAAAGTGAAGATAAAGTTTGGTGAATAATAAGTCCCAAAATAAACCAGTGTGTTAACAGAGTATGTTGGGACTTATTCACCGAACTTTGGGCTAGATTCTGGAAAGAGATACGCCGTTGTATCTCTGCTTCTGAGGCGTCCTATCTATGCGCCTATTTCATAGAATCAGTTACGAATAGATTTCCATTAGATCCGACTGGCGTAAGTCTCTTACACCGTCGTATCTAAGTTGCATTTTTACACTGGCCACTAGGTGGCGTTCCCATAGATTTACGCGTCGAATATGCAAATGAGATAGATACGTCTATTCCCGAACGTACGCACGGCCGGCGCATTTTTCACGTCGTTTGCGTAAGCGTAACTCCGGCGTAATGCTATATGAGGCACAGCCAATGTTAAGTATGGGCGGCATGCCGGCGTATTTTTTCCCGTCGTTTGCATCGTTTTGTGTAAAACGTCCGCAAATACAGTCTGCGTCCTACTTCCTGCACTACTCACACCTCCCTCTCCACAGCTGGGTGCAAAGCCATCCTCGGAGTCCTCCTTACCTCTGTCTCTGTCCAGTGCCATCTGCCCGCAGCGTGCTCCATGGTGTTGGACGCTGCACCTCCATGCTCCGAGTCCCATCTCTACCGAGCCGAGTCGCCCCTCTGCTGCGCTCCACTAGAGTGTTAGAGTCCCTGCCAGGCAGCGCCATCCACCCGAGGCCGGCATCCACGGGCGCCTTACATCCATGCTCCAGTCCCATCTCCACAGAGCCCCGCTCCACTCCGCTGAGCCACTCCACACACAGAGCTGCCATAGGGAAAGGTGGAGGAGGAGACAGCGGTTTCCAGTGCTTGTCACCTGCTGCCATGTTCAATGTTTCCCATTGCAATCTGATTGGGCATATGGGGATCATGTGCGGAGCGCGGACTGGCCAGCCCCACGCCGCACATGACCCCCCATACACCCAATCACAGGGCGCCGGACATTAACCATGGCGGCCAGAGATCGGGGGACACAGGAAAAAAAATTGTAGGAGGCAAGCCGCACAGAATTTTGTGCCCCCCTAAATGTTGCACCCGGGGCCACAGCACACCCTGCCCCCCCAACGCTACGCCACTGGACATGTGTGATAAATAAGCATACAATACATGTACGTATATGATTGAGTTTCCATTGGCTGGTACTACTTTGATGTCCTGCAGCTCACCCTGTTCATTTTCTCTGATCTAATGGATGTTAATATTCTTATCCCCCTCTAACCACCTAGAATAGGACATTTAGGTTGGGGGCCTCTTGAACTTATATGGGACCTTCAGCGATCATTTTCAATCAAGTTTATATACAGCATTCTGGCAACCTAGGTGAGACTCGCTTCCCCTCTTTTTCTACTCTCCATATATGTACCCCATTGTTTTCATTTATATGATGACATATTATTTATGTATTATATATTTATGCATTGGCAATTCAGCCAACATTCCATCATCGATTTAATTGTTTTGTGCTTTTTTATCTCATCCGTGTTTTTCCTATTATTCCCAGCATAATGTGCATGTCACGGAATGTCCCCGCATCTGAGTCTGTCACAGTGCACTTTACCAGAAACTCCTGAAGAAGCTTGTAACGGAACGTCCCACACTCTGCTCGAGTGCCTTCGTCATACACTGCTTCCTATCAGTCTGGATATAGATATCAGATATTCCAGCTGCCCTCAACACACAACGAGACGAGACTTGTTTGTGTGCTGAACATGGAGTGTTTAATAGAACCAAGAATACAGCCTTATATACATTTAGAGGAGGTAACCAGAAGATAAATTAACATGAGCTAATTAATTAATCATTTACCCAGACGAGGCGACTCTGAGATATGACCTTTAGGGTAGATGTCGCATCTCCTCGCTCACCTGCTATATAATACACCTTATCATAAGTGCGGCGTAGCACCGATTAAGACAGTGTCATTGCCGACAATTGCCAGCAAATTACGCCGATTTGAGATGCGATTTCACATGTCAAATCGCATCTCAAATCGAACCTGTGCTCAAGCTGACTTTACAAAAATCATCATTTCATGATAGTCAAATATACACCTGTTACTGTGTAAACTTTATGTACTTTAATCAAGGACATATAGAGAGCCTGGAGATTCTCAGTGAAGCAGAAGACTGGTAATCAGTGTGTGCTATAGAGGTTTCCCAGGACCCTCTCAGTCCTATCTTTAGACCCCTTTTCACACTGGAGCAGTTTGCAGGCGCTATTGTGCTAAAAATAGCACCTGCAAACCGACCTGAAACAGTCGCTGCCGTCTCTCCAGTGTGATACTCTGAGAGCTTTCACACTGGAGCGATGTGATGGCAGGACGGTAAAAAAAAGTCCTGCTAGCCGCATCTTTGGAGCGGTGAAGGAGCAGTGTGTATATCGCCCCTCCTGCCCATTGAAATCAATGGGAACCGCGGCTATACCACCGGCAATGCGCCTCTGCAGAGGCGCTTTGCCGTGGTTTTTAACCCTTTCTCAGCTGCTAGCAGGGGGTAAAACCACCCCGCTAGCATCCGAATAGCGCTGTGAAATTGGTGGTAAAGAGCCGCTAAAAATAGCAGAGCTTTAATGCTGACACCGCTCCCAGTGTGAAAGGGGCCTTATACTTCATGGTTTACCTTCACGTTACTGGTTGATTTGAGTTGATTGGCACATGCGGTTGAGGTGGTGTGGTGTGGCTGAGCTCATGGGCATGCGTTTTTAGTCTGACAACGTTGTAATTTTTATTCCGTGTGTGTGTGTGTCTTTTTTGCTTTCCTTGTTTTTTGACCAATAAAAATTACTTTCAAATTGTGAAGTTTGTTTTTTGTTACTTTTTCATGCTAAAGATTTTGACAGCTGCAGCTGAAATAGGTTTGCCCTTACAAATTAGGTGTGATTTTTGTCTAAGCTTCTTTCCTGGTGTGTATGCATGAAATGTTTGCTGCCATGTTTAATCACCAGGAAATTTAAAAACACAACGTGGTAAGTATTTTCTTTTTACTTCAGTGGTCCAGCTCATTTGCGATACGCTGCCGCAACTTTAGGAGCAAGTGCTTCATGAATAACAGCACTTGCTCCTAAAATTTCTGCAGCGTAACGTAAATGAGATGCGTTACTCCAGAGCAAAGATGCTCCCATCTACCTGAATCTGGCCCAACATATTTAGTTTCACACGTGCAGAATGTTTTAATCGTATACTGCTTCTTAGTAGCTGTAGACGCAAATTGCATGACTTTACGCCCAGGCAGTGAATTATGTTGACATACTTTGCATCTCCTGCACGGGAAGAAGCCCACTAAATTGTGAAAAAAATAGCTTTTAACGGGGGGATTGATGATGTTTGGTGGGATTTTGCTCTGTAGAGATGGTACACCCTTAAATACAACTTTGGCTTGTTCTGGCAGTAAGGGACTGAGAACCTTGTCACCCCTAAGAATACTCCAGTGTTTATTCATAATATTCCTAACTTGTTTGTACTGGGTGGAATATGTGGTCAACATTGCAAACTTAAAACTGTTATCCATGGTCCTTTGGGGTTTAACCGACGTTAAGGATTTCCGCTCTAGTGAAAGGACTCTCTTGAGCTCCGAGTCAACATCATGGATAGAATAACCCTTTTCCACAAATCTTGACTTTAAAATTTCAGCCTGTGCAAGATATGTGTTGGTATCACTGCAGTTCCTACGCAGTCTAAGGAATTGGCTCCGTGGAACTGAACGGAGCCATGATGCATGATGACAGCTCCCCATAGGGATGAAGCCATTGCGGTCAGTTGGTTTGAAATAGGTTTGAAATTTGAATTTACCATCGACAATTGTGATTTCAAGATCCAAAAAATTAATCTTACTACTACTGGCTTTGTATGTCAAGGAGATGCCCCTGTCGTTGGCATTTAGTGTCAAAAAATGTTTGCAATGATTCTGCCCTTCCACAGGAGGAGGATGTCGTCTATATATCTGGCCCATAAAACCAAAGATGGAACATCTTGGGCATAGACGACATCCTCCTCCCATTTGGCCATAAAGAGATTGGTGAGCCGCGACCATCTGTGATATTAATCACTATAAGCCTTTCTAGACTTTTGGCGGCGCATGTTACCTTAAGTCCATAGGCTCTGGTAAGCCTGCATTACTTTCGGAGATGGGATTACTGTACACTTGAAGAAAGTCACTTGTTTTATCCTATTCACTCATTCTTTTTTGTTTACAAACGGTTTATTGAAAAATAAGTCTCAATACAGTTATGAAGTACAGTGGCAAGAGGTACAAAAAAATAAATAAAACATATGTACATATTTATGTATATATATCAGCAGTAAGCATCTGTGAAACATAGACATAGCAGTAAATCAAGAGGAGAAAAAATAGGTCCTGGTAAGTATAAAAGGTCATTCAGTAGCAATATATAGTGACAAAATGGTCTAACGAATTAGTTTAATGGTCAATGGGAAAAAAAAAAAAAAGGGGGAAGATAATAGACTCACATCTTTATTCAATGAATTAACAGACTTAGGTCCCACGGTTTCCATTTTTGATCGTATATGTCCATAGTATCATATAAGGTGTGGTGAATGCGTTCTGCTAGTTTGATGGACAACATACGATCCATAATTTGGGACCATGGCACTGTAGCGGAACGCCAGTTGAGAGCTATAGCCCAGTGTATTGATGTGAGCAAGGTGTGTATTAACCTAGTGTGGGCTATAGGAATGTCAGGGATAGGATAAAAAAGGAGACATAATTTAGGTGTTAGTTCTATTCTTCTACCTGTTATCTGTTCTATTTTGATACTGAGTTGTTGCCATCAGTGGCGTAACTAGAACCTTCAGGGTCCCGATGCAAGAAACAATGAAGGGCCCCCCTGACCCCCCGAACAGGGCTCCTTTCTCCGAGCTCGGTGGCAAAACAACAGGACCTGGTCGCAAGTGGGTGTCTGCATATAAAGGAACCACCCTGCAACTGTGTGCATTGCATGCAGTTGCAGCATAGTGATGCTGCATTTAAAGCGGAGGTTCACCCTAAAAAACAATTATATACCATTACATCCAGCATACTGCTGACATCTGCAGTATGCTGTTTTTTATTTTTTTCACTGTACTTACCGTTTTATTGTTCTTTTCACCCTGCTCCGAGTTCTCACTCCCGCGGAGGGGTGTTCCTATGAAGAGGCGTAGATGATTGACATGCGGGTAAGGCGCGTCACGAAAATAGACTAACTGGGACTCGGCTCTTTACGGCGCCTGCCGCGTAGAGCTGACTGCGCAGGCGCCGTAAAAGAGCCGAGTCCCAATTCGTCTATTTTTGGAACATGCGACGCGCCTTCCCCGTGTGTCAATCATCTACGCCTTGTCTTAAGAACGCCCAGCCCCGGGGGAGCGAGAATCCGGATGCCGGGTGAAAAGAACAATAAGAAAGGTATGTGCAGCGAAAAAAAAACAACATACTGCAGATGTCAGCAGTATGCTGGATGTAACGGTATATAATTGTTTTAGGATGAACCTCCACTTTAAGGGGTTAAAAACAAGCGGTTAGGGGGCAAAATATTGCCTCTTTACTGGCTATCAAATGCCTCTGAAAAGCGATCTGAGCGTGGATCGCTATTCAGTGGAACAGCATTTTTTTGCTGGTACTATGAACAAGCAAAAAAAATGGTTCTGATTGTACACATATAGGGGGTCATGTAAACACACATACATACACTGTTTTTATATATAATTTTTACTGGCATTTTACAAAATTACAGCTTTAGGTGCAAATTTTAGTATTTGAACTACAAACAAGTACACTAAGCAAATAGCAATGCAATTTAAGGTAAAAAACATCTTTCTGTAATTTTAGTCAATATAAAAATAGTCCATCAGTTTTTGTTCACCATCACCTCCTGCCTCCACCAGCTCCTACCACCTCCTGCCCCCATCACCAGCTCCTGCCACAAACTCCTCCTTCCAAAATCACCAGCTCCTTCTGCCACCACCAGCTCCTGCCACCATCACCACCCCCTGCCACAAGCTCCTCCTGCCATCACCAGCTCCTCCTTCCACCATCACCAGCTCCTCCTTCCACCATCACCAGCTCCTCCTGCCACCATCACCAGCTCCTCCTGCCACCATCACCAGCTCCTCCTTCCACCATCACCAGCTCCTCCTTCCACCATCACCAGCTCCTCCTGCCACCATCAGCTCCTCCTGCCACCACCAGGCCAGCTCCTCCTGCCACCACCAGGCCAGCTCCTCCTGCCACCACCAGGCCAGCTCCTTCTGCCACCACCAGGCCAGCTCCTTCTGCCACCACCAGGCCAGCTCCTTCTGCCACCAGCTCCTACCATCCCCACTAGGCTCCTGCCACCATCACCAGCTCCTTCTGCCACAAGCTCCTCCTGCCACCACAAGCTCCTGCCACCATCACCACCTCCTGCCACAAGCTCCTCCTGCCACCACCACCAGCTCCTTCCACCATCACCAGCTCCTCCTGCCGTCACCAGGCCAGCTCTTTCTGCCACCACCAGGCCAGCTCCTCCTGTCACCACCAGCTTCTGCCCCCTCCTGCCCTACCAACTTCTGCCACCATCACCTCCTGCCTCCACCAGCTCCTACCACCTCCTGCCCCCATCACCAGCTCCTGCCACAAACTCCTCCTTCCAAAATCACCAGCTCCTTCTGCCACCACCAGCTCCTGCCACCATCACCACCCCCTGCCACAAGCTCCTCTTGCCATCACCAGCTCCTCCTGCCACCATCACCAGTTCCTCCTTCCACCATCACCAGCTCCTCCTGCCACCACCAGCTCCTCCTGCCACCACCAGGCCAGCTCCTCCTGCCACCACCAGGCCAGCTCCTTCTGCCACCACCAGGCCAGCTCCTTCTGCCACCACCAGGCCAGCTCCTTCTGCCACCAGCTCCTACCATCCCCACTAGGCTCCTGCCACCATCACCAGCTCCTTCTGCCACAAGCTCCTCCTGCCACCACAAGCTCCTGCCACCATCACCACCTCCTGCCACAAGCTCCTCCTGCCACCACCACCAGCTCCTTCCACCATCACCAGCTCCTCCTGCCGTCACCAGGCCAGCTCCTTCTGCCACCACCAGGCCAGCTCTTTCTGCCACCACCAGGCCAGCTCCTCCTGTCACCACCAGCTTCTGCCCCCTCCTGCCCTACCAGCTTCTGCCACTATCACCTCCTGCCTCCACCAGCTCCTACCACTTCCTGCCCCCATCACCAGCTCCTGCCACAAACTCCTCCTTCCAAAATCACCAGCTCTTTCTGCCACCACCAGCTCCTGCCACCATCACCACCCCCTGCCACAAGCTCCTCCTGCCACCACCACCAGCTCCTTCCACCATCACCAGCTCCTCCTGCCGTCACCAGGCCAGCTCCTTCTGCCACCACCAGGCCAGCTCTTTCTGCCACCACCAGGCCAGCTCCTCCTGTCACCACCAGCTTCTGCCCCCTCCTGCCCTACCAGCTTCTGCCACTATCACCTCCTGCCTCCACCAGCTCCTACCACTTCCTGCCCCCATCACCAGCTCCTGCCACAAACTCCTCCTTCCAAAATCACCAGCTCCTTCTGCCACCACCAGCTCCTGCCACCATCACCACCCCCTGCCACAAGCTCCTCCTGCCATCACCATCTCCTCCTTCCACCATCACCAGCTCCTCCTTCCACCATCACCAGCTCCTCCTGCCACCATCACCAGCTCCTCCTGCCACCATCACCAGCTCCTCCTTCCACCATCACCAGCTCCTCCTGCCACCACCAGGCCAGCTCCTCCTGCCACCACCAGGCCAGCTTCTTCTGCCACCACCAGGCCAGCTCCTTCTGCCACCACCAGGCCAGCTCCTTCTGCCACCAGCTCCTACCATCCCCACTAGGCTCCTGCCACCATCACCAGCTCCTTCTGCCACAAGCTCCTCCTGCCACCACAAGCTCCTGCCACCATCACCACCTCCTGCCACAAGCTCCTCCTGCCACCACCACCAGCTCCTTCCACCATCACCAGCTCCTCCTGCCGTCACCAGGCCAGCTCCTTCTGCCACCACCAGGCCAGCTCTTTCTGCCACCACCAGGCCAGCTCTTTCTGCCACCACCAGGCCAGCTCCTCCTGTCACCACCAGCTTCTGCCCCCTCCTGCCCTACCAGCTTCTGCCACCATCACCACCTCCTGCCACCACCACCAGCTCTTGCCACCATCACCAGGCCAGCTCCTCCTGTCACCACCAGCTTCTGCCCCCTCCTGCCCTACCAGCTTCTGCCACCATCACCACCTCCTGCCACCACCACCAGCTCTTGCCACCATCACCAGGCCAGCTCCTCCTGTCACCACCAGATTCTTCCCTTCACCAGCTTCTGCCCCCTCCTGCCCTACCAGCTTCTGCCACCATCACCACCTCCTGCCACAAGCTCCTCCTGCCACCACCACCAGTTCTTGCCACCACCACCAGCTCCTCCTGTCCCCACCAGCTCCTTCTGCCACCAGCTCCTCCTTCTACCACCAGGCTCCTTCTGCCACAAGCTCCTCCTGCCACCATCACCAGCTCCTTCTGCCCCCATCACCAGCTCCTCCTGCCACCACAAACTCCTGACCCCACCAGGCTCCTGCCACCATCACCAGCTCATTCTGCCACCAGCTCCTCCCCCCACCAGGCTCCTGCCACCATCACCATCTCCTCCTGCCACCGTCTGCCCCCACCAGCTCCTGCTACAAACTCCTCCTGCCACCATCACCAGCTCCTCCTGCCACCACCAGCTCCTGCCCCCACAAGCTTCTGCCACCTCCTGCCACCACCAGCTCCTCCTGCCACCATCACTATCTTCTTCCGCCACCAACAGCAGCTCCCGCCACCACCAGCTCCTCCTGCCACCACAAGCTCCTGCCCCCACCAGGCTCTTGCCACCATCACCTTCTGCCACCAGCTCCACCTGCAACCACAAGCTCCTGCCCCCACCAGGCTCTTGCCACCATCACCTTCTGCCACCAGCTCCACCTGCAACCACAAGCTCCTGCCCCCACCAGGCTCCTGCCAGCATCATCACTAACTGCCACCATCACCAGCTCCCACCACCTCCTGCCACCACCAGCTCCTCTGCTCCTGTCCTCCATAGCTCCTGCCCTCACCTCCTCCTGAGTCCTGTCACCACCATCAGCTCCTGTATTACCTTAAGGCAAGGAAGTCTGAGACTGCATGCTTGGCTTGCCATGAGCTGGCCTGGTCCGTTTGTGCTGCGGATGCCTGGGCACTGTGGGCAGCTGCTGGGCTGGGCTGTCGCTCTGCTGTCACTGAATTGTCTGCAGTCTCTGGAGTCCGGACAGACCACCGCCAGGCGCCAGCACCAAGCAGGTAAGACTGCTCCATCCATTCCCTTCCCTCCCCTCTCGTGTCGTGACATTTTTTAAAGGTTGGCGCGCTGGCGGGATGCGCGATGACATCACTCGCATCGCCGCCAGAAGCCAGCTCCTCTGTCACATCCGCACCCGCTCTCCTGGACCCGGCGGGGCGGGGGGGTGATGTGTGAATATCGGATCGGCGGCTCAGCTCAGTCAGGACTCGGGCAGCGCCGGAACTGGTCACACTGTCGGCAACACTGATACAGGGGGCCCTGTCGCGATGGCAACCTCAGCGACCCCTATAATTCCGCCACTGGTTGCCATGTATTTCTGAGGTGTGTGCAGTCCCAGAAGGTGTGTATAAGGGAGCCCTGGTCTGGGCAACCTCTGAAACACAAGGGAGAGATTTCAGGATAGAATGAGTTAATTCTATCAGGGGTGAGGTACCATCTATGTTGAAGTTTTATAGCAGATTCCCTAATAGAGGCTGTTTTGGTGCATTTTCTTAGGTTATTTGCCATGCTGTCCCATTGTTCCGTGGAGAAGGATTCATCAAGATCTGACTCCCATTGCAACATTTGGCGTGTTTTGTCTGGTAGATTGTGTTTATTTAGGTTTCTGTACATTCTAGATAGCAAGCCCCTTTCTCGAGGTGAAGTAAGACACATTTTTTCAAATATTGTGAAGGGGGTTTGGAGGTTAAGAGAAAAGTTTTTTTGATAGAATAGTTTGATATTATTGTAGTCTGAGAGATCAGTATCTTTAAGTTTATATTCTGATTGCAAATCTAAGAATGTGCGAAAAGTATTGTTTTTAGTGAATGCTTTAAGGTTAGATAGGTTGAGGAGTTGCCAAAGAGAGTATTGGTTAGAGTGTAGGTCAGGGGGGAAAATAGGGGGTCCCCCAGGAAGGAAGCTAGGGGGGGGAGTTCTGAGGATACATTAAATTTATGTTTATGTCTGTGCCACAATAGTAGGTCCTGATGTACCACTCTGTTGAGGCTGCCCATTCTTTGTGTTTTAATAGATTTGGACCATAGGAGGCCTTGGAGGTGGAACGGTAGGACAGACTGTTCCTCAAATTCTAGCCACGGGATATGATTGGAGGGTGCATACCATTGTGCGAGTTGTGTATACCTGGCTGAGAGATAGTATAGCCATAGGTTGGGAATACCCAACCCGCACTTCGATTGAGGTCTAAACATTAGTGCATAACCAAATCTGGGTTTTTTATTTTGCCATATGAACTTATTTATATCTCTCTGTATAGAGTCTAGAGTGCTTTTAGGTACCAGGATAGGGAGCGATCTAAAGAAGAACAGTAGTTTTGGCAATATAACCATCTTGGTGGCAACTATCCTACCCATAAAAGATATATGGAATGCTGACCAGGACTTGAGTAAGTCTCTGATGTTTTGAAGTAATCTAGGGTAATTTTTGTGGTATAGGGTTTTGTAGGACGGGGTGATATGAATGCCCAAATAACGAAAGGATTCCAAACTCCACTGAAAGGAAAATTTCTCTTTCAATGAGGCAGTCAAATCGGGGGAGCAATTAATTGGGAGGGCAGAACATTTAGATAGATTTATGCTTAAACCTGAGAGGTCGTGAAACGTATCTAACGTTAATCTAAACCTATTCACTCATTCACCTGATTGCTTTGGATTCTTATGGACTTTATTATAATTTTTGTTTATTAACAATTGTTCTATCACGTCTGTGTGTCTTGATAGCGGTGTGACATACATACACCTCATTATATCATACAGACTTTCATTGATTCATTTTTTCATATGTTTTTGATTTAATATTGATGTTTGCATATATTACTGACGCAAGTTATTGTTTTATACTTCATTAGTTCACAGTGTTTTTTTTTTTTTTACAATTAGCATTGTGTAAGCGCTACACATTCACACTCTTTTTGTCTTTTTTGGTTTCACTGCATACAAACTGTGTTAGCAGCTAATTTATCTCATCTAGGCAGCGCAGTGTATCCACCATCCATTCTGATCGGTTGTACGCGGCCTTACACTCCCTGAGACTAAAACGTTTTCTTCCTACGCTGGAATTGCCATTGAAGTATATCCCCTCTCCATGTTTCTTCTCCTGGGAGAATGGTTTAATGTCTTTAGATGTTTCTAACTGAGGTCCTTCATCCCCCATAACTGAGGTCCTCCATCCTATTCGCTTTGTTGCCCTTGTCTGGACTCTCTCTCTCTCTCTCTCCGCTGAGCCACTCCACACACAGAGCTGCCATAGGGAAAGGTGGAGGAGGAGACAGCGGTTTCCAGTGCTTGTCACCCGCTGCCATGTTCAATGTTTCCCATTGCAATCTGATTGGGCATATGGGGATCATGTGCGGAGCGCGGACTGGCCAGCCCCACGCCGCACATGACCCCCCATACACCCAATCACAGGGCGCCGGACATTAACCATGGCGGCCAGAGATCGGGGGACACAGGAAAAAAAATTGTAGGAGGCAAGCCGCACAGAATTTTGTGCCCCCCTAAATGTTGCACCCGGGGCCACAGCACACCCTGCCCCCCCAACGCTACGCCACTGGACATGTGTGATAAATAAGCATACAATACATGTACGTATATGATTGAGTTTCCATTGGCTGGTACTACTTTGATGTCCTGCAGCTCACCCTGTTCATTTTCTCTGATCTAATGGATGTTAATATTCTTATCCCCCTCTGACCACCTAGAATAGGACATTTAGGTTGGGGGCCTCTTGAACTTATATGGGACCTTCAGCGATCATTTTCGATCAAGTTTATATACAGCATTCTGGCAACCTAGGTGAGACTCGCTTCCCCTCTTTTTCTACTCTCCATATATGTACCCCATTGTTTTCATTTATATGATGACATATTATTTATGTATTATATATTTATGCATTGGCAATTCAGCCAACATTCCATCATCGATTTAATTGTTTTGTGCTTTTTTATCTCATCCGTGTTTTTCCTATTATTCCCAGCATAATGTGCATGTCACGGAATGTCCCCGCATCTGAGTCTGTCACAGTGCACTTTACCAGAAACTCCTGAAGAAGCTTGTAACGGAACGTCCCACACTCTGCTCGAGTGCCTTCGTCATACACTGCTTCCTATCAGTCTGGATATAGATATCAGATATTCCAGCTGCCCTCAACACACAACGAGACGAGACTTGTTTGTGTGCTGAACATGGAGTGTTTAATAGAACCAAGAATACAGCCTTATATACATTTAGAGGAGGTAACCAGAAGATAAATTAACATGAGCTAATTAATTAATCATTTACCCAGACGAGGCGACTCCGAGATATGACCTTTAGGGTAGATGTCGCATCTCCTCGCTCACCTGCTATATAATACACCTTATCATAAGTGCGGCGTAGCACTGATTAAGACAGTGTCATTGCCGACAATTGCCAGCAAATTACGCCGATTTGAGATGCGATTTCACATGTCAAATCGCATCTCAAATCGAACCTGTGCTCAAGCTGACTTTACAAAAATCATCATTTCATGATAGTCAAATATACACCTGTTACTGTGTAAACGTTATGTACTTTAATCAAGGACATATAGAGAGCCTGGAGATCCTCAGTGAAGCAGAAGACTGGTAATCAGTGTGTGCTATAGAGGTTTCCCAGGACCCTCTCAGTCCTATCTTTAGACCCCTTTTCACACTGGAGCAGTTTGCAGGCGCTATTGCGCTAAAAATAGCACCTGCAAACCGACCTGAAACAGTCGCTGCCGTCTCTCCAGTGTGATACTCTGAGAGCTTTCACACTGGAGCGATGTGATGGTAGGACGGAAAAAAAAAGTCCTGCTAGCCGCATCTTTGGAGCGGTGAAGGAGCAGTGTGTATATCGCCCCTCCTGCCCATTGAAATCAATGGGAACCGCGGCTATACCACCGGCAATGCGCCTCTGCAGAGGCGCTTTGCCGTGGTTTTTAACCCTTTCTCAGCTGCTAGCAGGGGGTAAAACCACCCCGCTAGCATCCGAATAGCGCTGTGAAATTGGTGGTAAAGACCCGCTAAAAATAGCAGAGCTTTAATGCTGACACCACTCCCAGTGTGAAAGGGGCCTTATACTTCATGGTTTACCTTCACGTTACTGGTTGATTTGAGTTGATTGGCACATGCGGTTGAGGTGGTGTGGTGTGGCTGAGCTCATGGGCATGCGTTTTTAGTCTGACAACGTTGTAGTTTTTATTCCATAGTGTACAATTACCTATTGTCTATGCCTCTTTGTAAAATTCTTTACTAATATTTACATTTTTTCTAAATAAAGATTGAATCGGGAATATACCGCTGTCATTTCCTTCTCCTATCCTGGAGCTAAGGACAACTTTTGGGTTCTCTTTTCTCCCCCCCTCCCTAGTTTTGGATACCTGTCCTGTTCTAAAAGGGAACTCCACCCTGGTCTGGGTGAGTCGGTACACCCATTACCCGATTGGACCAGTGAGGCTTTGGTCATCAGGATCCTACCTGTTTTTTAAATTCTTTTTGACCCAAAAAAGCCAACATAGCAACAATACTTAAAAAGGGCCGAGATTTATTCCTGGAAATTACAAGCCAGTCAGCCTAACATCGATAGTATGTCAATTATTGGAGGGGATGATAAGGGACTTTATACAAGAATTTGCAGATGAAAACATATCATTAGTAGTAATCTGCATGGGTTTATAAAGGATCGTTCTTACCAAACCAATCGGTTAACATTCTATGAGGAAGTGAGCTGCCATCTAGAAGGTCTATGGAATGTTGTGTATCTGGATTTTGCAAAAGCATCATTAATTTACATACTTAGGTCTGTCGGTATGGATCATAGGGTTTGTACACTGAGGGAAAACTGGTTTCAGGAGCGTGTCCAAAGGGTAGTGATAAATGCCATAAACTCATACTGTTCTGGAGTGGTAAGTGGGGTCCTCCAAGGATCTGTCCTGGGACCAAGTCTGTGTAATTTATTGATAAATGATATGGAGGTCGGTCGGTATAAATACTATAGCTTATTCTCAGTGTTTGCTGAAGATACAAAGCTAAGATGTCAGACTCAGCAATGCCAAGCTGCAGCAAGCAAAGCCAACAGAATAGGGGATAAACTCCAAAAATGAAACAATAATCCTATTGGGGGGATAATTAGACCACTTTACTAGTCTCTGGTCTGGCCACATGTGAAATTCAGTCCAGTTCTCGTCACCAGTCCTCGGGAAGGATGTGCTTGAACTAGAGAGAGAGAGAGAGAGAGTCCAGACAAGGGCAACAAAGCGAATAGGATGGAGGACCTCAGTTATGGGGGATGAAGGACCTCAGTTAGAAACATCTAAAGACATTAAACCATTCTCCCAGGAGAAGAGACATGGAGAGGGGATATACTTCAATGGCAATTCCAGCGTAGGAAGAAAACGTTTTAGTCTCAGGGAGTGTAAGGCCGCGTACAACCGATCAGAATGGATGGTGGATACACTGCGCTGCCTAGATGAGATAAATTAGCTGCTAACACAGTTTGTATGCAGTGAAACCAAAAAAGACAAAAAGAGTGTGAATGTGTAGCGCTTACACAATGCTAATTGTAAAAAAAAAAAAAACACTGTGAACTAATGAAGTATAAAACAATAACTTGCGTCAGTAATATATGCAAACATCAATATTAAATCAAAAACATATGAAAAAATGAATCAATGAAAGTCCGTATGATATAATGAGGTGTATGTATGTCACACCGCTATCAAGACACACAGACGTGATAGAACAATTGTTAATAAACAAAAATTATAATAAAGTCCATAAGAATCCAAAGCAATCAGGTGAATGAATGAATAGGATAAAACAAGTGACTTTCTTCAAGTGTACAGTAATCCCATCTCCGAAAGTAATGCAGGCTTACCAGAGCCTATGGACTTAAGGTAACATGCGCCGCCAAAAGTCTAGAAAGGCTTATAGTGATTAATATCACAGATGGTCGCGGCTCACCAATCTCTTTATGGCCAAATGGGAGGAGGATGTCGTCTATGCCCAAGATGTTCCATCTTTGGTTTTATGGGCCAGATATATAGACGACATCCTCCTCCTGTGGAAGGGCAGAATCATTGCAAACATTTTTTGACACTAAATGCCAACGACAGGGGCATCTCCTTGACATACAAAGCCAGTAGTAGTAAGATTAATTTTTTGGATCTTGAAATCACAATTGTCGATGGTAAATTCAAATTTCAAACCTATTTCAAACCAACTGACCGCAATGGCTTCATCCCTATGGGGAGCTGTCATCATGCATCATGGCTCCGTTCAGTTCCACGGAGCCAATTCCTTAGACTGCGTAGGAACTGCAGTGATACCAACACATATCTTGCACAGGCTGAAATTTTAAAGTCAAGATTTGTGGAAAAGGGTTATTCTATCCATGATGTTGACTCGGAGCTCAAGAGAGTCCTTTCACTAGAGCGGAAATCCTTAACGTCGGTTAAACCCCAAAGGACCATGGATAACAGTTTTAAGTTTGCAATGTTGACCACATATTCCACCCAGTACAAACAAGTTAGGAATATTATGAATAAACACTGGAGTATTCTTAGGGGTGACAAGGTTCTCAGTCCCTTACTGCCAGAACAAGCCAAAGTTGTATTTAAGGGTGTACCATCTCTACAGAGCAAAATCCTACCAAACATCATCAATCCCCCCGTTAAAAGCTATTTTTTTCACAATTTAGTGGGCTTCTTCCCGTGCAGGAGATGCAAAGTATGTCAACATAATTCACTGCCTGGGCGTAAAGTCATGCAATTTGCGTCTACAGCTACTAAGAAGCAGTATACGATTAAAACATTCTGCACGTGTGAAACTAAATATGTTGGGCCAGATTCAGGTAGATGGGAGCATCTTTGCTCTGGAGTAACGCATCTCATTTACGTTACGCTGCAGAAATTTTAGGAGCAAGTGCTGTTATTCATGAAGCACTTGCTCCTAAAGTTGCGGCAGCGTATCGCAAATGAGCTGGCGTAATTCAAATTGGGCGGGTACGGGGTGCGTATTATTTAAAATAAGCGCGATCCCGCGGCGAACGTACTGCGCATGCGTCGAGTGTCAATGCATCCCAGTGCGCATGCTCCAAGTTCTGTCAGTGAACGTCAATGACGTCACGTCCCCATTCATGAATGTTTTACGCAAACGACGCGATTTGTTTTTTTTCCGACGCGATGACGACGCCTATACCTAACATAGGATATTCCACTAGGGGGCTGCTTTATCTATACGCCGCGTATCGCTTCCGGAAACGTCGTAAAGTCACTGCGTCGCGCCCGAAAAAGATCGTGAATTACCGATTTCCGCTCATTAACATATTTTTTGAGCGTGAATCGGCGGGAACGCCCCCGGCGCCATTTTTAAGTTGAAGTAACGATGCGATGGCGAAATTCAATTACGCCGATCGCATCGGAACTCCAACCCGGCGTTTCTTGTTTTCTGGTTACAGAAAACAAAAACGCCGGCTTAAAGTGACAGTTAGGCTGGCGGATCCATTGATCCGTCAGCCTAACTCTACCTGAATCTGGCCCGTAGTCTACTTAATTACGTGTCCACGTGGGATGCAATATGTAGGTCGTACCATCCGCACCTTCTCTATTAGAGTAGGTGAACATATTGCATTCAACAAAAGCAGAGACACTAAGCATCCTGTTCCCAGACACTTTAGACAACATCACCACAGGGATCCAAAGGGCACACAGTTTGTTGTCATTGACAAATACACTGCTCCTTGGAGGGGCAGAGCCATGACACGGGGGGTCTCTCCATTAAAGACCTTCTGGATATATGAACTCCAGACCCACCACCCATTAGGAATGAATGTCGAATGGGACATCAACTCCTTTATTAATATGTCCTAAATTAATCCCCCCCCCCCCCCCCGCCTTATCAGTTTTTTACATTCATATTCTGGAATTTTGGGATCCAATTACTCTTCCACATTGTTTATTCAGTGGTTTCAAGCTCATGTTTAAAAAAAATTTTTTTTAACGATTATTCTTTTCTTTTTTGTAATATATATCCAATATGGTATTGCTACCATTGACTCATTTAAATTAGATATTGTAATTGTTACATTTCTTTTTGTAAATGAATATCTAACTCAAAGGTGTCATGAAGTGTATACCTTTAGCATTTTTTAATCTCCATGTTTACACTCTGTGGAGATATCTATAACAGCCCTGTGGTGTAGTCTTAAACATCATTGCACCCGTTTAGCCTATGCCATATCAGCTCTGGCTTCCATTAGAACAGGGATCCTCAAACTACGGCCCTCCAGCTGTTGCGGAACTACACATCCCATAAGGCATTGTAAAACTCTGACATTCACAGACATGACTGGGCATGATGGGAATTGTAGTTCCTGAACAACTGGAGGGCCGTAGATTGAAGACCCATGCATTAGAACATAGTGACAGTAGACGGGCTAACATACGTTTCTGGCACTTTAAGTCATTGTTATATTTGTTTCTTATTTACGCAATATTGCATAGTTCTCCTGGAACACAATCGCGTTTCCATAGCGAGGCGTGGTTTTCACGCATGCGCTCTAGCGGTTTGCATGGCGTAGAACGTCAGTCCTCACGTAATATGCAAGCCGATTTTCAAAGCGAGGCTTGGATTTTGCACATGCGCGTCACCGCCATTCTCACATTGAGGCTCGGTTGGTGTACACACGCCATATCGACCATCAGACGTAGAAGTGTCAGAGTCTATTGACCATTTTTATTTACATTTGTACATTACACGGCCGCACTTACGTTTACATTTTTTAACTGAGCTCTGGTTTTGTTCTCACACTTCTGGTTTTCACAAAGAGGCTTGGCCCCTCCAGAATGAGGCTTAGTGTGCAAGCTGTCACGCCATTTTGGATAGGAAGCAGCATTGAATCCTCCAGATGAGTGCACATGGTGAGTTAGATCTGCATTAATTGGGTGACATGTAATGTAATTTTTATAAATTGGAGGGGGCTACAATGGAGAGATACCCCACAGTAAGTGCTTTGCCACGAAACACGTCGGAAGGACTCCATTGCCGCCCCACTTGTATACAAGCGCATTTTATCTCAGCTAAATGTAAGTTTAACAGCTGTAATAAACCTTTTTATTTTATCCATACGATATCACGCTATGTGGCCACTTTTTCTTTTCTTCCTTTATACTCTCAACCATTTATGAGACCACCAGCCCTGGGAATACTTAAGATCAGCGTTTCCCCCGCTGACAGGACCGGGAGCTTTGCTCTCCTCCTCATATGGTCAGATGACCGCCATTAATGGGAGGATATGAGTCCCTCCTCCGATCTCCTCCTCACACCAGTGGCAGTGTGAAGAATTCCTCTACAGTCCGATAATTATAAAACACCTCCAATTTGATTGGACAGTCTTTGTCTGAGTCCTCTGGTGTGAAGGTGATGGTGGATGTACAGTCGGTGCCGTCCTGTCTGTTCTCCATTTCTCCATCAATAGAAAACATTCCTGTAGACCAGGTGAACTCCGCACTGTCTGCCGAACATTCTTCAATGTGCGCTACAAGAGTCACCTCCCCACCCACCTGGGGGCGCTCCGTCACACATTTAATCTCCCGTATTTGGAACTTCTTCTCCGGTCCTGTGGAGGGAAGAAAATTATTATTATTGGCGAGCCAGCCATGACGTGTCTGATGTCAGATACCATACTCAGCTTCTCTTCAATCCGCTCCCCCCCCCCCCAACACCACATACTCACCTTTACTTCACTCCCCACCAGAGGCTGGAGAACAACAAGTTTCCAGGTATCGAGGAGCATGTGACTCACCCCATGTCGCAGTGATGGGACCAATCAGCATGTACCAGAGCTGTTACATGAGGAGAGTGTATACTGACACTTGAAAGACTCTGAGCTTATGTAGCTTCTCCTGCTGCTGGCAGTCAGTGGCGTCTCCAGCTTTCATATTTAGGGGGGGCACATGGGGGGACAGGGACAAAAGTAGGGGGGCCAACTATAAAATGCAATTATATATGTGGTTGTGTGATCGCTCGCATTATGCAGTGTCAGCGAGCTGAGGGAGGGGGGAGGAAGCCCCGCAGAGCTGACTGGGGACGCTCTCTCTCTCAGGAGAGACTGTTACTCCAGCGGCGGCCCGAAAAGAAAAAAAAAAGCAAAAAAAAAAACACAGTATAATGTTGGGGGGGGGGGGTCAGGGCCCCCTCTGGCCCCCCCCCTAGAGACGCCTCTGCTGGCAGTTGAGCGGGGTGGCGGGGGAGGGAAGGGTAGGGGAGTATGGTCTGCGGAGGAGGGGGGTCTTGTGTTAAGGGAACTTGTTGGTTTGCATTGTACGAGTAGGAACTGGCTCACTTAAAGGCACCAATATTGAAAAAAGCAGAATGGTAAACAGTCATTATTTACTTTGTTTGGGATCTTGAAAGAAAGATTCTGCATTAGAAAAATGAAAAATTAAATCAGGTTTTAGAAACATAACCCTAAAGATCTATTGTTATATATATTTTTTTAAATTCTGTCCCCTATGAGACAAAGTACATGTAGTATTTGTCCCATATTGCTAGGTGCTCTATACTCCTTATGAGTACCAACCCCCACCCCTTGCCAGGGCTGAACTGACAACAACTAGAAAGGAGACGGCTGATTCATAACTGCAACTTGTGAGCACTTTCCTGGGACAAGCAGTGACAAGACAGAGGATAACACCCCCCATTTCCTCTTGCCGCTGCTCATATCAGAAAAGCTCTCAGTGATGTGACAAGCTGCAGTTATGAATCAGCCGTCTCCTTTAGAGCTGTTGTTGGAGGGGAATGGAGCAGGTTGGTCCTCATAACTAGGGTTAGGTACGAATAGTTTATCAGGAGTTTGCCAGTCTCCATTCAGATTGTCTTGGAGGAGGGTGTGCTCCAAAAAGTTATTAAAGTCTCAGAGCCTCTAAGGGATTCCAGAATAATATCAGCGCTAGTAAAAGATACAGGGGGCCAGATTCACAGAGCCATTACGCCGGCGTTACAGGAGATGCGCGGCGTAAGTCTAAATTTGCGCATGCGTTTCGAAGCACCGCATCCCCAAAACGAGATACGCAAGAAATCTACTTTTTTTGGACCGGCGTAATTTCGATAGACCGGCGTATCCGTCCGCGCAAAACTGCGCTAGACACACCATTGATTTGCTATTCAAATAGGCAAATGAGGGAGTTACGGAGATCCACAAAAGAACGTTGGTGCAGCGCAGGCTACGCGCTGTGCGCAACAGCTGCACGTCCTGTCTAAAATTAGACCATATAAAAGGTGGAATAAAATTAGACAATCCGTCTACATGTCAGCTAAAGCAACACTGTTAGTGAGGAGCTGAGCAGTCACACTTGCTGCCCAACAAGCTGTATGCCAACGTGCCAGTGGCATCAATGCTCATAGCTATACTACTGACTTTAGATGAGCAAAGAAGGAGGAGGGCACAGAGGAGGGCATGGGAGAGGATTTTTTTTTCCCCCAAAAACTTTATTTGCTTTTATAAACATTTTTACAAAAAATATACATACATATATACATCAATACATAACATACATACAAATTACAAACACGGTCTCACTATCTTTCAATAGCCCTTTAAAACCTTGATGGATATAATAATCTGATACAAGCCCCTCACTCTTCACTTGATAGAATCACTCATGCCAAAGATGTCTATGCGTGTGTGATATGAGCAGGGCCGGACTTACCATTGGGCTTGACTGGGCTAAAGCCCATAGGCCCCGCCCAATAGGAGGCCCCTCTAGGGGTCCGGACAGCAACCCTTCCTTTTTTTACATTTTATATATATATATATTTTTTTTTATTCAAGGGCTCAGAGGTCCCCAGGGCCCCATTTGGCAACCCCCCTTTTTTTTTTATAAATGTTGAATTTTTTATTTTTGTTTATATTTTTTTATTAAAAGGCCCAGAGGTCCCCAGACCCCCCGGATGGCAACCTCCTTTTTTATGTATTTTTTATAAATGTTTATTTTTTATTTTTTAGGGGTCTGGAGGTCCCCAGGTGCCCCGGACAGCAACCCCCACTTTTTTATTTATTTTTTTATAAAAAAAAATATGTTTTTGTATATATATAAAAAAATAAAAATGGGCTAACTTTACTGCCTATTTTTTTATGTATTTTTTAATTCATTAAAGCAATTTTTTCCAAAAAAATGCATTTAAAAAGACTGCTGCGCAAATACAGTGCAACATAAAATATTGAAACAACCGCCATTTTATTCTCTAGGCCAAGGTCTTTACTAAAAAATTATATAATCTTTGGGGGTTCTAAGTAATTTTCTAGCAAAAAATTATGATTTTAACTTGAAAAGAGCCGTCAGAAAAAGGTTTGGTGTTTAAGTGGTTAAAAATTCCTAATTTACATACAGAAGAAGTTAAAGCGGATGGCCCATTAAAAACAATATATTAAAAGCCAGCAGCTACAAATACTGCAGCTGCTGACTTTTAATATTAGGACACTTACCCGTCCTGGAGTCCAGCGGCGTCCACAGCAGAGGACGAGCGATCGCTCGTCACCCTGCTGCTCCCCCCTCCATCCACGGTGAGAGAACCAGGAAGTGAAGCGCTCCGGCTTCACTGCCCGGTTCCCTACGGCGCATGCGCGAGTCGCGCTGCGCCCGCCGATTGGCTCCCACTGTGTGCTGGGAGCTGAGAGTTCCCAGCACACAACGGGGGGGCGACGGGATGTCGCCAAAAAACCCGACTTTTGCCCGAGACTGCGGGCCGGAAGTGGTTGCAGATACCCGTCTTTAGACAGGTATCTGCACCCCCCTCCCCCCTGAAAGGTGTCAATTGTGACACCGGAGGGGGGGAGGGTTCCGATCAGCGGATCTTCACTTTAGGGTGGAGATCCGCTTTAATTCCTTTGAAGAGATACAATGTTTAGACTTAACTTTCCACTGATAAAGAATGTTTCCAAAACTTGGCAGATTGCCCAGACTGACTTTTGGCTGAGAGCAGACAGGAAATTCTTTGCATACCAAAGTATAGAGAGAAAATTCTTTTCATGTGAAAGATCGTGAAACCCTGTATCAAGAATCGCAACGGGAAAAAGATTGCGATAACGATTCTTGACGATTAATCGTGCAGCTCTATATATATATATATATATAAATAATTATTATTATTAATTATTATTATTATTATTAAAGGCCCCAGAGGTCTCCAGGGCCCCTGGATGGCAACCCCCCCTTTTTAAAAAAAAAATGTTTACATTTTCTTTATATTTTTTTATAAATGTTTATTTATTTTTTTATTTATTTTTATTAAACGGCCAAGAGGTTTCTTTTTTTATTAAAGGGCCCAGAATTTTTATTCCGTGCACAGATGCGCACCCCCGCTCAACAACTTCAATTCGCCCCTCCCCCCGCTCAACAACTTCAATTCGCCCCCCCCCCCCGCTCAACAACTATGATTCCCCCCCTCGCTCCAGGGGGCCCCTTCAACACTCAAGCCCAGGGGCCCCCACCACCCTAAGTCCTGCAATGGATATGAGGTGTCTAGCATCTTCAAATTCACCCCTCATGCCATCCTGGAATTAACCACAACCCTGCAGGAGCCCAACACATGACACCACCCATGACACCCATGACAGCCATGACAGCTACATATACAATCATAGCCCCATCCCCACAGATTTCGAACAGAACATGTATGGGGACAGCTGGCTGGTTGGTGAGTGACATGGGTGGCAGGCATGACTGTCCCCCCCCCATGATGCTGAAATCACAAGGGGCACATGCACTACTAACATCCTCCTGTCTTATCCCTTCAGGGTGACTCTGCATATGCACTGGGACCCCATCTCATGACTCCTATACGGAACCCCCCATGGTACCCTGTTGTATTCCCCAAACTTTGTATGCCAGATCATCGGTGCATGTTGCATGCTGCACAACTTCGCAGTGAGAAAGGGCCTGGAGATTGACATAAGTGATGACCTGACCCCTGAACCAGACAATCCCCCCCCTAACCGAGGCTACCCCGTCTTCTGAGGGAAGAGAAGCCAGGAGCCAGCTCACATTAGGCATCTTTGCACGTTAAACACACACATTAATCATGGCACAATGAGAATGCATGCATGCACGCCACTGTGGTCCCTAGCACAGACACATCACATTGGATTGGCACAAGCCCACCATGCAGGACTTGTGAGCAGCAACGCCATGCCACGGCTCCAATTATGTCACTGTACATTCATACACCATTCACACAGACCTGGGGATCACTTCTCCACCACAAATGAGGGTGACACCCCTTTTCCGGCAGGAATGTCACCCCCACATTCCAAAATCATTCACAAACAGAACCAAAAATAAATAAAAATGCCCAGCAAAAATATAATTAAAAAAAAAACAACAACAAAGAAAACACATAAAAGACAAAAATCACTCTGCAAAACAGTCCCCAAATATCTCAAAGACACGTCACAAACAAACAAACGCTAATAAACAACAGAACAAAAGCACCTTGCTGTATAGGGAGGGATACAAAGGGATGTACTTTTGCAAAGGAAGGGCGTTTGTGTCTGTCTATTTAAGCTGTCTGCGTAGTTTACTAAGTTGCCCTAGTCCACTTCCAATTTCACTGATTGCGCCGTTCCCGAGTTGTGAGCATGCGCACAGAGGTGCTGACCATGGTCTGCTTCATGTGCGCATGCACGATCAGGCCGGCCCTTCATTTGCATGGGGTCACGGCTAATTTCAATATAACACGCCCACGTCCTTCCCAATTTGAATTACTCCGCCTTACGCCTCGGAATTTACGTTACACCGGCGCAAATTTCTGCGCAAATACTACGAGGATACGGTGATTGCGCTTCTACATTGCGCTGGTCTAACGTAAAGGAGCTGCGCTACGCCGGTCAAAATATGCGCCAATGTACGTGAATCTGGCCCAGGATGTTCTTCCATCATTAAGGCTGAACTCCGGGGAAAAAATAACAAAATTTTGCAGCAGGGCCCCCTTGCACTGGAAAAGTTTGTTAGGTTTAGGGGTAGAGGAATATTCTGTCACTCCCCCGGCCACTAATGATCTTCTCTTCTCTCCAGAGCTTTGGGTTGTAGGTGGGTCCTCGGTGTCCTTACATACAATACAGAACTACTGAATTGTACTTGATCCAAGCACTGGAGCCAGCGCAGAGGAAGGGTTTTGGAATGAGGAATAAGGAGTATTACATGCAAAAATGTGTTACCGGCGCCAAGATACCATTTAGTATATGCTTATTAAGTTTGCTGCAATCAAATAAAACATACACCCTGTGAACTGGGTGTTCAAAAAATGATATAGGATAGATGGATCACGCTAAATGTCAGAACCCTATTCCTGGCTATTTTCACCCGGGGAATTTTATCTAGCTACTCCCTATTTTGTGCCGGTTCACCCCTATACACATCTGGGTCATATTTTATACCCCCTTGTACTTATTTTTACTTGTTGTTACTTATTGGCCGGATTAACTACCTCTGTATACTCTTATACACGGCTGGATCAGCTTAGTGCCGGTGTTCTAACGAGCTGGTTCTTACCATCGATATGGTTCCGAGCCGACGGAAATCTCCGAGGCTCAACGGCGGTTTGACAGCTGTAGACGTGCTTGCTCCCGATGGCTGATTATACACTCTATAGTACAGGCCGGTCTACACAGCAAGGGGTGGATGTGATATTGACCAGTGTTTTTTTGATTGGTTATCAGCGGCATGGATAACCAATCAAAAAAGCACTGCTCAATATCACATCCGCCCCTTGCTGTGTGGAGCGGTGTGTACTATAGAGCGCCGTGTATAAGCAGGCATCGGGAACGAGCAGGTGCACGCGACCCAGTCTGAAGCTCCGTGACCGCAGCTGCGGGACCCGCGGACCCGATTGCCACTGGAGTCCCGAGATCAGTCCCTGGAGCTGAAGAACGGGGAGAGGTGAGTGTAAACACAGCTTCCCCGTTCTTCACTGTGGCGCCGTCATCGATCATGTGATCCCTTTTATAGGGAAACACAATCAATGACGTCACAAACCTACAGCCACACCCCCCTACAGTTAGAAACACATATGAGGTCACACATAACCCCTTTAGCGCCCCCTAGTGGTGAACTCCCAAACTGCAATTGTCATTTTCACAGTAATCAGTGCAATTTTATACCATTTTTCGCTGTGAAAATGACAATAATCCCAAAAATGTGTCAAAATTGACCGATGTGTCAATAATGCCATAGTGCTATAATGTCACAGTCACGAAAAAAATCCCTGATCGCTGCCATTAGTAGTAGGGTTGTCCCGATACCGATACTAGTATTGGTATCGGGACAGATGCCGAGTATTTGCAGGAGTACTTGTACTCCCGCAAATACCCCCGATACCAAAATAGAATACTCCCCCCCCCCCCCCAATACCGAGCATTGGACGGATCCCTCCAATCCTGAGAGGGGGAGTGTCTATACATGGCGGCACGGGCATTTACAAGTATTCAAAACGAAAGCTTGTAATGCACGTTACGCTATAATGCAGGGATTAATGGCGTTATGCGGCGGCAGCGGTATAATAGCTACGGGTATGAGGGACATACATGGCTTACAATATGTGGGGGACATACATGGCTTGCAATATGTGGGGGACATGCATGGCTTGCAATATGTGGGGGGACATGCATGGCTTGCAATATGTGGGGGGACATGCATGGCTTGCAATATGTGGGGGGACATGCATGGCTTGCAATATGTGGGGGGACATGCATGGCTTGCAATATGTGGGGGGACATGCATGGCTTGCAATATGTGGGGGGACATGCATGGCTGCATTTGGGGACACATTAAAAAAAAAAATATCGGTATTCGGTATCGGCGACTACTTGAAAAAAAAGTATCGGTACTTGTACTCGGTCCTAAAAAATTGGTATCAGGACAACCCTAATTAGTAGTAAAAAATAATAATAATAAAAAAAAAATGCAATAAAACTATCCCCTATTTTGTAAACGCTAAACATTTTGCGCAAACCAATCGATAAACGCTTATTGCGATTTTTTTTACCAAAAATATGTAGAAGAATACGTATCGGCCTAAACTGAGGAAAAAAAAAATGTTTTTTTTTTATATATTTTTGGGGGATATTTATTTTTATTTATTTATTATATAGCAAAAAGTTAAAAATATTAAATTTTTTTCAAAATTGTCATTCAATTTTTGTTTATAGCACAAAAAAATAAAAACCGCAGAGGTGATCAAATACCACCAAAAGAAAGCTCTATTTGTGGGAAAAAAAGGACGTCAGTTTTGTTTGGGAGCCACGTCGCACGACTGCGCAATTGTCAGTTAAAGCGACAGTGCCGAATCGCAAAATCGGGCCACGTCCTTTAGCTGCCTAAAGGTCCGGGTCTTAAAGGGGTTGTAAAGTCAAAAATATTTTCCTCTTAAATTAAAGTCTGACAGTAGCTGATAAAGTAAAAAGTAATGTTTTGCATTATAACTAGTTTGATACTGGTTGAAATCGAGCTGTTTTATTCACCTTTGTCACTCCGAATGGTTATTCTCACTGACTTCCTGGTTTGCGGTGCACGTTCATTCTTGCTACATCACAGCCTAATGGGAACTACAGTTACCATTAGGCTTAGCCTCTATGCCTGTGAGGGATAAGAAAGCATCTTCACACAGGGCTGTAGTCATAGGGAGGGGGTGAACACATTCTGCTTTCCACCATGCAAAACGCCTCAGATGCTGGTGGAAAGCAAAAAGAGGAGAGACAGGAAATGGCATTTTCAAAGCTGAATTACTGTATTTTGGAGGTCAAAAGGAAAAACGAGGTAAGTGATATTTAAATGCTCTAGCTTACAGCAATCAATTGATCTAATAAAAAACGAACCTTTAGTGTTCCTTTAAGTGGTTAACACATTTTTATATAATATACTACACTCGTTGTAAAAGAAACGTTGTATTCCTCGACGAGGTTCTTGTCTAGCTTTGCTTGCATACACACTGTCAAGACAAAATCTTGTTGTTCTCAAACGCAGTGACGTACAACATGTACGACGACACTATAAAGGGGAGGTTCGATTACACTGGCACCACCCTTGGGGCTGCTTTTGCTGATCTCATGTTACTGCGTGTTAGTAAATGTTTGGTGAGAGACGATTTGCGCTTTTCAGTCTGTTACAGCGTGACGAATGTGCGATCTCCATTACGAACGCTAGTTTTACCGAAGGTGCGCTCCCGTCTCATACTTTATTCTGAGCATGCGCGGGTTTCTAAGCATACACACCCATGTGTTTCTCGTTGTAAACCAGCCTTACGAGAACCAAGACCAGATAATTGAGACTGCCGATGAGAAAAAAAGAGAACTTGTTTTCTTTTTTTCTCGTCGAGATCCACGGCAGTTTTCTCTACGAAAAACATATACACGAAAAAAAAGCTCAGCCAGCATTTTTCTTGATGGTTTTTGGAGAGGAAAATGGTCGTGTGTACGAGGCTATAGAGTACGGAGCTCACTTTATTTATACACTAATTGGTGTTGGTTTTGGATATTATAGAGTAGTAATATATATAAAAAAAGTTAGCACGTTCCATCTATCCTACAAAAGTATTACAGGTTATATTTTCATCCCTGGACATGCATGTAACACCTGCAGTGCGGGGAGGACCCACTACAAGGGTGCTCCACAGATAATACAAAGGTCTGAAAGAACCACATTGTTACTGTCCTTATGAGGCGCAGTTTTTGCTTTTAGTCCTGGTTCACACTGGTGCGTTTTGACATGTCAAGTCGGTGGCATTTGCCGGCCATGGCACCGTCCTAATCAGTGTGACGCCCCATCTGCGATTTCGGCCCGCGATTTACATTGACATCTGTGCAGAATGTCTCTGAAATCGCAGCCTGAAATCGGGGACTAACAAGCGGGATGTGAAAATGTGTGAGGGAATTCGGGCTAAATGTGATAATGACTTCACAAAAAAAACATAATGTGAATCACTAAAAAGGGTTCAATAAACAATAATACTGCTCCACATTGCATCTAAAGGTTAAACTGTTTGTAAACCCACTTTATGGACTTCTACCTAGAGGTGGTCCTAGAATAAGGCTCACCTATAGGTAGTGTAAAAATCTCCTAAACGTGCGCCGTTTAAGAGATATTTCACTTGTATCCCCCAGAAAATTTCAACGGCGCATGCGCTGGAAGAAACAAAACTAAGTGACATTTCTTCCCTAGCCTGTGCCGTTAATCGCGGCTCCCGTGCGCATGTGCGGGAGTGACGTCACATGGCTCCTATAAACAAAAAAAAATTGAAAAAAAATGTAAACATTTTTCTTTTGCTTTCTGCTATAATACATATACAAAAAAAAAATGTAATAAAAACAAATATCTTTATCATTTTAGGCCGATATGTATTCCACTACATGTTTTTGGTAAAATAAGTGTATATTGATTGGTTTGCGCAAAACTTGTAGCTTCTACAAACTATGGGATAGATTAAGGGATCTTTTTTTTCTGGTAATAGCAGCAATCTGCGATTTTTAGCAGGATTGCTACATTGTGGCGGACAAATCTGACACTAAGGCTGCATTCACACCTGAGCGTTTTGTCACCTGAAGCGTGAAGCTCCAAATGCTAGAGGGGAAAAAATCCATTATTCTCAATGGAGATGGTTCAAATCTCCACTCCAAAACGCCTGACGCCGAATGCCTGAAGCTCAAGTTCTGGACCATTTTTTGGGCAGGTTTGGGCATTTTAGAACGTTTGTATTCCCATAGAAATTAATGGAAACGCTCGATTTAAGCGTCTAGCCGACAATGAGCGTTTCTACGGGCGTTTTGTCGCTTTAGTCAATAGAACATTTCACCCAGGTAGAAGATAAAAAAAATCTACAAACATAGCAACAAGTGATGAAAGAGATGAGCATTTTTCCTATTGGCTAAGATAAAAAACGTCAGACAACGCTGTATGCAAATGCGCAAATACGTGTAAATACGCCGGAAAAAAATACCGAAACCGCTACGCTCAGGTGTGAATGCAGTCCAAGTAACATTTAACCCGGAAGAGGTTAAAGTAGAAAACGCATCATAAGGAAAGTAATAATTCATAATTTCCTCAATATTCAAGGAAATTTTGAACGCTGCAAATTCTCTTTGAATTTTATTTGAGGCCAAGCGCAGGAAGAACCACATTGCAGAGCCCAGAGCATAAAGATGACATTCCAGGCAGGCCACAGTCCTGCGGGGGACGGCCTCCAAAGCTATTGCTGAAAATATGTTGATCCAGGTGGCTGCAGGAAGAGACTTTCCGAAGCACCAGTACAGTTTTGATCAAAGAAAAAAATTATCTTGAGGAAAAAAAAAATAATTATCGAATAAAAATAGTTAAAGCGGAGTTCCACCCAAAAGTGGAACTTCCGATAACCTCCGAGAGGAATTCTCCCTCCCTGACCATATGTACTTTAGATTTCTACAGGTGCGTCACGCTTTCCGAGACCAGTTTCCACAGTCAATTCCCCCGCCCACACCCAATCATATCATCGCTATAGCTAGGAGTCTAGACCCAAAAGGCCTTATCTCGTCATTTTATTCCATGTTGTCCGCCCCTGGATTTGGTAGGGTGGCCTATGCTCTTCAGCCCCGTTGGGAGAGGGAAGTGGGCCCAATGAATACTGAAGAATGGGAGGAGGCTCTGGAATCGTGTAAAGAGGTATCCCCGAAACTTTTAGATAGGCTTACCCAGATCTACATTCTTCACAGATCATACCTGACTCCAGTCAGAGTGGCCAGATACAAAAGGGAACAATCCACCCTATGCCCGGTGTGTAGAGCGGAAGCGGGCACCTTCTTCCATCTCTTATGATCCTGTCCTTTGTTGCAGGGCTACTGGTCCCAGATCGTTACTTTCCTGCATGACAATATGGGCTTCCCGGTTACTCTGGACCCTAAACAGTGTCTCCTGGGTACTTTTCCTGCCCTTATGGATAGACATACCAAAACCTTCTTACAGGAGTCGCTGTTTTCGGCCAGAAAATTTATCGCGAGAAAGTGGATGAGGCCCATACCACCCAAATGGAGTGGAAAAGGGAGATAAACGGGACACTGCCGTATAAAAAATTCTTGTACATAAACAGGGGTTGCCCAGAGAAATTTAATAAGATTTGGGATAGATGGCTCAATGACCCTGAAACATGCACATAATAAAGTGAATTACGGACATCCCTTCAATAAGGTCCCTGGTACTTATATATGTAAAAGCCTACATCACTATGGGGAATTGTGGGGAACTTTGAGCCTCCTATACTGTGTAAAATGTCACTGTACACTATTCACTACTGAATGTACTATGGAGCCTGACCCTTGCTGTACTCTGCCATGTACTGTATTGTATTATTTTATTTCTACTTATCTTTTTTTATGACCATTGTTGCTGTACTTGCTGTACTGTCTTCTGTATACATGCCAATGTTTCTTCCTCAATAAAACATCTTTTTTAAACTAAAAAAAAAAAAAGTGGAACTTCCACTCGCACTGCCCCCCCCCCCCTTCAGTGCCACATTTGGCACCTTTCGGGGGGAGGGAGGGGAGGTGATGACATCACTGGACTCCAGGACAGGTAAGTATGTGTAATATTATTAAAGTTAGCAGCTGCAATATGTGTGTCTGCTGGCTTTTCATTTTTGCAGCGGTGGGCGGACCTCCACTTTAAAGAGTAACTCAAACATTCCCCTCTGGGTGATCTTTGTATATTGCAACTTTGTTGCAGATTTCAATCTTTTGTCATTCTGAAGAGATCCCTGGTTGTTCCTCTGTGCGGAGTGAGTCTAATGGGAGTGGTTTCATAATTATCAATCAGCTGCTGGGCACTAATGAGGAAAGTGGCAGGGCCTGCATCTTTGATGTGTTCCTGTTGGGAGTATCTCACCAAAAATGAAATTTTTGTTGCAGGGGATGCCTGAAATCTAACTTGCAGCTCAGTGCAGACTTCTGGGAAAATCAGTGAGCCAATCACACAAGCAGAAAATTACAAAATTAAATCTGGAGGGGCGTTCTGTACACAGGCGGCCTTATTGCATTTTTTAGAAAATGACTGCAGCTGCAGATTGAAAATGAAAGGTATTTTTTTAACCACTTGCCTACTGTGCACCTACACCCAATTCCTGCCCAGACAAAATGTTAGCTTCCGGCACTGCGTCGCTTTAACTGACAATTGTGCGGTCATGCGACGCGGCTTCCAAACAAAATTGGCATCCTTTGTTGCCCACAAATAGAGATTTCTTTTGATGGTATTTGATCGCCCGTGCGGTTTTTATTTTTTGTACTATAAACAAAAAAAGAGCGACAATTTTGAAAAAAAAAAAAACACAATATTTTTTGCTTTTTGCTATAATAAATATCCCATTTAAAAAAAAAAAATTTTTTTTTATCTAGGCCGATACGTATTCTTCTACATATTTTTGGTAAAAATAAAATTGCAATAACAGTATAGTGACTGGTTTGCGCAAAAGTTATATTGCCTACAAAATAGGAGACATAATTATGATTTTTTTTTTTTTTATTAGGAATGGCGGCGATCTGCGATTTTTTTTCGGGACTGCGACATTATAGCGGACACATCGGATACATTTTTAGGACCATTCACATTAATACAGTGAACAGTGCTATAAATATGCATTGATTACTGTATAAATGTGACTGGCAGGGAAGGGGTTAACCACTAGGGGGCGGGGAAGGGGTTAAATGTGTGTCCTAGTCAGTGTTCTAACTGTAGGGGGAGGGGACTGACCGATTGTGACCCTATGTACAAGGGACACAGATCGGTCTCTTCTCTCCCTGACAGGACATGGAGCTCTGTGTTTACACCCCATCATTACACACAGATCCACGTCCCTGCTCAGTTACTGGGCAATCGCGGGTGCCCAGGGGCCATTGCGGCCGCCAGGCACGCGCATTGTGTTGCCAGTAACGCGGCGGGTGCGCGCGCCCCCTAGCAGCTTTAAATGACAGGACGTCATATGACGTCCTGTCAGAACAAAAGGGTATTCCGCCCGCCATCATTTGACGGCGTGCAGTACCCTATTGGTTTAATAACATTCAATTACAATCTGACTTGTGTCGCAGTTGTATACAGCTTCAGGCATGGGCCCCCTGGAGCAGAGAATGGGGGGGGGTGCTGCTACAAATTGAGAAGTGGCGGTGCCGCCGCTATTTGAGAAAATTGAGAAGCGGGGGTGGCTGTAAATTGAAAAGCGGGGGATTCCACGAATTGGGGGGTTGCCCTGGGGACCTCTGGGCCCTTTAATAAAAAATAAAAATAAACAAATAAATATATAAAAAATGTTTTAAAATATATTTTTATAAAAAAAAAAAAAGGGGGGGTCTTGCCATCTGGGGCCCTCTGGGCCCTTTAATTTATATATATATATATATATATATATATATATATATATATATATATATATCTCTATCTATCTATCTAAAATAAAAAATAAATAAAATAAAAGGGGGGTTGCCATGCGGGCCCCTGGGGACCTCCAGGCCCCTTACAGGTGTACTGTGGCCCTGGTTGAATAAGCTATATTATTTTTTCTTTATTTGCAATTTTTTCCCCCCACGAAAGTGGAGCTACCCTTTAAACTTTTCTCATTAGAGAAGTCCATCCTTCCTCCTATGACATGAGCAAAAACGGAGGCATGCTGGGAGTGGGAGGGGTTATATCAGGCTGGCTACAGCTTTTTTTTGTCTGCTGGTGTCAAAATCCTCCTGTAGGTGGCAGTATAACCCACACATCTCTGAATTCTGTGTCCTTCAATGAACAAGAAAGAAAAAAAAGAAAAGAAAAAATACTTTACTCTTAAGATTTTAGAAATCATTCTTACCAGTTTCTGTTGCTTCCGCCTTCCTAGAATCTCCTATAAAACAAGAGAAGTATTTACCAATCTAAAATAAATCGAATTATTACACAAAGATCATTAAATTAATTAATTAGATCCATACAAATAGGAGACCTCAACAGCACAGAGCTTAAATCAGCCCCCCAAAAATCCCATTCCCCGCACTGTTCTCAGAGTCCACAGTGCTGCTTCATGTATGGGAGACCTGCAGGCCGGCCACAGTCTGGGGGCACAGTGACATCACACAGAGGTCCTGAACTCAAAGATGAAGATTTCATTCTAAGCATTACCCTGAGAAATCTTTTGTCTTGAATTCCTCTTTAAAAACATCAGAACATTTCCTAGACATTCCTGTTCCATTAAGGTGACCATATTTTTTAAATTAAATCCGGGGACATATTTTTGTTTTACCAGTAATGGGGGCAATCAGTGACTCTCTGCCCGTTGCAGCCGTCACCCGCCTCACAGCCTCTCAAGTCTCACTCTCCAAGCCCCCGGCTACTACTGGGTGGGAAGCAGAGGAAGATCAATCCGCCAGGGAAGGCAAGGAGATAGGCAGGCAGGCGGCTGGCCGGGACTTGAGCCAAGACAGAAGAACATGCGAGCGGAGCTGGATGGCCACGGAAACTGAAGAAATATTCCCTCCGCTCTGACCAGCACATGATCATCAGAAAGGGGCACAGATAATGGAAAAAAAATACACCTCCCTAAGCTAGTAGGAGCGGCAGAGCGGGAGGGGAGGGTAATTCAGAATTTTTATTTTTAATCCTGCACTGACTGTATTTGAAATTGCCCCAGCCCCTATTAAAATCCAATCTCGGGGACAAAACCAGGGACATACTTGCTCCAGGGTCAGTGTCCTCAATCTGGGGACTGTCCCCTGAAATCGGGGATGTCTGGTCACCCTATGTTCCATAGCCTCATAGCTGTGTGTTTGCAGTCTCACCAGATTTTGAAATGTCATTACTATGCTAATCACTGTTCTCCTTGCTGGAGGGGAAGCTGCGCCAGAGGAGCTACAGTGGAAGAATCTCCCTGCTTCTGTATTTCTGTATTTCCTCCACCTCTATCATTACCCCTCCAGTCAACAGAAAAACAATAATTATAGGGGGGCAGCCCTGGCATGAGGAAGAAAAGCCCTGCTGCTCTACCAATATGGCCGCTACCTCCAGTAATGGAGAAAAAATCATTTGCAGGGAGATGAGAGGGCTGATAACCTGTCCTGTGTCCTCTGCTTCCACAGTACAGGTCACCTTTCCCAATTATTATTATTCCCTCCTGTGATAAGCAGGACAGCCAGCACTGATGTCTTCCTCCTCCTGTCTGCATTCCGTTTAGCCAGACATTTGTGTTTAGGAATCCTCCACCTAATCCTATTGGCTGAGGGTAATGGGATGTACATGGAGCGCCCCCTCTGGGGTGAGGGTAATGGGATGTAAATGGCGCGCCCCCCCTCTGCGGTGAGGGTGACGGGATGTACATGGAGCGCCCCCTCTGGGCTGAGGGTGATGAGATATACATGAAATGCCCCCCTCTGGGCTGAGGGTAATGGGATGTACATGGAGCGCCCCCTGTGGTCCGAGGGTGACAGGATGTACATGGAGTGCCCCCTCTGGTCTGAGGGTGATGGAATGTACATGGAATGCCCCCTCTAGGCTGAGGGCGATGGGATGTACATGGAGCACCCCTTTGGGCTGAGGGTGATGGGATGCACATGGAGCACCCCTTTGGGCTGAGGGCGATGGGATGCACATGGAGCGCCCCCTCTGGGCTGAGGGTGATGGGATGTACATGGAGCGCCCCCTCTGGGCTGAGGGTGATGGGATGTACATGGAGCGCCCCCTCTGGGCTGAGGGTGATGGGATGTACATGGAGCGCCCCCTCTGGGCTGAGGGTGATGGGATGTACATGGAGCGCCCCCTCTGGGCTGAGGGTGATGGGATGTACATGGAGCGCCCCCCTCTGGGATGAGGGTGATGGGATGTACATGGAGCGCCCCCCTCTGGGATGAGGGTGATGGGATGTACGTGGAGCGCCCCCCTCTGGGATGAGGGTGATGGGATGTACGTGGAGCGCCCCCCTCTGGGATGAGGGTGATGGGATGTACGTGGAGCGCCCCCCTCTGGGATGAGGGTGATGGGATGTACGTGGAGCGCCCCCCTCTGGGATGAGGGTGATGGAATGTACGTGGAGCGCCTCCTCTGGGTTGAGGGTGATGGGATGTACATGGAACGCCCCCTCTGGGCTCATCTAATGAATGACATATAAAGAATACACAGGGATCTCACCTTTCAGGTGCAGAGTATATCGCTTCTCTCGGATGTTCTTGGACTGGCTGTGGGTCACCTCACACCGGAGGGTCGCATTATCATCACTAATCTTTGGGATGAAGATCAGCGTGCTGGAAGATTTATACAGACCGTCCAATCCGATCCCTGGATCCGATATCGTCACCTCAGATTGGGGGAACGTGCAGAACTCCTTATACCATTTTATTTGTAGATCTCGGGGGGAGTATCCGGATATTGTTACTGTAAATGAGGTTTTCTGATTGTCCGTCACTCTCATTGGATGGACAACAATGTCGGATAATGTGGGCGGTCTCTCTGTAACGATAAATACAAACAGATGAGTGTTATTCTGTGTATGGAGAGTAGAGTGAGAGATACGATGGAAGGATAGAAGATTCCGGACATTAGAGACGTTACATGACCACACCAACATATCATAGAAGGATAAAGTTCATTCATCGGAACAGATTGAGGAACCGCCCGCCCGGAGAGGAGCCGTGTCCCCGGGAATGGAACCCAGTGAATCCAGACATGTCTACAGCCCCATCTGTGTCACCACATTACAAAACTTTCCGGAATTCTCACCGACTTCAATGGATCCTCAGAAAACTCAGCAGAGAAGTAACACTGGACCCTTCATACATCACCGGACTATGGAAGCCCTCACTGCCCTCCCTAAGCTGATTATTCATCATCCAGCAGAAGGGGGACAATTCTATGAACCCCGGGAGCTCCTCCATTCCTCCAACATGTCTGACCAGCTAAAGTTGGTGGAGATCAGTGGCGGCTGGTACTTAAATTTTTTGGAGGGGCGTAAACAAACAAAAAAAAACAATTGCAGCCTCAGTGTCCCCATCAATTGCAGCCACTGTGCCATCAATTGCAGCCACTGTGCCATCAATTGCAGCCACTGTGCCATCAATTGCAGCCACTGTGCCATCAATTGCAGCCACTGTGCCATCAATTGCAGCCACTGTGCCCATTAATTATTGCAGAGAGCACTGGGGGGGTGGCATGGCAGAGAGCACTGGGGGGAAGGTTAAGGGCACTGGAGGCGGAGAGCACTGGGGGGAGGTGGAGAGCACTGGGGGGTGGCGGACAGCACTGGGGGGGAAGTTTGCGAGCACTGGAGTTGAGGTTGAAAGCACCGAGGAGTGGCGGAGAGCCCTGGGGGAGGTTGAGAGCACTGAGGGGTAGCAGAGAGCATGGAGGGAGGTGGAGAGCACTGGGGGGGTGGTAAAGAGCATGGAGGGAGGCGGAGAGCACTGGGGGGTGGTGGAGAGCATGGAGGGAGGTGGAGAGCATGGAGGGAGGTGGAGAGCATGGAGGGAGGTGGAGAGCACTGGGGGGTGGTGAAGAGCACTGGGGGGTGGCGGAGAGCACTGGGGGGTGGAAGAGAGCACTGGGGGGTAGCGGAAGAGAGCACTGGGGGTGGCGGAAGAGAGCCCTGGGTGGTGGCGGCGGAGAGCCCTGGGTGGTGGCGGCGGAGAGCCCTGGGTGGTGGCGGCGGAGAGCCCTGGGTGGTGGCGGCGGAGAGCCCTGGGTGGTGGCGGCGGAGAGCCCTGGGTGGTGGCGGCGGAGAGCCCTGGGTGGTGGCGGCGGAGAGCCCTGGGGGGGGGGGGCGGCGGAGATCACTGGGGGGTGGCGGAGATCACTGGAGGGGTGGCGGAGATCACTGGGGGGGTGGCGGAGAGCACTGGGGGGGTGGCGGAGAGCACTGGGGGGGTGGCGGAGATCACTGGGGGGGTGGCGGAGAGCACTGGGGGGGTGGCGGAGAGCACTGGGGGGGTGGCGGAGAGCACTGGGGGGGTGGCGGAGAGCACTGGGGGGGTGGCGGAGAGCACTGGGGGAGGTGGAGATCACAAGGAGGCAAAGAGTATGAGTGGTGTAGGAGGAGCAGTGGGGGCGGCTGCATATAAAAAATAATTTTTTCCATCTCCCTTCTGCAGTATCGGAATGCCTGAGGCTGCGAGGGGTAGAGGAAAAGCAGGTATTCCAATACTGCACAAGGGAGATGGAGAAAAAGATTTTTTATATGCAGCTGCCCCCACTGCTCCTCCTATCCAGGTTACAGGAGGGGGGGCTGCACTCATGTTTTCTGCTATCCGGGCCGGTGTTGTAGCAGCAGGTATCTGCTCTCTCTGGCTCCGCCTCCTATCCCCTCGCAGTCACGCCCCCCAGCCGTGGAGAGGCTGAAGGCTTCTCATCTAGCTTCTCCCCCCTCTGTTTTAACGACTTGCAGCGGCGAATGCCCGGTTTGCCCAATGGCCAGTCAGGGCCTGGCTCCCATATGACATATAGCCCAGCCCCCGCACAGTTAGAATCACTCCCTAGGACACACTTAATCCCTTCCTCGCCCCCTAGTGATTAACCCCTTCACTGCCTGTCACATTTATACAGTAATCAGTACATTTTTATAGCACTGATCGCTGTATAAATCTGAATGGTCCCTGTGGCAAACCTAGCCACTTCTGGAACGCTGGACGTTACATGTCAAAAGGTTGTCTGTATTATAAGCTATGTATTCTGCTGGGTCTTATGTGGGCATAGTAATTCGTATGCTGGCAGCAGTAAGCCACTAGCATTCAAGTACTTTGTTTTATGTTGCCCAATCGGTGTTTGCCAGTTTTAAACCGAACTCCCACAACACATAACCCCAGACCCAAGCTATCAACCGACTTTTCCCTCGTGCAGCAATGCCTGATGGGAGAATTTTCCAAAATGTTAAGTTCCCCATGTGGTCCTCCCTGTATTACCCCTGCTAAATCTATTTGGCTGTTTGGAAACCCCTTGCATGGGGAATTATATAAATATGGAAGCCTGTGAATAAAAAAAGTCAATTGACTCTCAGAGCTGTGTTTCGTCCGGTTACTGGGGGGGATTTGGGACATTGCCTTACTTTTCAACACGGACTGTGGATTTACCCTGGTTACCAGCGAAGATCGTGGAGTTTAATATTGTACTCCGCTACAATTGGTGGCAAGCGATGGGATCCAACCTTACAGCCGATAAGCGCAATTCGTGCAATGTGAACTACCGATGTAAATGGAGACGGATTATTCTACGCTAAAGCGGCAGACATTAAAGGAACTGCTAGAAGCCAGGGGTAAGGTAGCCAGCAACAAATCCAAAGCTGTACTAACTGCCGAGCTGATGGAGGGAGACTGAGCCCGCAGCGCTACACCACCAGCAGCCATGGAAGAAACCCTCTACCAGAGAGAAATGAGGACCAGGCTGGAATTTTTGCCACAGCCTATATCAGATGCCATGCTGCACATGGTAATGGCGAATGTGCAGGAGTACGTGATGGCACACAGTCCGCAGTATACACAGTCTCGAGCAGAATTCCCTACTGGGTCACTCTACAACCAGGTAAAACCCCAAATTCCCTATCATGCCTTTAAAATGTTTTGCGAGGAGAAGGATGAGATTGATGGGTATTTACAGGATTTTGAGAGACTGTATGATTTACATGACTTGGAACGGACAGTATGGGTCCCATTGCTAGTAGGGAAGCTGGCAGGTCGGGCAGCAGAAGCATATCGTGCTGTACCCAGTGAGGACAGCAAGGATTATGATAAAGTGAAGCAAGCGATATTAGAGAGATACGCCATTACTCCAGAGGCATACCGGCGCAAGTTTAGAAACCTGCGCAAACCAGAGAAGGATTCACATGCTGAATGGGCACACAAGCTGGACCAAGCTTCCCAAGAGTGGATACAAGCCAGCCAAGCCACTACTATGGAGGAATTGCGACAGTTAATGCTGTTGGAGCAATTCTTCAACGGTTTGTCCCCAGAGGCACAAGAATGGGTGCGAGACAGGAAACCTCTCACCCTAACCGAAGCGGCTCGATTAGTGGATCAGCATTTTAATGCGAGGAGACATCATGGGCCCCTAACCAAGAGTTATCCTCGACCCGCGGGACCACCCAGTACTCTACCACCCCCCGCTCTTACAGCCTCCCCTTTTCGTCAATCCCAAGGGACATTACCACCACCCTCCAGATATAACGGACGTGCCAACATCCAATGCCACACCTGCAAACAGTGGGGACATATGGCACGCGAGTGCACCCAAAACCGGGGCAGACCAGCCTGGAACCAAGGCCGACCGAACCCGGCACCAAGGGCTGCTGCCCATCATTACCAACGGGAGCCGGCCACTCAAGAGATGTTGAGCATTCCAGCGGAAGAACCCCTGGGAATCTTGCATGAGGTGATGACAGTCCGAGCCACGGATAACCAGCAGCATCATCGACAGCCAGTGACCTTGGAGGGGAAAGAAGTCCAGGGGCTTCGGGATTCAGATGCTACTTCAACCTTGATAGCACCCTATTTGGTCCCTGACTCAGCACACACTGGCGGATCCGTGGCAGTACGAGTGGCAGGGGAAGCAGTGTACCGACTACCCACTGCCAAAGTACATTTGGATTGGGGTATGGGAGAGGGGACGGTAGAAGTGGGCCCCATGCAAAATTTACCAGCAGATGTTGTGCTGGGAAATGACTTGGGCCAGATGACCTCTGCTTTTGTACCCCAGGCCCCATACCAGGAAGCCCATCCAGTGACCACACGGCAACAGGCTCACACCACGGTTCCACCGACACACTCTGAGGCTCTGGTAAGAGACCATGACCCCCACACGACACGTATGTCCTGGGATACCCCGACTAAGTTTGAGGCCGAGGTGAGGTCAGATCCCACGCTACAGGTATACAGGGACAGGGTACACACTGACCAGGCTGGGCTAGAGGGGGAGTGGTAAACCTGGGAGAAAGGGCTACTTTACCGCATTGCTGAAAGAGGAGTGGGAGGGTCGGCCACAGTTACATATAGTTACATAGTTAGTCAGGCTGAAAAAAGACACAAGTCCTTCCAGTTAAACCATAAAAAAATAAAAATAAACAAACAAAATAAAACACAGTACATCCCATACACCCAACTCCATACCCACAGTTGATCCAGAGGAAGGCAAAAAACCCCAGCAGAGCATGATCCAATTTGCTACCGGAGGGGAAAAAATTCCTTCCTGATCCCCCGAGAGGCAATCGGATTTACCCCGGATCAACTTTACCTACAGAACTTAGTACTCAGTTATATTATGTGTATTTAGGAAAGAATCCAGGCCCTTCTTAAAGCAATCTACTGAGCTGGCCAGAAACACCTCTGGAGGGAGTCTGTTCCACATTTTCACAGCTCTTACTGTGAAGAAACCTTTCCGTATTTGGAGGTGAAATCTCTTTTCCTCCAGACGTAAAGAGTGCCCCCTGGTCCTCAGCGTTGACCTTAAAGTGAATAACTCAACACCAAGTTCACTATATGGACCTCTTATATATTTGTACATGTTGATCATATCCCCCCTTATTCTCCTCTTCTCAAGAGTGAATAAATTCAGTTTTTCTAATCTTTCCTCATAGCTGAGCTCCTCCATGCCTCTTATCAGTTTAGTTGCCCTTCTCTGCCCTTTCTCCAGTTCTCCGATATCCTTTTTGAGAACTGGTGCCCAAAACTGGACTGCATATTCCAGATGAGGTCTTACTAATGATTTGTACAGGGGCAAAATGATATCTCTATCTCTGGAGTCCATACCTCTCTTAATACAAGAAAGGACTTTGCTCACTTTGAAACTGCAGCTTGGCATTGATGATGAAGAAAAGAGGGAAGGACGGCCGCACTCCAAGGATTTTCAAACGAAAAAAATTGTCTTTATTGTAAATCCAAAAACATGTACAGTCACAGCAATCACAGAAAACAGGACAGCCGACGCGTTTCGCACTCGATCAGTGCTTAGTCATTAATAAGTCCCTAAATATTAAATACAGTGGCTTTGAAATTTCAGAGCTCAATTCTTTTAGGATCCCTGGGTGGATGCCATCTGGTCCAGGTGCTTTATCCACCTTTATTCTGTCTAAATATTTCTGGACCATATCACTTTTGAGCCATTGTGGATTTGGGGCTGTGTCACTCCCACCCCCATTATGGACATGAGCTCCCCCATACTCCATTGTATACACAGAGCTGAAGAAAGCATTTAATACATTTGCCTTCTCTATGTCCTCAGTCACCCACTCTAGATTATTTTGTAAAGGGCCTACATGCTCAGACTTGACCTTTTTACTATTAATATATTTAAAGAATTTTTTGGGGTTTGTCCTACTATCTTTTGCAATCTGTCGTTCATTTTGAATTTTTGCATCCTTGATTTCCTTTTTACATATTCTATTATATTCTTTGTAACATTTAAACGACAATAGTGTTCCTTCATTTTTATATTTTTTAAAGGCAATTTTTTTATTGTTTATAGCTTTTTTTAACTTTGACCGTGAGCCACATAGGTTTTATCTTTAGCCTTTTAAACTTATAAACTTATTGCCCATGGGAATATACTTTGCAGTGAGGTTCCAAAAAGTCTTTTTGAAGAATTCCCATTTCTGTTCTGTGTTCACCTGTGCCAATATTCCCTCCCAGTCCAAGTCCTGGAGAGCAGTCCTCATGCTTTGAAAATTTGCTCTCTTGAAATTAAGTGTTTTTATCTTTCCTGTATGTATTTCTTGCTTATAGTTAATATTAAACAAAATCATGTTATGATCACTGCTACCCAGGTGTTCCTTTATCTGACTATTAGTAATAAGCTCTGCATGGTTTGAGATTACCAAGTCCAACAGAGCATCATTCCTAGTTGGGGCCTCAATAAACTGGACCATAAAATTGTCCTGCAATAGGTTTTTAAATTTGTGTCCTTTAACTGTCCCAGAAATTCCATTATTCCAGTCAATTTCTGGGTAGTTAAAATCCCCCATTATTATCACCGTCCCAGCCCTTGCAGCCCTTTCCATCTGTGCAAGGAGCCGAGTCTCCACCTCCTCATTAACATTGTGGTTTTCTATAACAAACTCCATTGATTAACTTTGAACTACGCACATCTGTATGCAGTTCCACCCATAATGCTTCAACTTCATCACACTCTCCATCAACCAGGTCCTCTTTCACGCTTGCTTTGAGGTCACTTCTCACATAGAGACAGACACCTCCACCTTTCCTTTTTACCCTGTCTTTCCGAAAGAGAGCATAGCCAGGAATATTAATAGCCCAGTCAGGTGAGGATTGAAGCCAAGTTTCAGCAATACCGATTACATCATAGCTCTCCTCATGCACCAGAGCTTCCAACTCACCTGTTTTGCTTGGAAGGCTTCTGGCATTGGTGAACAATGTATTGTTACATTTTTCGCTGGTGTTTTTCATATAATTTTTAGTACTGCAAATGGCACTATAATTTCCAATGGCTGTTTGCAACATGGGAACTTTCTTGTCACCTGCCATAACCCCACCTCCATCTATCCCCATTCCACTCTCCATTAATGTCTGACCCCTAACTGACCTGTGTGCGCGATGTAATTCTAGTTCACCCTCCCCCCTCAAGTCTAGTTTAAATACTCCTCCAGCATTCCCCTAAACCTCTCCCCCAGCACAGCAGACCCCCTTCCATTCAAGTGCAAACCATCTTTAGCATATAGGTTGCACCCCAATGAAAAGTCATCCCAGTGCTCTAGAAACCCAAATCCCTCCTTCCTACACCAGGTCTTTAGTCATGCATTCAGTTCTCTAATCTCCCCCTGCCTTTCCTGTGTTGCGCATGGCACAGGCAATATTTCAGAGAATATCACCTTGGAGGTCCTTCCCTTCATCTTGCAGCCTAGTTCTTTAAATTGATTCTTAAGGAGCCTCCACCTTCCATGTATACTGTCATTGGTTCCAACATGGACCAAGACAGCTGGGTCATGCCCAGCCCCTCCCAGTAATTTATCCACCCGGTCCACCACATGCCGAACCCTGGCACCAGGGAGACAGCAAACCATTCGGTTGAGGCGATCCTGGCGACAAATTATTCTATCAGTCCTTCTGATTATAGAACCCCCTATTACCACCAACTGTCTAGGCCTACCTGCACTCCCCTCACCACTTCTACTAGATGGGTTGCTCTCCCGACTGTTAGGGGTAGCAGTAACATCTAGTGCTGCCACCTCTGTTAGCCACCTCCACATCTTCACCCAACTTGGCAAATTTGTTTTGATGCACAAATACAGGATTGGCCTTCCTTGTCTGCAAGCCCCTTCCACTCCCTCTAACTACATTAACCCATCTTCCTATCTAATAATTCTGACTTGCCCCTCCACCCTCGACATTAACCCTACTGACCACCTGCTCAGCAAGCAGAGGACCCCTTTCAAGGTTGTCCTTTCTGCGCAGTGTTGCAACCTGCTCCTCCAGATCTCTAATGCGAGCTTCCAGAAGGGCAAACTGCTCACATCTGTCACAGCGGTATCCATCCTGAAGCTGTTGCACCAATTTTGCATACATGTGACACACTGTGCACTGAGCAAAACCTTCAACCCTGCTAGCACACATTTCCCAGTTACAATATAATTACTTGTAGGAAGTTTAAGATGTTACTTACAGTTTAGAAGACTCCGGTCTTAACTCCTGTTTTCAACTCCTGTTTAACTCTTCCCACTTGTGTTTAAAAATCACACTTCTGTTTAAAAAATCACATGCAAGCCAGCACCATCAACTGGGAGCCAGTAACGACTAAACAGTTAGTGGTACCCCAGAAGTATAGGCAGGAACTGCTTCGGATTGTCCACGACATTCCCCTGTCTGGGCATCTGGGGATGACACGTACCCGATACAGGTTGACCCACGCTTTCTTCTGGCCAGGGATCTCCAAGGATGTGAGGCAATACTGCACCTCCTGTGACATTTGCCAGCGAGTAGGCAAGCGAGGTGACTGCCACAAAGCCAAGTTATGTCCTCTTCCCATTATTGAAGAACCCTTCAGTAGGGTGGCCGTAGATATAGTGGGGCCCTTACCAAAACCCAGTCCCTCCGGGAAAATATATATTTTAACTGTAGTGGACTATGCCACCCGGTTCCCCCCGAGGCTATATCCCTCACCAACATTCATGCCGAAACTGTGGCAGAGGCCTTAATGAAAATATTTTCCAGGGTGGGGTTTCCCCAAGAAATCATATCCGATAGAGGCACCCAGTTCACCGCCGCGGTAACCCAACAACTATGGAAGATATGTGGCATTAAGCCAATAGTAAATTTGGCGTACCACCCCCGGTCCAATGGTCTATGCAAAAGGTTTAATGGTACGCTGAAGCAGATGCTCCGTACATTTGGAGAGACTTTCTACCCCATCTGCTCTTCGCTTATAGAGAGGTACCCCAAGAGTCAACAGGGTTTTCCCCTTTTGAATTACTGTTTGGGAGAAGGGTGCGAGGGCCACTAGACCTAATTAGAGAGCATTGGGAGGGGGAGAGTAGCCCAGACAGAACCCCTATTGTATCCTACGTACTGGAGTTCAGGGACCGTCTGGAGGTGCTAACCCAGGTTGAGCGCACCAACCTCCGGGCGGCCCAACAACGTCAGCGCCACTGGTATGATAGGGGAGCCAGAGACCGCAGCTTTCAGGTGGGACAAAAGGTTTTGATTTTAAAACCGGTCCGCACAGACAAGCTGCAGGCCATCTGGCAAGGCCCATACCAGGTGGTGGAACAGAGATGTGACACCACCTATGTGATTGGCCCCTGCTCATGGGTAGGGGAGAGACGCATGCTCCATGTGAATATGCTCAAACCATACCATGAGAGGATAGAGGACGAAAACCCAAGTGCTAGCGTTTCTAAGTACCGCGGGGTACTATAGAAAATTCGTACCCAATTATAGTGCCCTGGCCAAACCCTTAACTGACTTGACATGCAGGAACCTGCCCCGACAGGTTGTCTGGGCCCCAGAGTGTGATCAGGCATTCCAACAACTAAAGACTGCTCTAACTAATGCCCCTGTACTTGCTGCTCCTGATCCAACTAAAAGATTTCTTGTCCACACGGACGCTTCAATGTTTGGATTGGGAGCAGTGCTGAGCCGATGGCTGAGAACACCCCGTAGCTTACCTGAGCCGAAAGTTATTGCCACGAGAAGTAGGATACGCCGCCATTGAGAAGAAATGCCTAGCCGTGGTGTGGGCCCTAAAAAAGTTGCAGCCGTTTGACTTTACAATCCACTGCCGACCAGGGAAGCAAAAACGGTAACGCCGACGGGTTATCTAGACCAGTGTTTTTCAACTCGTCCTCAAGGCACACCAACAGGTCATGTTTTCAGGCTTTCCATTATTTTGCACAGGTGATTTGATCAATTTCACTGCCTTAGTAATCACCACAGCCATTTCATCTGAGGAAAATCCTAAAAAATTGACCTGTTGGTGTGCCTTGAGGACTGGAGTTGAAAAACACTGATCTAGACAAACTGAACTTGAAAAGTGATCTGTGAGTACTTCCCCGAACATCCCCAAGCCGATCCGTTGGGATCAGACTGTGTATGCCGGCTTGGTTCTGGGGGAGCATTGTGGCAAACCTAGCCACTTCTGGAACGCGTGCAGCAATGCCTGATGGGGGAATTATCCAAAATGTTAAGTTCCCCATGTGGTCCTCCCTGTATTACCCCTGCTAAATCTATTTGGCTGTTTGGAAACCCCTTGCATGGGGAATTATATAAATATGGAAGCCTGTGAATAAAAAGTCAGTTGACTCTCAGAGCTGTGTTTCGTCCGGTTACTGGGGGGGATTTGGGACATTGCCTTACTTTTGAACGCTGACTGTGGATTTACCCTGGTTACCAGCGGAGATCGTGGAGTTTAATATTGTACTCCGCTACAGTCCCAAAATTGTGTCTTCTCCAGGAAAAGTTTTGGGGGCTAGACACCCGTCTAGAAGTTCACCCCAAATATGTATTTCCTTCCTCAAAACTACATTACTGGCACTAAGCACTCTAGAGTGAAACAAGTTTTCATAATTCTCATCCCTGGTTCTTCTTGCTCTATCTACTGGAGAACACCAACAGGCAGAAGCAAACAATATCCTGAGCTTAGGGGAGAACCACCAAACACAGAAACACGAACATTCAGAGCTCAGGCTGACTACAGTCTAGCTCAGGGGTAGAGCTGCACAATTAATCGTTAAAAAATCGTGATCTTGATTCCCCCCCCCCCCCCCCCCCCCCCCCCGATGATGTCCAATGCAGAGTTTGCCGATTCTTTCATATAATAAGTGGAGAAACTAATCAGCTGTCAAAGAAAATATCCGTCTGCCAATTTCTTATCAGGAAACATTGTAACCAACACTTCCTTCTTAGATCAAAGAGATAAACTTCTGTGTGTAAAGAAAATATCGTCAGTCTGCCAAGTTTGTTACAACATGAAACATTGTAACTTCCTTCTTAGAGAAAACGTCTGTGTGTAAATGAGGGAAGTTTAACCCCTTAAAGTCCAAATCTTTTTCTGACTCGTTGTTTCTTAAGTTAAAATCATTGGCCAGGATTCACGCAAGACTTACACTGACGTAAGTACAAATGTGCGCCGTCGTATCTATGCGCCGATTCTCAAAATAAGGCTTCAGCTGTCCGACGTAACTTGCCTACGCCGGTGTATCATGGGCGCATAGTTACGCTGGACGCATTCAGCGTTCCCATTTTAAGTATGCAAGATACGCCGATTCATGAACGTAATTACGCCCGGCGCATGTTTTAAGCTATTTGTGTAAGGGTTACGTCCGGTGTAAAGTTATTCCTCATATAGTAGGCGCAACCCATGCAAAGGTATGGACCAGGGAACAGCCGTCGATTTTTACGTGAATCTGGGCCAATGTGTTTTGCTAGAAAATGACTTGGAACCTCCAAACATTATATATATTTTAGCAGAGACCATAGAGACAAAAATGGCAATTGCTGCAATATTTTATGTCACACGGTATTTGCCCAGCGGTCTTTCAAATGCAAATTTTTGGGGAGAAAAAACACTTCAATGAATAAAAAAAAAAAAAAAACAGTAAAGTTAGCCCAATTTGTTTTGTTTTAATGTGAAAGATGATGTTACGCAGCAAGAATCGCGATCTCTCTTCTAAGAAAAAAAATTGTGATTCTCATTTTAGTCGGAATCGTGCAGCTCTTCTCAGGGATCTCCAAACTTTTCAAACAAAGGGCCAGTTTATTGTCCTTCAGACTTTGAGGGCCGGATTGTGGCCAGCAGGGGCAGAAAATGTCCTGAGCCTGGCATCAGTGAGAATAAATATGGCCCCGGGGGTGGTGGTCAGTAGGAGGAGGAGTAGCGCCCTATCAGTAGGGGGAATAGTATCCCACCATTGGTATCAGTAGAAGAAATAGTGCCCCCTTGTTGGTGTCAGTGAGAGGGAATAGTGCCTCATATCAGTGGGAGGAATAGTGCCCCAAAAGCCGGATAAAGGCTAACAAAGGGTTACATCTGGCCCTCAGGCCGCCAATTGAAGACCCCTGGTCTAGTTGCAACACTAAATCTAGACTAGAGACACCCCGACTTGTGGTAGGATCCCTACAATAGAATAGAATTTGTTGCCCGTGTTTTACAAAGTAACTTCCCACCAAACACTTTAGTAGAAATCATTCCTCTGGGTTTCCTTTCTCACCAATAAGGACACACAAGGTTCAGTTCATAAAACCAAGACATCAGAATAAGGACAGTTAATTCAACAGAAGTGACAGTTATTTCTGGCGAGTCCAATGAAATAGAATGACACGCGGCTAAAAGAAAGATCCTTATCCTTGTGTTACATCTTTGTGCATTGGGCCCCATAGTATGTGATCTATCGATGTCCTTTATCTCTGATATCAGGTGTATTATAATATAAAGTTCTGAGCTCTGCAAGATTCAAACAGTATAACTTTCATTATCTTCCTTTGTGAAGTTTATGTTTTAAGGTTTCCTTCCATTCAGGGCCAGATTAAGAACATCATGGGCCTGGTGCTGAGAATTTTGGTGGGGCCTTTTATAAATAATAAATAAATGCGTAAGAATCACAGTGCAGCAATGGAGGGCCCAGTCTGAAAATGTAAGTTTACCCTAATGTGCCAATATGCTGTGCATACTTGTACATTGTGGCATAACCTACCCCAGGGCCTCTAAAAAGTAGTAATGTCAAGAAAGTTTACTACCGCTTTAATATCACAGGATCCCAGAAACCTCTCATGGGGCCACCTACTGACCCAGTGGCCCTTGGGCAGTGCATAAGTGCATAGTTGCCAACATTTAAAAAATATTTTCAGGGACACTTTTTTTCACAAGTGCTATATTTAGAGTAGCTGAGATCCCCTATGTTCCTCTGTACATCACAGTAGTAATCACAAAATTAAATAAGTTCTAATAATGGGACAGAACAAATATGAGAACTGAGATTTCCTTTAGTTGAATTAACAAAAGCGTGTCCATTCTAGAGCTGGTAACATTGAGGGTATTCAGTATCATTTTAAAGAACTGTTTTTGCGGGTAAGCGACATAGGGGAGGAGTACGGATGGTATATAAGTGGGTAGTATGTGCAGGTGTTTCGTCTCAAATCACTTTTACCTATTGGGTTAAATACAGAACTTAATCTACAGGTTTTTCTAAATCGCTAATCCTTTACAATCAACCAACTAAATAAAAATAATTTTTACATTATCAATTGATATGTATAAATTATGCTTAGTTTTGAATACTAACTAAAATTCTTAAATTCTTGAGTACTTTGTTCCAAATTTCACATGTGATATACGTACATAAATACATTTTAGTTTATGTTAGTTTTCAACTTTCTTTCAATTCGGCCGTCTACCAATGATTCTAATTCTATTCTTACTTTATTTTTTCATATTCCTTTAAAAAGTCCTGTGTGTTTGTCTTACATCGTTTCTGTGTCCTTGTATTACACTACCCTATTAAATGCACTCTCTCAATCCCTGAGTAAGTTAAATATTTGGAATTAAACTCGATCAATATTACCCGTTATACATACATCTATTATGTTAACATGACCTCATATACACTAAAATGAGAGATTTGATGTCCTAGGAAATTACTACCATGTTTGTTACAATTCACTTCGCCCCATATGATCACCGAAGAACTGACTACACTATTAAGCGGTGACAAACAACAGCTGATCTTCGTCAATAAAAGGCGTGCATCAGCTGATGAGAGACTACGTCCAGGAAGAAGCTACGCCATTGGGTACGGCGAAACGCGTCGACGTCACCACCCGACGCTAGTCACGTGACATCGTGATCAAACGTACACGAGAGAGATAGACGAAAGGACGGAGATGCTTGAGCGTGAACCGTAATCTGTCCCCGATCAAGGAATACCATTCTATGGATAACCACGTCCGCTACATACACCCTACAACAGAGGGATGATATCCGGATGGAGCACCAACTTCAATAGCACTTTACATCACAGCCGAGCACCACGTCATGCACATGACACAGGTCTGTACAACCATAGAAAGTAACGATCGGCAGCAACATATAATCCTGCCTTGGACGAACATCAACTTCCATTTGGTAATGTACAGAGACCCTACAATGCATGACTTTATGATGTTGTTTGATTATTGCGTGTCATCCCTATGTTGATCAACAGCATGCTGCCAACATACTATGCAACCTAGTGCTTTAACGGCTATATGTGTGCTCAGGATAACGGGACACTCCACTGCTCTACACTGTGAGCACACTTTGGATTTATATCATGCTCTCATCTCCCAATATTATAACCTAATATAACCCTGAGGATTGGTTCTAATAATTAGGCATCTCTCCACAATATCTCAGTATTTATATTGCTCTATTGTTTGGACTACATGGAAATCAATTCATTACTTACATATGGGCCCAATAATTTATCATGGACCTAATTTATAAGTGATTCCAAATTGCCAAGAACCTCCACCTTGCTGCAGCAGGACAATTAATACCTTTGCACCTTTCTACATCTCAGTCTTTACACATAGAGCTCTGTTACCAGATACTATACCAATTCGGTACTATTCGACTGGAAGTCAGGTGATACATTGTTTTCCCTGATCGTATTTTTATTATTTATATTATTATACCCAATCGAAATTGAACCCTCCATTCTTGAGAATAATCTTGAGATACTGATAACAGAACTCCTCTGGTCCGGACTAGTGTTGTGTCTTTATGTTGTTTATTGTGCGTCTTGTTTGTAAATTAATGTTCATGGTTAGAAATAAATTTCAGGAATTTGATATGTCTTTTTAAGACCTAATCTCCCTCTTCCCCTTTTTGTACTAATTATGTCCTGATACCTTAATATTAATAAAAGATTCTTTTTTTGTATCAAATATAATTTCAGATCATTTATACTATTGCCATTAGTAACCCTCTTTTTCTTTGATCTCCCCTGAGACCACTACCTTTCCCCGTCCTTTCCCCCAACCTTGGTCCCCTCCCCCCTTTTTTGTTTCTCACAATTTATTACCAATGATACATAGGTTACGGCGTTACGGCAATACAATCATCACTTGATGACAGGTCTGAGGTAGTAGCAAATATTCAAGCTCCTACTAATAGTTAAAACTTGCGATTTCCCTTTCCCCACCAACCCCTCCTTAACTAAGTATGTGCAGGTGAGTGAGAGGAATGTGGAGGGTCCAACATTGGGCACTATGTACAGGAGAAGAGTGCAAAGGGTACGGCAAAAGGCACAATGTACAGGAGAGGAGTGTGGAGGGTATGACAGTGGGCAGTATGTACAGGAGAAAAGTGTATGACAGCAGGCACTATGTACAGGAGAGGAGTGTGGAGGGTATGACAGTAGGCAGTATGTACAGGAGAGGAGTGTGGAGGGTATGACAGTAGGCAGTATGTACAGGAGAGGAGTGTGGATGGTATGATAGTGGGCACTATGTATAGGAGAGGAGTGTGGCAGTTTGTACAGAAGAGGAGTGTGAAGGGTATGACAGTGAACAGTATGTACAGGAGAGGAATGTGGAGGGTCTAACAGTGGGCACTATGTACAGGAGAGGAGTGAGGCGGGTATGACAGTGGGCCGTATGTACAGGAGAGGAGTGTGGAGGGGATTACAGTGAGCAGTATGTACAGGAGAGAAGTGTATGACAGCAGGTACTATGTACAGGAGAGGAGTGTGAAGGGTATGACAGTGGGCAGTTTGTACAGAAGAGGAGTGTGAAGGGTATGACAGTGAACAGTATGTACAGAAGGAGTGTGGGGGTATGACAGAGGGTAGTATGTACCAGAGAGAAGTGTGGAGGGTATGACAGTGGGCAGTATGTACAGGAGAGGAATGGGGATGGTATGATAGTGGGCACTATGTATAGGAGAGGAGTGTGGAGGGTGCGACAGTGGGCACTATGTACATGATAGAAGTGTATGACAGCAGGCACTATGTACAGGAGAGGACAGATGCGACAGAAAACGGGCCATTTCCGATCGGCTTAACTTTCCGACGCCAGAGTATCGTCAGCGCATAATTTCGCTTGGCGCATCAGTCGCGCCTATTGATTTCCCCTGCAAATATGCAAATGAGGGATATTTCCCGATTCGCGAACGGATTAGCACCATATGCTGGCTACATGCGCCGCGCGTATCTCGTCCGTCCGGCGCAAAGTTATTTCTACAAATAGCTGCTTTATCTTTACTCCAGACGGCCACAGGTCAGCAGGAGAGCAGCTACAGCAGCGTTACCGACGATAAGAGCTAGCTGAGCACCCCCACTTGCAGTACAACACCTCTGTCCATGCTTGTCTGTCAACTTTTACAGCCATGGAGGAAGACATCATAGGTCTCCATAGCCGAGATGACGGCTGACAGCTCCTGGCCTTTAGAGTTCAGCTTTCTCCTGTGTGTTTGCGGGGAACGGGAGCAGCCATCTCAGAACAAAAGTAACTTCACTGCGGGGAGGGGGAACAGGATATACTTTAGTGCCGGAATGGCGCATCTACGGGCGCATTTAAACGCCCAACGGAACGCATTGCGCTGACGTTTCCCGTGAAGTGGTGCCGACGGAAGTTGGGAGCATGCGCACAAGGGGGCGAGTGAAGCCTCACTTACTGCGCATGCTCCGTGGATGATGCGCTGAACGTAAGCCTCTGCGCTGGGCTCCTCCCATCATTTACATATGATCACACCCACTTCCACTTGCGTCGGGTAACGCCAGCGCATTATCGTTACTCTGGCGCAAGTTTACGCGCAAGTGCTATGTGAATAACAGTACTTGCGCCGAAAGTGTCGGCGGAGTAACGTAAATGAGAAACGTTACTCCAAAGTAAAGAAGCGCCCATCTACCTGAATCTGGCCCTTAAAGTCCAACACTTGTTTAAGTTAAAAACCAATATTTTTTGCTAGAAAATTACTTGGAACCGCCAAACATTATATATATTTTAGCAGAGACAAAAATGGCAATTGCTGCAATATTTTATGTCACACTGCATTTACCCACTTCAATGTATAATAAAAACCATAAAAACAAAACAGTAAAGTTAGCCTATTTTATTTATTTTTTCATTTTAATGTGAAAGATGATGTTACGCCGCAAGAATCGTGAGAGTATCGTGATCTATCATCTAAGCAAAAAAATTGCAGTTGTCATTTTAGCCAGAATCGTGTAGCTCTATACCGTGCAACATAAAAAGTTACAAAGACCACCATAGAGTAATTTTCTAGCAAAAAACAAATGATTTTTTTTTCTCAGTCAGCTGCAGTGTGTCAGTATTTATAATGGCCGCTCTGTATGTAGCTTCTGACAGGCTGTGCAAGCAGGCCTGTATCTCCGGAACCATAAATGATAGCCATCCCATATTTTGGCCCATTGTGGGGTAGGTCTTCAACTGCCTACCACCCAAATGTGGGGTTTCTGTGACCCCCTGGTTCTCGAGCTACAACCCCCGAAGTCAAACGTTTTATTTATTTTTTTAGATTTTTTTCTTTTTTGGGCAAATGGGCCCATCTTGAGAAAGGGGCCTGGAGCTGCAGCTCCAACAGCCCCTCTGTTAAAGGGGTGTTCCACCCAAAAAAATGACCCCTTCTCAATCCACTCCTCACCCCCATACATGCCACATTTGGCATGTAATTTTTTTGGGGGGGGAGTGGGGGCTTCAGTAGGAGTGGGACTTCCTGTCCCACTTCCTGCTTCCGCCGAGGGGCTGGTTAGGCGATTAAGCTTAATCGCCTACACCAGCCCCCTCCCTGTAGGCGATCACATGGGACACTGACAGGTCCCATGCGATCGCCTCTCCAATCAGCGGCGAGCCGCGCCGCGCACGCATGCGCAGTACGGCTCGCGCATGCGCAGTGGGTGCCCGGCCGTGAAGCCGAAGGCTGTCACGGCTGGGTGCCCACAGTCAGGATGGAGACGCCGGCCGGGGAGGGGGGCAGAGGAGCGGAGCCCCGGTCGGCGCGTCGCTGGAACGCAGGAGCAGGTAAGTGAGTGTTTATTAAAAGCCAGCAGCTACACTTTTTGTAGCTGCTGACTTTTAATAAACACAACTTAGGGCTGGAACACCCCTTTAATCCGGCCCTGCTTCCATTCACTTACCTGGGAGCCTCAGGTGTATTTTCTTCTCAATAGGATTTTTCATTTCCTTGTGTGTCACCCGGCAGGAATAAACCTTCCCATAATTCTCTGCTGTAGGTGTTATAGTCAGATAACAGGACAGAACGCCTCCACTGCCTTGGGTCTTTCCTTTCCCCAGATCTTTTCCATTCCCTGACCAGGTGACCTTAGGGGTGTCTCCGGGATCACAACCGGTCACATCACAGCGCAGAGTCAGAGGTTTTCCATAATCGGGATTCCTGGGATCACTGGAGATCTCGCTGAGCACTGGGAACCCTACAGAGGAAGAACATGAAATTGTCACCTTGGTCTCTGTACCAGAGGAGCTTACACTCTAATGCCCCCCCCCCACACAGTCACACATTATTATTATTATTATACAGGATTTATATAGCGCCAACAGTTTACTCAGCGCTTTACAATATAAAAGGGACACAATATCGTTATAATACAAAAAAAAAAACAACAGGATTAAGATGGCCCCACCCACCATTGCCATGAATGCAACAACCAGTATTGCCAGGAATGCAGCACCCACCATTTCCATCAGTGCAGCCTGGTTGATGCCCATCTACAGCCTTGGAGGGGACAGGGAGGGGGCGGGACGAGCAGCAAAAAAAGACTGCCTACAGGAGAAACTCCTATTTTCTCATGGCCTCTTTGATAGAAAGTCCCGCCTCCTTTGATGGACAGAGCAGATGTCCAATGGCAGCGCCGGAGATGGGACTTCCTATTACAGAGGCTGCTTTGTAAACAGGAAATACTCCTGTGTCTACAGCACTCTTCCCGCCTTCTACCTGTCCCCTTCGAGGCAGCCAGCATATATATATATATATATATATATATATATATATATATATATATATATATATATATATATATATATATATATATATATATATATACACACACATACATACATTATATATATATATACACATACACATATACATACATACATACATATTGTGGCCCTGGTGCTGGGATAACGTTGGGGGCCACAAAAGATATATATGTCCAAATAACCATATGCAGCTGTCCAAGTTTTGTTTGCTGTGGCTTGTAGTGCTGTTCAAATTTTAATAAAGGCAACAATTGTTCAGAGTGTGGCTGTTCAGAAATACATCCTTGTTATTCCTGTCCAAATAACCAGGCGGGCCGTTCAAAACTGGAACGTGGGTCGTGATTGGCCCACCGACTGAGATTGGCCTACGGGCCAGACTTTGGACATGCCTGATCTAGGAGACTGAAGATCTCATTACCTCTCAGGTGTAGATGATATGCTTTTATAATTGTCTTTCCACCATGAGTGATCTCCAGGCGGATGGGAACTCCATGATCTTCGGATGTCGGAGTGAATGTCAGCTCTGTGGTTCCGGAGAAGATCTTGGATTCTGAGTCTGCCTGGAAGTTTTCTGTCCGATCATCAGACTTCAATCTGGTCAATCCCCGATACCAGTGAATGGCGGGATTTCCAGGATACATGTTATCGATTGTACAGGATACTGTCACCTTATTCCCACGCTCAGGCTGGGCGGGGTCACATTGTATGTCACCCAGAGTAGGCGGAGAGACTGCAAAATAGAGAAAGGCCAGTGTTATATATGTCATCTGTACAGGAGCATCTCATACAAGACCACTGGCGTGCGCAGCCTATTGCATTGCATTAGGGTGTGCACTCCAAAGCTCAAACACACGTGTGTGTAAAAAATATTTTTATACATATACATATACAAAAACACACATACATACACACAAACAAACAAATAAATAAATGTGAACAAACATTTTATAATGTATTAAAAAAAAAAATAATTAACACTTAATTTTTATATTTTAACAATTTATTGTTCACACTAGTGGTTAGGGGCAAAAAAACTCTGTGGTTGAGCCATGCTTTTACCACCCCTCAACCGCTACCACCTTTTTAGCTGTAGAGGCAGCGACTGGACACGTGCTGCACCTGCAATTATACCCTCCCTTCATTAAAGAGTTAGAATTTCAGCTGTTTTTTTTTTTACATCAATTTCCTTCATTTTTAAATTGCCCTGTCTATCCACTACACATCACAGCTCAATGCAGGGTGGTGTGAATGGGCTTGGTTGGCACTGTTGTGGGTGCCTCTCTGCATGCTCTTGCACATAGGACAGCCCATTCATTTTAATGAAAAACACGGAAAAGTCCCTGGCTCTTTTCTAAAAACATTCTGTATAGAACCGCATTCTGATGCAGCACCATTCAGTTTGGGATGTGTGTTTGCAGATGCATGGGGGTGTCATTAACAATTAGTGGGAGCACACATAGATGTCGATTTAGAATGAATGTTCTATTTAAACAAAATAGATTCCCGTGTTCTATACAATCAGGAGCACCATAAAACCTGCGACTGTTATTGAACCATCACCAGTTTACATTCTCCTGACAGGGTATGAGTATTAGGGTCACAGTTGCCAAACAATCCAGAATAGGCTGTAACCCCCCTGCTCACCTGCCTCACCACTGTATCCCCCCTCCTGCTCACCTGCCCCACCGCTGTATCCCCCCTCCTGCCCCACCACTGTAACCCCCCTCCTGCTCACCTGCCCCACCACTGTAACCCCCCTCCTGCCCCACCACTCTATCCCCCCTGCTCACCTGCCCCACCACTGTAACCCCCCTGCTCACCTGCCCCGCCACTGTATCCCCCCTCCTGCCCCACCACTGTAACCCCCCTCCTGCTCACCTGCCCCACCACTGTAACCCCCCTGCTTACCTGCCCCGCCACTGTAACTCCCCCTCCTGCCCCACCACTGTATCCCCCCATCTGCCCCACCACTGTAACCCCCCTCCTGCTCACCTGCCCCACCACTTTAACCTCCCTCCTGCTCACCTGCCCCACCACTGTATCCCCCCTCCTGCCCACCACTGTAACCCCCCTCCTGCTCACCTGCCCCACCACTTTAACCCCCCTCCTGCCCCACCACTCTATCCCCCCTGCTCACCTGCCCCACCACTGTAACCCCCCTGCTCACCTGCCCCGCCACTGTAACTCCCCCTCCTGCCCCACCACTGTACCCCCCCTGGTCTTCAGCCCCACCTCTGTAAAGCTAGCTGGGACTTGTAGCCCTATCACAGGCTGCAATTAAAGTGCAGAGCAAGCTGGTACTTGTAGTCCTATCACAGGCTGCAATAGAGGAGCAAGACATGCTGGGACCTGTAGTTCTATCCTAGGCTATACATCCTTTTGGTCTCCCCCTTCCCAATCACAGCCACTCTCTCCCCCCCTCCTCCCTGTCTATCGATAAAGCATGGGAAAGTTTGCAGACCTGAAGTCATCGGTGTTCCTCCTCCCCATCCTCTTCTGTGTATACAGAGCTGAATGAGGAGAAGAGGGAGGAGACAGCTTCGTTCTGTAGTGTGTGAGTGGATGAGGTGGGCTGCAAGACGGGAGACAAGCACCTGAAGCATGTGAGGTGACCAACCCCTTGGTATGCCGAGTCTGCTGGGATCAAGGGTGGATCCAGAGTCTAGTCTCGGGAGGGGCACTGCCAGAAAATAAGGTGTTGCTTACAGAACTCAATTAGGTGTTCGTTGTGTCCACTGCAATGTTGCAGTACCGCAAAAAAATAAAAAATGATCGCCGCCATTACTAGTAAAAAATATTTAAATATAAATGCCATAAATCTATCCCATAGTTTGTAGACGATTGGACTGCAGACATGGTACAAGAGATGGTCAGAGACTGCAGACACGGTACAAGAGATGGTGAGAGACTGCAGACACGATACAAGAGATGGTCAGAGACTGCAGACACGGTACAAGAGATGGTCAGAGACTGCAGACACGGTACAAGAGATGGTCAGAGACTGCAGACGTGGTACAAGAGATGGTCAGAGACTGCAGACGTGGTACAAGAGATGGTCAGAGACTGCAGACGTGGTACAAGAGATGGTCAGAGACTGCAGACGTGGTACAAGAGATGGTCAGAGACTGCAGACGTGGTACAAGAGATGGTCAGAGACTGCAGACGTGGTACAAGAGATGGTCAGAGACAGGTGTGCAGTTTTGGTGGCCACCAGCAGGTGTCTCCCAAGTTACAGCTGCACTGGTATATAAGCCCGCCCTGCACTTCAGTCCAGTGCTGCAGTATTTTGTCTGTTAAGCCCTGATCCTGCCTGTCCTGATACCAGTCTGTTCTTGATCTGCTCCCTTTGACCTTGGCTTGTACTTCTGGACTTCGCTGCCGTCTCCGATCCTTGACCCCGGCTTTGCTTGTTTCTTATCCCTGCTGGTTACGTTCTGATTTATTGTACATATTTATGGTCACTAGTTTTGGTGGTTTTGACGTTTATTGTATGTGTAGTTGGCGTGCTTGTTTGTGGGTGTCCTGTTTTTCACGTGTGCCTTGTACTTAATAAGTTCATATTGTTTACTTACCCTCTGCCCATTTCCTTAGTGCAGCCCACTGACCTGTCTTCTAGTATTGGGTGTCTGTGTAGACATTCCCTTGACAGCAGACATGGTACAAGAGATGGTCAGAGACTGCAGACGTGGTACAAGAGATGGCCAGAGACTGCAGACGTGGTACAAGAGATGGTCAGAGACTGCAGACGTGGTACAAGAGATGGTCAGAGACTGCAGACGTGGTAGAAGGGATGGTCAGAGACTAAAGACATGGTACAAGAGATCAATGCAGTCCCACTTTTGTATATCAATGCAGCCCCACACTTTTGTATATCAATGCAGCCCCACACTTTTGTATATCAATGCAGCCCCACACTTTTGTATATCAATGCAGCCCCACACTTTTGTATATCAATGCAGCCCCACACTTTTGTATATCAATGCAGCCCCACACTTTTGTATATCAATGCAGCCCCACACTTTTGTATATCAATGCAGCCCCACACTTTTGTATATCAATGCAGTCCCACACTTTTGTATATCAATGCAGTCCCACACTTTTGTCTATGAATGCAGTCCCACACTTTTGTCTATGAATGCAGGCCCACACTTTTGTCTATGAATGCAGGCCCACACTTTTGTATATCAATGCAGTCCCACACTTTTGTATATCAATGCAGTCCCACACTTTTGTATATCAATGCAGTCCCACACTTTTGTCTATGAATGCAGTCCCACACTTTTGTCTATGAATGCAGTCCCACACTTTTGTCTATGAATGCAGTCCCACACTTTTGTCTATGAATGCAGGCCCACTTTTGTCTATGAATGCAGGCCCACTTTTGTCTATGAATGCAGGCCCACTTTTGTCTATGAATGCAGGCCCACTTTTGTCTATGAATGCAGCCACACTGTGCATGGCACTCACCATGGCATTGCCTCGATCACACACAGCAGGTATCTCCTCTCCCGACGTGTGTCATGGAACAAAGAGGAGCTGTAGGTCTGTGTTCAGCAGGGCAGTGTGCTCTAGCAAGGTCCCCCCCTAGACGGGCTTGTGTGATAGACAAAACACTGATTCAATCGGTGTTCCATCTACTATTACACGAGCAGGTTTAGCACAGGCAGCACAGCCAAACACAGATCCAGCTCTCACACACAGCCAGAGATGCCCGATGTCATACACGCAGGAGAGAGGGGAGCGCTGCAGTCAGCTACAGCTCAAAGCAGCCTCAGGACAGGCAGCCTACCAGCCCTGGTGATGAGAGAGAGAGAGAGAGAGTGAGAGACTCGGCAGTGTGTGACATGGGGGGGAGGGGGCAATTTCCCTGTTGCCCCCCCTGTATCCGCCATTGCCGCAAAGCAGTTTAAAAAAATGCTAAAAAAAAAAAAAAATTTAAAGCCAATGTGACATGATTGCTTCGGGGAGAGGGGGCAATTTCCCTGTTGCCCCCCCTCCTGGATCTGCCATTGGCTGGGATCGGTCCTGGCAGCCAGTCATTGTGTCGGTGGTGTACACAGGGCAGTGATGGCTGCGAGAGCCCCCCACTCCTGTGAGTGCAAGCCACTGGCCACGGTGGAAGCAGGCAGCGAAGTGATATTCAGCTGCCAGGTAGCATCAGATAATGCGGCTGCCTGTCAGCTTACTCTGCGGCCAGTGGCTTGCACACACAGGAGTTACATAGCCAAATGAAACAGTTTCATTAGCAGCACTGACATCGTCACATAGCAGGGATGCCAAAATGGAGATCCCGCACATACTGTCAGAAAATAAGCCCTGGGGTGTGCCAGATGTGCCTGAGCATTAGGGTGTGCCCAGACACCCCGTGTGCACGCCTATGTACAAGACAATGGAGAAGACATTGAGGTTTATGTAATAGTAGAAAACTAATAAATCCCCCCTCTGTAAAATATCGGAATATGGGAAGGACCCATTGCCCACACTGCACTGTCCTTCCATTGTGGAGGAAACTTCCTGTCAGTTACATCCAATCCCGGGCCCTGAAGAAGTAAATGTCCCCATCTTATCGTATATCATCTGGGAATGGTGACATTAAATTATATAGAGAGATTTGTCCCACTTACATATTTCTTCTGGCTTCCAGGTGACGAGTTTTGGTCTCGATAGACTGACATGCTGAACCTGACATCGAAAATTCTTCCCCAGATCCCTCATTGTTGGGGTGTAACTGGAAGTGCTGGTCACATGATACAGTCCATCGTTATCCGTGAGGGGGTCAGTGGTGTGTGATGATGATATTTTGATCTCATCTTCCGTGTACCATGTGACTTGTATATCTGACGGGTAAAATGAATGAATTCTACAGGAGAGATCCAACTTCTCACCAACATAAACATTGTCCTGACCCTTCACTATGGGGTCCAGCACCGGAACCGCTGAGATAAAACAAACAGAAGTCAGGCCAGAATAATTGTCATTGTTTTATATAAATTTTACCTGCAATAAGAATGTTATCCTGATATAAACATTACATAAGAGCTGCCGGATAGATGAATTAACTGCACTGCTCAGGGACTGAGAATATGGACGATCCATGGATAAGAGGATCTAAAGAGTTCTGAGAGACAATGAAGTGAGCAGAAGGTTTGGGCAGCTCAGAAATCACACATCTGATCTTATTGATGTCAGTTGGGGCAAAACTGTCAGGCGGCGTACACACGATCGGATATATCCGATGAAAACGGTCCGCGGACCATTTCCATCGGATATGTCCGATCGGGAGTTTGATCCGATGGCGTGTACACACCATCGGATCAAATTCCCCGCCGCCGGACGGCGCGGTGACGTAGTCACCGCACCAGGAAGTAAAACACTTCCGCGCATGCGCCGAATCCATTCGGCAGCGGCGCGGCGGCGGTGGGGGCCGACATGTCTGCTGGTAAGTGTACTAACCAGCAGACATGTCGGGCGGACAGATTCCCACCGGATAGATTTCAAAGCATGCTTTGAAATCTGTCGGGTGGAGAAATCTGTCCGCTAGCCCATACACACGAGCGGAGATGTCTGCTGAAACGGTCCATCGGACCGTTTTCAGCGGACATATCCCCTCGTGTGTACGCGGCCTCACATTCAGAGGAAAGAGTGTAGCTGGCCAGCTAGAACCAGCTAGAACCTGTCCTAGGTAATATAACCTACATGTATACAGCTAAACCTGCTAAGAACCTAATGTAGAGCACATGTTTATATGTGAGAAACAAAAGCAGAGTTATGCACTGTGATTTTGTGCTTGGATGTCGAGAGAGAGAAAAAGAGAAAAAAAAGAGAGAAAAAAGGAGAGAGAAAAAAAGGAGAGAAAAAAAGGAGAGAAAAAAAGGAGAGAAAAAAAAGAGAGAAAAAAAAGAGAGAAAAAAAAGAGAGAAAAAAAAGAGAGAAAAAAAAGAGAGAAAAAAAAAAGAGAAAAAAAAAAGAGGAAAAATGAGAAATCCACCATCTTATGTTAAATGACAAGATAGAATATTTGAATTACCATTTTGTTATACTTTATTCATCACGTGTTTTTGTACATGAACTGTCTGCTGCAAAGCAGCAGTATTATATATGAAGAAAAGTGAAGTTAATAAAGAAGTTATTTTAAGCATTTGGTGTGCTCTTTAAACCTACTGCTTTCATACAAAGGCGCTAGAGGAATTTCAAAGTAATAGACAGTCTTGTTGGGCTGAAAAGTCAGAGATATCACAATTCTTCTAATGCCACAGCGCATGAGGCACTTCATAGTGCTGCGCCTGCCACAAAGAGTGCCCACTGTCATACCCTCCTCTCCTGTACATAGTGCCCACTGTCATACCCTCCTCTCCTGTACATACCGCCCACTGTCATACCCTCCTCTCCTGTACATACCGCCCACTGTCATACCCTCCTCTCCTGTACATACCACTCACTGTCATATCCTCCACACTCCTCTCCTGTACATACCACCCACTGTCATACCCTCCACACTCCTCTCCTGTACATACCACTCACTGTCATACCCTCCACACTCCTCTCCTGTACATACCGCCCACTGTCATACCCCCCACACTCCTCTCCTATACATAGTGCCCACTGTCATATCCTCCACACTCCTCTCCTGTACATACCGCCCACTGTCATACCCTCCACACTCCTCTCCTGTACATACCGCTCACTGTCATACTCTCCTCTCCTGTACATACCGCTCACTGTCATACATTTCAGCCCTGACATCTGCTGCTACTCTTTATTTATAGGTAGGGAATGGAAACCCCTGGATATGCTTTAGAGTCAGAGTCTCTCTGGGGCTCCTTCAGGGATGGAGGGACCTGGGAGATAGATTCCTAGGTTGCCCTAAAAAATGTTGATTCGCTTTTGGGAGGGGGAGTTTTGACTGGGTAATGGGTAATATCCCAACTTGCATTCAAGTTCACCCCTGAGGGGAAATGATCATAGTGTATGTGTATCACTCACCGGTCACATTCAGGATCTGCTCTCTTTCCTCCCAGTGATCTGTAGCGGGGTGGAAGGTTCTACAGATATATGTTACTCCATCATCTTTTCTTATAGTCGGTTTCAGGATCAGAGCACTTATATAGCTGTAGGATTTATCTTTATGCTCATCTTCCTTTACTCTATGGGAATATTTCTCACTGTGATTGGAGTTTTTCCCAGAATTCCATGTTAGCAGTTGAGTCTCTTGGTTATTCTTCTCCCTCCTCAGCCAGGTGATGGACAAAGTTTGCGGTTTAAACCCATTTATTGGACAGGTGAGAGTCATCCGCTCCTCATGGGTGACACGGTCCGGGCTCATGATGGACAACAACTTGGGAGGAACTAAATAAGGAAATGTGTAAATGTTATGTATGAATTTATTCCATAGAAATATAAAGCAACAATGTACCATGCAGGTATTTACATATTTTGTAATGTTGCAGTATAATAAAAAATTTCATTTTTATAATATATGTGTTATGGCACCTTTAAAGTCCCCTTCCCCGCTGTTCTAAAAATATTTATACAGCCCTGGCCAATCTCGGGGAGCAGGGCCCAGAAGGCTGCTGGGAGTTTGTATAAATACACAGCTGATGGGTCCTTGCCTGCAGAGAGGAAGTCCGACCTGGAGGGAAGTGCTGTCATGTGATTGCTGTTGGTGAGGCTCTTTGCTTGCCTTTGTGCGGCCCTTGGGGCACTATTTCCCTTATTGATTCAAGGCATTGATGAAGCATCATTCTTTCCACCGACATGAAGAATGGGGCATACTTCTCATTGATGACAACAGTGGGTCCCGATTCTTTCCACTGGCACCAGTGATGGGCCATATTCTTGCACTGATAGAAATGTTGGAAGACTATTCCTACCACTGACACCAATGATGGGGCACTATTCCTCCCACGCGCACACCTACACGCACTTCCTGTCTAAACCAGTGGTTTGCCTTTGGAACGCATGCCGTTCCCTAGCTGGTGCAAATAGCAATTGGACAGTATCAGTGCAGTGTACCCTTAGAGCCCAGCACTTTGGCTGCTATATACTTGTTTTTATTCTTTGTCTTTGACACTTTGATTGCTAGCTGTGTATATCACAGTCTGGTGTCATTTTTTATTTTAATTTTAACCCTTTTGTATATTTTTGTATACTTGCACTTGTGCCCACTTAATTGGCTGACAGTGCCAATAAAATCCTTCTTTTTAAACGTATCACGCTATGGAAGCTTTTCTTTCTTACTTTGGAGGAAACTAGAAAATCCACTCAATTCCACACCATTTACTACCTATACCAAAGATATACCTCAGGAGCCCGGGTGATCCATTAGGAATTGAGGAAATCCACGAAAAGGAGCCACGGCACTTTGGAGCAACTGCTTGATTGACACGCACTATACCCCAGCAGGGGTGAGTGCTTCTGGTGAGTGGGGACCCATAAGGGGGAACACCGGACCCACTGCGATTTTCACTCGATATATTGTTTACCACCTATCCAAATAGGTGCACCTTGATCTTCACATCACTTGTTTTTTGATTTATGGACTATTTTGATTTATGGACTACTTTATTCTATTTCACTTTTGTTGATCATTTTGTGATGTCTCTATGATCTTATGTACATCTAACTAGATCTGCAAACTAAGTTTTTTTATTGACTTATGGCCTAATACGATCGGTTAGACCTATCAAGGTAGTATATACCGATTCGTGTACTTCACTCACTTTATATACTACCTCTGCTGGCATTTATCAGGTACTACCTCTTGTGTTTACACAAATTTATCAATATATATTTTTCCATGTTTTATAACATTATATAGATATTTTTAGGGCATGTTGTCCCATTAAAGCCCACCCATCAACTCATTGGGTTCATTTAGTGGCTCAGCCAAACAACATATCAGTGACAGCGCCACTACCCCCACCACCTCCTTTTTTCTATTCCTCCCACTGACACCAATGATGGGGCACTATTCCTGCCATAAATCCCAATGTGGGGGGACTTTATTTAAACTGATATTAATGATGGGACACTTATTCCTCCTTCTGACCACAGGCGCAATGTAATTTTTTACTCCCACTGACCACCAAGCTCGAGGAATTTTCTGCTCCAACTGGCCCTCCTGAAGTTTGAAGGAAAGTAAACTGGCCCTTTGTCTAAAAGTTTGGAGACACCGATCTAATGAAATTAGTCAGCTTTTAACTGCTTCTATTACAAGCCAAGTCCACAATTTGGTAAAGACTTCTGCTTCAGCTCTACAGAAAGGAGTTTACTGTCCTCGGCTTGTACATAGTTCTCTTTTTGGATTATCTCACTCAATTTCCTCATCCCTCTTCCAGTCCTCCGAAAATAAAAACAAAAAATGACACCTTTATACTTCTTATTGATGAAATGTGTGGCTGAGATTGTGTGCCTGACTACAGGGCAACCTCCTTGGAGAATAACCGAGGTAAATTTCCAGCAGCTCTTTCGGGGGTAGCTCTATAAAAGCACCATCCTACACCAACAATAGAGCCCACTACTGCCCCCTAGGGGGTGTATGAAGACCAATCACTACAAGTAATGCTCAGAACCATTTCATGCAGAAGAGAAAAGTCTCACCTCCGAAGACGTTGAGTGTCCTGTGTACCGAGATCGAAGAGGTCAGTGCCGGGTGATTTACATGGACAGATAATTCCGCTCCATTATCCAGGTCATAGCTGGGAGTTATTTGGAGAGAACACTGACAGAGGAATGCACCAAACTTCTTCCTTTTGATAAGAGGAGTCATCTCCAGCTGTAGAGATCCATCCTCGTGTCCTGCAGATCCATTCATCAGTTGTCTCCCCTCCTCCATATCTACAACCTCTTCATCCCCTCCTCCACCATCTTTACTTATCCTGACCGGAGTGAGGAGACCTCCAGAGCACCAGGTGTTGATGGTCCTCATCTCCTCCTCCCCAGGTCTTCTCATACACACAGAGATTTCTATCTTATTGGGTCTGAAGTCCATAATCTGACAAGTCAGAGTCGTCCTGTTCATGTCAATCAGATCATCGTTCCCGGTAATCTCAGAGAGAGTGGGAGGATCTGGAAGAGGAAATCATTGTATGGATTATTACATTTACTATGTGACCGACCCTTGGACATTTGATAGGACACCTCTACTGGAGGCCATGGGTGATAGATGAAAAATAAAAAAGCTAAAGATTTATTAAAAGTTACCAGAAAAGTTATAAATAACAAAAAAAGTCATCATAAGGTGGAAAATCACTTTAATGAATTCTAAGGTCCCACAGAACTCAACATTCTATTCATGGAAACGGAAATGCAATGAAATGGGATGTCTCAGATATTGGACCTGCCGGGTATGAGGTGCGTTGGGCACCATAGAGACAATGATATTGTTCGCTAGATTCCATCAGACAGAGACATTTCATCACTATGGAGCCCCAGCAAGGTCACTGGTATAAATGGAACATTTAGAATGACTGTCGGCTCTTACAACATGTGATCAGCTGTGGAGGCGGTATCCATCCACGCACGCTAATTCGTCACTTCCCGTCCCGTTTGTTCCGACTACCTGCTAGCTGGAACGCACGCCTGAGACACATGTCAGATGCCCGGGATTGATGATCTTTCACCCATACGATCTAGCCTCAGTGCCGGGTTTTGGGGCACTACTCATAGTAAGCAGCCATTTGGCACTTGTATGTTGTTTTTACTTTTTTAAATAAACGGGTTACACTATGTTAGCATCATTTTGTTATTCCATGCAACCATTGGGATCCATCTGAGTACAAGTATACCAAGCAGCAGGACGCATCTCATCCAACAGGTTTTCCTGTACAGCTGTATGTGACTCCTTACTTTGGTATCAAATTAAGGGTCATTGTTATCTGGTAAGGAACCATTTCACTTGTGCACTTTGGGTGAAGACTGGTCTTACTGGTGAAGGTGGCCCCTAACTGCGATTTTATAAGAGCACTAGCATGAGCTAATACAATCAAGATTAATATATGCAAATATACTTATATATGGTATTTTAGAACAATTCCCGCACATTTCCTGCACATGCTTTCTGTGCTGTCTTGTTTTGTTGGTTTGCACATGTTAGCACAGGCTATGCTAATTACGTTGATTTTGTGAGAGGTTTTTCACCAACATCTTATTGGATCATCTTGTTAGTTATCACTTATTTTGCAATTTTGTTTGTGGACCTCAACTGGGATTTACAAGAGCACCAGCATGAGCTAATGCAATCAAGATTAATATATGCAAATATACTTATCTATGGACTTCTAGAACAATTTCTGCACATTTCCCGCACATGCTTTCTGTGCTGTATTGTTTTGATGTTTTGCACATGTTAGCACAGGCTATGCTTGTACTCGGAGTCTCAGGTGATCGTGCTAGGGAAAGGTCTGAGGGGAAAACAGGGAAATTGATCTGAGGTGGGAAAGTGACCTCAGGTGTGCTGGGGTCACGTAGTCAGTATGCCTAAAAGGGGGCAAAAAATAAAAAAAAACAGTAGGATGAGCTAGCCAAGAGATTTGAAATTAAAGTAACTGTATGCAACCACAAGCCCCCAACGTAAGAATGCCTGTGACAGACATGTGGAGCTGACGTATGTCCGGAAAAGAAAGCTGACTACCGCCAATCTAACTCCTCAACAACGAGAATACAGACCCCTCGACGAAAGGCAGCAGAAACTGCACCTGTACTGCAAGCACGGCCCGGAGAGGATATTGAAGTTCTACCCTGGTTAAGCAGCAGGGAATGGCTACGAGTCATGCCTTGTGCTAGCAGAGAAGGGAATACTAGGGAAAGTAAAGTGGCCTATCCCCGAGTACATCCGCAAATGTCTAGTGCCCAGACTGTCCTGGGCCCAGCTTGAAAACCCGTTTGAGCTGAAAGTGGCAAAATAAGCAAAAAGGCAAGTAGGAACTGAATGTCACTGTAAAAAAGAAGGCTGTATCAGGAGTTTCAAGGAGAGCGTGTTACCATGCATAGAATTCGTAACCGAAGAAAGAAAGATGGCGGCAAACTCTGCGATATCTGCTGCCCATGACATGAAATCTGCAAAGAACAACAACATCGTTAAAAACAACATAATCAACGAGCCCCAACTCACCTTAGGAAAAGGAAAAATCCCTACCTCCCTTACCCCTACCTACGTAGGTGTCCCTGACTAACACACGCAGTAACGTAGAGCAGGAACGAAAATGTAGCGGAAGACTGAAATGTGTCAGTCTCAAGAAACTAGCAAGGCTGAGCAACCTGAGGCAAATCAGCCCAATTAAAAACGTAACACTCAAGCCTATGAACCTAAAGACGTGTCAGGCAAGTGATGTAAGTAGTGAGATAATGTGAGGTATGAACGTGATGAAAGCCGTGAGAAGCAGATGAGGGGACTTGCCACCGCACAAGCCAATTAGAAACGAACATCTCAATCCGACAGTACCCGTAGACGTGACAGGTAACCAGCAGTGGAGAGTGGCCATGAAGAAATATGAATGCACAGACTATAAAAATAAAATGTAGATAAGTGTGGACTAATGCAGCTGGACTGAGAATGAGACAAACACATGAATTGCAAAGGCCGAGCAACCTGAGGCGTAGCAGGCAAATTAAAAACGTACACTCAGTCCCAATGAACCTGACGTGTCAGGTCAAAGTATGTTGAGATGCATGAAACGTATGAGAAACGGATGAGGAGACTTGCCACCGTACAAGCCGATTAAAAACAATCATCTCAATCCGTAAGCACCATAGACGTGATAGGTGACCACCCCAGTGGTGAAACGCCATGAATCTACAATGATGATATCAAACTACCAACTAGAAACCATCACGACTGAAACCTGTATGATAGACCTGAAGTTGCATGAGCAACGTGAAGTAGCATGAGAGACATAAGCACCCGAGCACACGAATAGCATGAGAAGTAAAAAAGCATGAGAAGTGAATAGAACGAGAAACGCGAATAGAACGAGAAACGCGAATAGAACGAGAAACGCGAATAGTACGAGAAACGCGAATAGTACGAGAAACGCGAATAGTACGCGAATAGTACGAGAAACGAAAAAACATGAGAAACACGAATAGCATGAGAAGCGTAATACACTTGAGAACATAATACCCAGAACAGCGTAAACGTATGAGAAGCATAAATGTGTATGATAGACCTGAAGTTGCATGAGCGACGTGAAATAGCATGAGAGACATAAGCACCCGAGCACACGAATAGCATGAGAAGTAAAAAAAAGCGTGAGAAGTGAATAGTACGAGAAACGTGAATAGTACGAGAAACGAAAAAACATGAGAAACACGAATAGCATGAGAAGCGTAATACACTTGAGAACATAATACCCAGAACAGCGTAAACGTATGAGAAGCGTAATCGTATGAAAAGCGTAATCGTATGAGAAGCGTAATCGTGTATGATAGACCTGAAGTTGCATGAGCGACGTGAAGTAGCATGAGAGACATAAGCACCCGAGCACACGAATAGCATGAGAAGTAAAAAAAAAAAACCTGAGAAGTGAATAGAACGAGAAACGTGAATAGAACGAGAAACGTGAATAGAACGAGAAACGTGAATAGTACATAGTACATGAGAAACACGAATAGCATGAGAAGCGTAATACACTTGAGAACATAATACCCAGAACAGTGTAAACGTATGAGAAGCGTAAACGTATGAGAAGCGTAATCGTACATACATAAATAACCAATAATTGCATCCCAACTGAAACCTGCAAGAGAAAACGTAAATACCAGAAAACATGAATAGCATGAGAAACGCAACGTAAAACGCACTGTAGAAACGTAAAATTGTCTGAGGAACGAAAAAACATGAGAAATAACTGCATGAAACAATGTAAAACAACATGAGAACATAACTAGCCTGAGAAACGCGACACATGAAAGTGCAACGCACAAGAACATGACTAGCGTGGGAAACGTAATCGCAAGGGAACCGTAACTAGCTTGAGAAATGTGCACATGAGAAACCTAACCGCATGGACATGACTAACATAAGAAATGAAAAACAAACACACGAGTAAACCACGAGAAATGTAATCGCATGAGAACATGACATCCTGAGAAACGTCACGCAATCACATGAGAACGTAAAGCATGAAAAACGTAATCGCCTGAGAACCATGAGAAACGTAACCGCATGAGAAACAAAAAAAACACATGAGAAACGTAATTGCATCAGTAACAAAACACATGAGCCGTAATCGCATGAGAAACGTAACCGTATGAGAAACGTAGTCGCATGAAAAAACGTAAACGCACCCGAAACAAACTCACATGAGAACATAAAACCATAATCGCACGAGAAACAAACCCGAATGAAAACCGCAATTGCACCAGAAACATAATCGCATGAGAACATAATACCATGGGAAACGTAATCGCATGGAAACGTAGTCGCATGAAAAACAGTCGCATGAAAAAATGTAATCGCATCAGAAACATGATACCATGGGAAACGTAATCGCATGAAAAACGTAGTCGCATGAATAACGTAATCGAATTAGAAACATATACCATGAGAAATGTAGTCGCATGGGAAACTTAGTCACATGAAAAACGTAATCGAGTCAGAAACATACCATGGGAAACATGATACCATGGGAAACGTAATCGCATGAGAAGACACCATGAGAAACGTAATCTCATGGAAACGTAGTCACATGAAAAACATAGTCGCATGAAAATTGTAATCGCATCAGAAATATGATACCATGGGAAACGTAATCGTATCAGAAACATAATACCATGGGAAACGTAGTTGCATGGGAAACGTAGTCACATGAAAAACGTAATCGAGTCAGAAACATACCATGGGAAACATGATACCATGGGAAACGTAATTGCATGAGAAGACACCATGAGAAACGTAATCTCATGGAAACGTAGTCACATTAAAAACATAGTCGCATGAAAATTGTAATCGCATCAGAAACATGATACCATGGGAAACGTAATCGTATCAGAAACATAATACCATGGGAAACGTAGTTGCATGGGAAACGTAGTCGCATGAAAAACGTAATCGAGTCAGAAACATACCATGGGAAACATAGTCGCATGGGAAACATAGTCGCATGGGAAGACACCATGAGAAAGGTAATCGCATGAGAACATGATCGCATGAGAAACGTAACACGAGGACCGTGATCGCACATGAACATTATCGCATGAGAAACCATGGGAAACATAATCGCATGAGAACTACCATGCGAAACGTAATCGCATGAGAACCACCATGAAAACCGTGATTGCATGAGAAATGTAACACGATGACCGCGATCGCACGCGAACGTGATCACATGAGAACGTGACCGCACGTGAAACGTAATCGCATGAGGACATCACTAGCATAAGAAACACATTGCATGAGGACATAACTAGCATAAGAAACACATTGCATGAGGACATAACTAGCATAAGAACACATTGCATGAGGACATAACTAGCATGAAAAACGTAATCTCCTAACATGAATCGCCTAACATGAATCGCATAACATAAGAGAAACGTAACCATCAGAAGAACCTTAAAGCGGATCTCCACCCTAAAGTGAAGATCCGCTGATCCGAACCCTCCCCCCCTCCGGTGTCACAATTGACACCTTTCAGGGGGGAGGGGGGTGCAGATACCCGTCTAAAGACAGGTATCTGCAACCACTTCCGGCCCGCAGTCTCGGGCAAAAGACGGGTTTTTTGGCGACATCCCGTCGCCCCCCCGTTGTGTGCTGGGAACTCTCAGCTCCCAGCACACAGCGGGAGCCAATCGCCGGGCGCAGCGCGACTCGCGCATGCGCCGTAGGGAACCGGGCAGTGAAGCCGCAGCGCTTCACTTCCTGGTTCCCTCACCGTGGATGGAGGGGGGAGCAGCAGGGTGACGAGCGATCGCTCATCCTCTGCTGCGGACGCCGCTGGACTCCAGGACAGGTAAGTGTCCTAATATTAAAAGTCAGCAGCTGCAGTATTTGTTGCTGCTGGCTTTTAATATTGTTTTTTTGCTGAACCATCCGCTTTAACTAGCAGGAGAAACTCAAACTTTGACAGGGAGCACTCAGCACCCACTGGGCTGTCACTGGGAGACATGTGTCACAGGGGAGGAGACAGGCCGTGCTGGGGAAGATGCTCCTTCAGCCAAACAGTGTTCAGCTACATGACACAGCTAGGAGGAAGCAGAGTGCGGACAGGGAAAGCACATGCCCACACACCCAACCCCCCCCCCCCCCCGCACCGGGATGCGACCTCCAATGCTGACTGAGCCCACAAAACTACCGCACCTGACCCCACCAACATCCCCCATGTGAGGTACTAGACTAGCGTGAGGAGCCATGGAGCGGGTGACGTCATTGGAGCAAACAGGGGGCGGAAGGAACAGGCGGGCGGTCTCCATGGAGCCCTGCACCACATGGACGTGGGTGCCCGGAGGAGTGAGAGGGAGGACAGCTGGCTACCCTCTTACCGAGTATTCCTGGAGGAGCAGGAGGGAGGATGGAGGGACCCCCCACAGTGAGCCCGAGTGGAGAAGCAGGCGGCCCCTATGATGCTGACAAGTGCCTGGCTGACATGGTGGACAGCCCCCCCAATGGTGTCTGCCACAACTACAGACTTGCACCCCCCCCTGCAAGCATCGGGAGAAGCGGGGGGGGCGGTTGGGGAGGGCGGTGCTCAGCTGACAGAGGAGGATGGGGTACAGACAGTCCGGTCCGCTGGGAATCCTGAGGAGAGCACAATGGACACCTGCAGCAGCTGCCTCCATTGCTCTGGACAGAAACAGGAAGTGACGTGCAATACCCAGAAACCCCACACACAAGAAAACCGACGCCCAGAAGGAGGATGGAGGGCGGGTTTAAATACCTCCCGACTTCTCCTACAAACCCAGGCTGACCTGCGGTCAGCCTTTCACTAATTACAGTGATTTAGTGAGAGGTATTCATCAACATCTTACTGGATCATCTTAACAAAATTATCATAGTAGATCACTTATTTTGTAATTTTGTTTTAGTTTACACTAGCGCACCCTTGCTCCTATTTTCCAATGTGATAAGCTGATTGCTTATTTCCTGGAACAATCCTGACACAGACAATAAAACAGGGCAATCAGAATCTGATGATGAACAGACAGTGCACACTCCTTACCTTTCTTTATAAATCTGAAGTAGAGGAAACCCAATAAACCCAGAACTATCACAGTCATAATGGTCAGGGCCACGGCGAGGATAATGGCTCCGGAGTTATTGTCTCTCTCTGCAATGATAAAGGACAAATCATGATGTGGAAGTAGAAACATTTCCAAACATAAAAACCTCAATTATTACCGTCTGATTGTATCAGAACTGAGAGATGTCACCACGCACCTCCCCAACCTCACCAGACACCCTACACAGGAACGATGTATGAAGGAGGAAAGGACAGCTCCTCCATGTCACCCCAATGATACAACTCTCACTAGATGGACAATGTGTTGTGTGATCTGGTCAGGAACATTAGAACAGACGTTGGGTAGAAGTTCCTCCAGGTACCGGAGGATAAATTCCAGATAATATAATATTAGAGGAGTAGAGAAGTGACAGCACTGGCAATGGAGTGATGGCTCCTATATTTCTAGGGACACTCAACACCCCAATACCCCAGATAGAGGGTATTATTAGGAAAAAGGATGGAGAAGATGGACCTCAAAATTACCCAGATCCCCTGAAATGTTAAAAATGAGAACCTGTTGCTTTGTGCTCATTATCCTATGGCAGGGGGTGTTGAAGTTTAGATGGTTCCAAAAACCTTCACTGGTCATCACCGATTGGTAGAAGCTCCCTTAAGGAAGGCAGTACATGCAGCAGACTTCTCTTGGCTGATCAGATGTTGGCAGATGGACCAAAGGGGGTAAAGCGATTTACTTATGTATGTTGGGGGGGGGGGGGGGTCAGTGCATCAGAGAAGTCTCAATTAGCAATCACTTTTCCATTTCTGTGTTGAGGATACCTCAAACTTGACCCTGTTGAGCTGTAAAGATGCCCACCAGGGCTCTGTTAGTGGTGGAGGTCCCTGAACATGCCGAGGGAACTGGCACCACCTGAGGTGAGACCAGTGCTGCTTACCTGCCTGTGTAAGTGAGAGAGTGCAATGTGCTAAAAGAGGACCGAAGGAAGAGATGTACGCATTTGACTGGCTGCTACAATGGCCAGTACCTGATATCAGGGGTCAGTGAATGTGCTGCCTATGAGGGGAGTTAAGGTGTTGCAATCTGGAGGACATGTACAGACAGAAGAGGAGATGGAGGCCCTATGACCACCTGCAACCAGGGAAAGTGGGCAACAGGTGACATGAGGGGTCACAGAGTGCTCTGCCCATAAAGGGAGGTGATATCTGAGAGGTTGAAGGAATAATGTACAGACAGAATATGCTCCTCACTGACATACAGATTCATAGAGATAATCTCAGAGTGGGGGGTGTCAGGGACCTGCTGGTACGAAATGAAGACTCTTGAGTGCGCGTTCCTGTACAGACTGGACCAGTGATGGAGAACCTTGGCAATCCAGATGTTTTTAGAACTGCATTTCCCATGATGCACACCTACACTGCAGAGTGCATGAGCATCATGGGAAATGCAGTTCCAAAACATCTGGGGTGCCAAGGTTCGCCATCACTGGACTAGACATTGGCACCTATGCGTGCCTGTACGCTAGCGCGTGCATGCAACAGGTGCGCGCACGCTAGCGCTACTAGGCGGCAATGGGCCTAAAAGGACAGCAGCTGCACCGATACATTGCTGTTTGATCTGCAGCTCTGTACCCAGTAACCTGTGAATCTGTTTGCCTATTACCTGTACTGATCTGGCTCTGCTTGACCACCCGTTATCTCCAATCTTAACCTTCGGCTTGCCTTGACCCTGATTAATCTTCTATTGTTTACCAGCTGCCAAACCTTGCCTGTTTATCTGACCCCACTTTAGCCCGCTGTGTTTAATTGCCTGATTACCTGCCCCGACCTAGCTTGTCTGACCCTGCTACTGCCTGCTGCTTTGCTCTGTACTGCTTCTGAACCTAACCCGGCTTGTCTCACTCTGCTCCAGCTCGCTGCTGATCCTGCACCCACCAGCTCCTCAGGCCGCTGACCTACAACCACCTCTGCCGCCACCTGCTGTTCCAGCCATCCCTGAAGGGTCATCATCCTTCTACTGCAACTATCCCAGGCACTCCTACCCCACTCCAGTGACTCCTGAGCCAGGGCTGTAAGAGAGGTACCCTCCTAGAAAGTCAGGCTCTACTACAAGATACATTCAGTACATAAGGGGTATGCGGGAAAATTGTCCCCACTGTGTAATAAGACCACAGGATTGGTGCACATTGACCAATCATCACCCATGTATGGAGTGTATGTCACACTTAGTTGTGCCACCAGTGTGAGCGAATGCAAATTTCCTGGAGGAATACTGGTTGCATCTCTTGGTGTTTAGAGTCCGGGCTCTTCACCCAACCAAACACCTCACCTTCTATATGACAGATGGGTAGTTACCATGAAGTCTATGTTATGTAAAATAATAAGAGATATTACTGACCTGTCACTGTGAGGGTGACATTCCTGGACAGTTCAGTCCGCAGCAGAGATCGGTGGCTGATAATACAGGAATAGATGTTCCCATTGTCCTCTATCTTGGGGTTCAGGGTCAGTAGACTTGTCACATTGTACGTCCCGTCTGAATTCTCACGCACATTCTTCACACAGGTCCAGATCTCCAGGACCTCACATTCAGGAGAACCCTTACGATATTGACCCCAGCGTATAGAAATATCTTTTGGATAAAAATTGTAAATTTCACACGTCATTGTCTTATCCGCCCCGTCCTCTACGGTTGGATTTTCTGGTGTCACATCAGCTGATGGAGGAACTGTACAGAGAATAATCATTATTGTTCTAATCGGCAGAAAACACAGCGATCACATCCACAGACTATACAGATTATATCAACAAGATCCCTTTGTAATGGTGGATCAGAGGGAAGGGACACAGGAGACCTCTCCAATCAGTAGATTTGGTCACTGGGCTCCCTCTATTCTCTCACTTTCACCACTAGAGAGAGCCCTTCTATGGGGGAGATTCCTAATGAGGGATGATTTACTAAAGGAGGGGTGAATGTTCTCTCACAAATGGTCACTTCATGTTCCAATGATGTAAAAAGACAATTCAAAGTGAATACAGCAACTATTTTTTAGAGCGAACACTCTCAACTCTTAGTAAATCACCCCAGAGCCATATAACATAGTATGGGGGAAGGGAGGGGCATTGTCACCATCACTCACCTGATACCTGTAGGGTAGCTTTTCCCTCTTCTTTATTCGGAGTGTTTATCACTGTACAGGTGTATTCCCCCTCATCAGAGAACTGGACTCGGGGGATGTGAAGCTTGGCGTTTCCCTTTAGGATCTCCGTTTTCTCCATGGAACATCCTGGTCTAAATACCGTCACCCGTCCTTCATTGTATTCATACACATCGTGCTCAGTGCCATCCTCTGATACCCTTCTCCATAGTACTGCAATGGCACTCCCAGTATTTAAACCGGATATATCACAGTGAATGGTGACATCCTCATCCCTCAGTACTGACACAACTGAAGTCCTTATTGTCACCCTCAGAGCCCCTATAAAATATAAATAAAGTTATTTGTACCCAAAAACTGAGGAAGAAAATATCAATATTACATCAATATCAGATCAGAGACATTCTGTACTCATCTATAATATGTTAACCTTCCTGGATTGTCCTCTTAAACCCTTTTCCATTAAGTTTTGTACTTATCAGTCATGTCCATTCTTTCTCTCCTGTCCTCAAGTTTGTACATAACCAAGCTACTATGATGGTATTAAAAAGATTTTCAAATGGGGGCACAGATAACCTAAATGGCTGTACTCTATCGCAGCTCCGTACATCCCAATCCTTTATGGCAACCTTCTGAGTTGTACATATTTGTGAAACTCTCTGCATTCCTGAAGGTATTGAGCCCTGTGAGATCCTCCTTGTACCATGGGGGGGGGGGGGGGGGGGGCAGCCAGGCAAAACTGAAGCAAAGCAGAACAAATCGGGACAGGGGCTTTTGGAGGGAATTGCAGGCTAGCCTCTTGCCTACTGGCTATGGGCTCTGGGGTTTGAGGGGGATCTAATCTTTAAGAGGTGTGTGCCTGGGGGACCTTGGGAGTAGTATAAGTTTGGATTCAAGTCCATCTTGGACTACTTTAAATAGGACAGTAATATTCTATAACAATATCTCTCAATAAATATGAAGTTGTTATAGCTGGCCAGCTAGAACCTGTCCTAGGTAGCTAATATAACCCACATGTATATACAGCTAAGCCTGCTGGGAACCTAGTGTGGTGCACATTGTGAGGGATTAGCTCGGTAGCGGGTGTGTGTGACCCCCTGGATGGGTTCACTACACGCTGAACTGTACAAAAAGGCAGCTTATGGCTAGTTGTTCAGTTATCTTTGCCTCATAGTCTCCCAAAAATGTTCTAGCACTTGTTTCTTTGAAACCATCGACTATTGGACACAAATTCTCATATTCTTCATTCCTTTCAAGACATTTGGAAAAAGCATCCATTAAATTAGTACAATTAGCCCCTCTGACCACTTCAGTGATGGAGGTTTCACAACGTTCAGAGGGCTCACCTGTGATTACAGATTCTACACTTTGAAAAATAGATTTTACTTCCCGAGGAATCTCGGTAGTCAAGTCCAAAGTATTATCCTGCGTCACTTGCTCTGACAGAACACTTTCCAAAGACTGGTGTAACGGAACTATGTATTTTGCCTATACATCTATAATAATCATGCAGTGGGATATTATGAAGTGTGAGTGTCCTCTGTCAGTCTAGATGTGGATTAGAACTAAATCAGCCTGTCTCCTACAACTTCTCTTTAGGTATGCTAATGTACCTCTCTATTCCCAAAGGTTAATTGATCTATTGTGTGTGTGAAAGACCTGTGTTTATCCTTAAGATTGTATATTGTATTCCAAATTAACAGTCTCCTGTCTGTGTATTGAATTAGCATGTCATTTGTGTTCAGAAGAACTTGTCAGGCTTTGCGGTGCCGAAATGCTTATCTATTGATGGGATTATCTGTGATTGAAGTCTATTGAGAAAGAAATGTGGTTTCTTTTGATGACAGTGTGTCTAACTTGGGGCCCCCCTGTGGAGGGAGGGAGCGGAGACTTTCATTGTTCCTTGAGCACTCACCAGTTTGTAACTAAAATATAAACCAAGAAATGACCATTAAAGTTGTGTTACTTGACCCTTCCAAACGCAGCACCGTCTCGTTCTTAGGAGGGAATGCGAGGGGATATTCCTTCTGTTTCTTACAACTGGACCTGACTCTCCCTCTGGCTCTCGTGGATGAGCTTATACTGGACTTACTTGCATAGCAACTTGCCAGGGAAAAGGACGTCTCCAACGGCTCATACCCTCTCCCTACTTGGGTAGCCGTTACAACTGGGTTTCACAGGATGTGACACTACTTTTATATTCAAATCCGATTTCATCATGTATGGACTGGCAGCACTGTACTACATGGCTTCCTGCATGTGGTAGGAGTGACATTGTATTTACTGCTTTCATTTCATTAACATAAAAATCAACACACTGCTCTTCAACATGAAAATGATTCACAGAGGCAAAAATAGCTTCAGTCTGGGTGCATATTTCTTGCAATTCAGATTCCTCAATGACCCTGCTCTGCTGATCATCAATTATGGGAAAGTCATGAATATCACCTGCCTTACTACATTCACAAGGCTCAGTAGATATTGGCCTGACAAAATCACACATAAAAAACATAATGGATAACTCCAAAGAAAAACATGTTGGAAAATGGAGATACGAAATAACAAACTCCAAAAAACTAACAATTTACCAATCACTGCAGAGAGACTACAAACTGGCCCCGTACCTGGAGGTGCTAAAAGACCCCAAAGACAGACAGACAATGAACCTGTACAGACTGAGCGCCCACAGCCTGGAAATGGAATTAGGACGGCACAGACAGACCTACAAGCCCAGGGAGAGGAGACTGTGCCAGCAATGTGACCAGGGGGTCCCGGAGGATGAGGAACACTTCCTGTTACATTGCTCCAAGTACTCATCAGTGAGGGACACTCACTTCCAGAGACTCTCCGCTCTCATCCCGGACTTCAATTCTACAGAAGAGAAGAGGAAACTCCAATCTCTACTGGGAGAAGAGGAGCCAACGGTGAAGATAGCTGCCCAATATGTGACAGCGTGTCACCGACTGAGAGGGACATGAGAAACTGAGGACTTAGTCCTTTCACAGACTTATGTCCATTCCCCTTTATATTACCCCCCTCCCCGTTATATTACCCCCCTTCTCTTTTTTCTTATACAAACTATACTGCTTTGGCAATGCTAACATGTATTTGGTCCTGACAATAAAGCTTATTTGAATTTGAATTTGAATTTGAGAGAGAGAGAATGCGAGTGAGAGAGAGAGAGCGAATGCGAGAGAGAGCGAATGCGAGAGAGAGAGAGAGCGAATGCGAGAGAGAGAGAGAGAGAGAGCGAATGCGAGAGAGAGAGAGAATGCGAGAGAGAGAGAGAGAGAATGCGAGAGAGAGAGAGAGAGAATGCGAGAGAGAGAGAGAGAGAATGCGAGAGAGAGAGAGAGAGAATGCGAGAGAGAGAGAGAATGCGAGAGAGAGAGAGAGAGAGAGAATGCGAGAGAGAGAGAGAGAATGCGAGAGAGAGAGAGAGAATGCGAGAGAGAGAGAGAGAGAGAGAGAGAATGCGAGAGAGAGAGAGAGAGAGAGAGAATGCGAGAGAGAGAGAATGCGAGAGAGAGAGAATGCGAGAGA
>CM056059.1:142650157-142767657 GCA_029574335.1 Rana kukunoris | reverse complement strand
AAGACCGTCTAGCAGACAAGCATCCAGCATGAGAGAGCATCCAGGGCTGAAGGACTGAAGCAAACAGACACAAGGTAGGACAATCCTGCTATAACAGCACACACTGAAACATATAGAAAATATCATTTAAGCAAACTTCTACACTTAAAAATGGAACAGCAGAATGCATGTATTCCAGACACAGACCCCATTACAGCTAAAGCCAGCAGGGGGTCTGATGTCTTAGAGATTGTCTACTCAGAGGGAGAAAAGAATAAACAAGCAAAGAAAGCCATGAAAAAAGAACAACTTGAGCAAAATCCAGAGACTCTGTTTGCAAACTTCTCCAATACTGAAAATGGCAGAAAGAAAACTGATTTGTTATTCCATACTGAGAACACTGAAGCCTGGCATACAACGTTCTGTAAATATTACAAGAATATTACAAAGGGAGGTATCTGCATGGGCAGACAGATCAAGGTCAGGGATGAGGAAGACAATTGTGTGTTACTCACCCTGAATATTTATCACAATGGCACCATCATGGCACAAGGCATTGAGGAGCAACTAGAGGAGTATGAGTATACTTTCCCCCAAATGAAAGATCAGGCCAAGGTTTATAAGGATTTAAAAACTACAGACAAAAATGATGAGAAACAGATGGCAGCAAAGACATTGTCCATAGACATGCCTGATGTCCCCTCACCCAACATGCTCAGAGATTGCTTATCTCATCTGGAGAGGGATTTTGTACAATCCAGAGAGCAGCTCCAAAGACAGTTAGGAGACAATGGAAATGCAAATGACCGTCTGAGGGAAGAGCTGAACACACTCAAGTCTGCCCTACTAGAAATACGATCTACAATGCAACAACTACAGCAAGATAACACCCAGTTAAGAGAAGAGATAAATATACTCAAATCACAGACGATGCCCCACAATCAGGAACCAGAACTAAAAGGAATGGTCTGTACAGACAAAGTGCCCATCAACAAACAGACGGGTGAGACTCATCAACCTCTTAAAATTAACATTCCAAAGCCCAGCAACAGCCAAGACAACTGCAAAAATCCAGAAACTCCAAACAAACCATCAAACCACAAGAACAGGCAACAGAATCCTGAAATTGTCTTAATAATAGACTCAAACGGGAAATACCTTAACACTAAACGGCTCTTCTCAGGAACAAGAGTCTCCAAAATTCACTGTTTCACAATTGAACAGGCAACAGGAGTCATCAACGATCCATATTTCACTAACCCCAAACATATCATCATACACACGGGCACAAACAACATCCAGTAACAACCGCAAGTTATTGTGGACAAATTATTCCAACTAACAGAGACTGCCCAACAAAAATTTCCACAGACCAAAGTAATTCTGTCCTCCCTTCTTCCAAGGAGGGACGTGCCAAACAACATAATCAAACAAATCAACGCAGAGCTGGCAGACAAAACCAGGTCAAAGCCTTCCATTCACCTAGCAGAACACCATTCTATAATGACCCAACATCTCTACGACAACAAACATCTGAACAAACAAGGGGTCAGTCACCTGGCAAAAGAATTCAAAGACATTGTTCTTGAGAGAACTCACAACCCTGAACATGGCACAAACCATTCTCAGACAGACAGAATTACAACTGCAAGACACCAAACCTCACCACTAATGCAATACAACAACAATACACCCAGCCAAAGAACTGGACCATGAAGATGGCAAGAATGGAAACCACCCACCTCAAGATGGATATCAAGACAACAACAGAGCAGAGAAAAGGAGGAGGAGAAGATAATAACCCTCCTCAGCACATTATGCAATGATGTGACAGAGCTAAAAAAGCAAAAAAGACAATAACAACCACCCATAAACCGGTTGATCCCAAGAAAATCACCCATTACAAGGTATATAAATATGCAAACAAAAAATGACATCATTAGTGATCAGTAGCTGGAACATTCAGGGTCTGAATGCTTCAGCCTTCGGATCCAAAGTAGATGATCCAGATTTCAAGCAAAGACTATATGAGACAGACATACAAATCCTCCTGGAAACATGGACCAGGGCACAGGATAACCCATCAGTACCTACTGGCTATAGGGAATTCTCTGTCCCTGCACAGAAAGATAAAAACATCAAACAGGGTCGATGTTCAGGAGGAATACCAGTCTGGTACAAAGAGGAGCTACATGGGAACATCAATGCAATCAAAAGAGGAGAGAGCCACATCTGGCTAAGAATAAGCAGCTCCATCCTCACCTCCCAGTCTGACATATACCTGTGTGCAGCATACATTGCCCCAGCAGAGTCTCCATATTTCAGGCCAGACTCCTATGAGATCCTACAAAATGAGATCACCCACTTCCAATCCCTGGGACAAGTGCTCATATGCGGAGACCTCAATGCCAGGACAGGAAGGGAAAAGGACTATACAAGTTCTAATGGCAACACGTACATACTGGGCCATGCAAATTACGACCAGGAGTCCATACAGAATCAAAGAAACAGCTATGACTGTACAACCAATAAAAACGGAAGAAAATTGCTGAATGTGTGTCCAGTCTGGGCCTCTACATCCTCAACGGCCGTACGCAGGGAGACTCTCTAGGAAGGTACACATTTAGCTCCCATGTAGGCAGCAGTGTGGTAGACTATGCCATCACAGATATGAACCCCACACTCATCAATGGTTTTACAGTCACCCCACAAACACACCTATCAGACCACAACCAACTACTGCTATACATCAAATCTTCCAGCAAACCATCACCGAAACTCCATCGGGCGTCTCTCCGCAACCTGCCACCATCATTTAAATGGTCCAAACATTCTACCACAAAATACAGAGAGGTAACTGACAGAACCGACATTAAAAAAAAACTTGAAAACTTCCCAAACACCACCTATGAGATAAGCCCACCAGGTATGAACCAGGCAGCAAAGGACTTCCACAAAATACTACACACCATTGCAGAAACAGCCCAGCTGAGAAAAACCAACTATAAGAAACCATCCAACAAACAATCCAATAAATGGTTCGACAAAGAATGCAAAGCATTAAGGAACACCTTACGGACCGTCTCCAACAACAAACACAGAGACCCTGACAATGCTGACCTAAGGATAGCCCATAGCACCCTACAGAAAAAATACAAACAAACCCTTAAAAAGAAAAAGCAAAACCTCATCTCCAAAAACCTACAACAGCTGGAACTGGAACAACTTCAGGAAAATTCTTTCTGGGAAATATGGAAGAATATTGGCTCGGCACCCAGGAAAAACAATCTCCACATCCAAAATAGTGACATCTGGCTCAACTACTTCAAGGAACTCTACAAAAATATCCCAGAGGAGGCTCTAACTGTAGAACAAACAGACATCATCAAAAGACTTAATGATATGGAGGAAAAAATTAAGGACTTCCAGAACCCCCTAGATGTACCGATTACACCACAAGAAATTGGGGAGAAAATCCAAAACCTGCAAACCAAAAAATCCAGTGGGATGGATAGAATCCTGCCAGGGATGATTAAACACGGCTCCCCAGAGGTACACGCTGCAATGTGTAAACTGTTCAATCTGGTCCTGAGTGCTGGTTACTACCCTACAGTATGGAACCAAGGCCTCATAACACCCATCCATAAGAGTGGAGACCACTACGATCCAGCCAACTACAGGGGGATATGTGTCAGCAGCACACTAGGGAAACTATTCAATAGTATCCTCAACAAACGGATCCTCAACTTCCTGACACAACACAATGTCCTCAGCAGAAGTCAGGCAGGGTTCATGCCAAACCATCGCACTACAGACCACATCTACACCCTGCACAGCCTCATCAAGAACCACGTCAACCAAACAAAACATGGGAAGATATTCGCCTGCTTTGTGGACTTTAAGAAGGCATTTGACTCAGTGTGGCACCCAGGCCTGTTCCTCAAACTATTGGAGAGTGGAATAGGAGGGAAAACATACGATGTCATCAAGAGTTCATACACTGAGAACAGCTGCAGCGTAAAGGTGAACGAGAAAAGAACGGAACACTTCCGGCAGGCCCGAGGAGTCAGACAGGGCTGCAGCCTAAGTCCAACCCTCTTCAACATCTATATCAACGAACTGGCCGCGGCTCTAGAATCCTCCTCAGCACCAGGACTGACTCTACATGACACCGAGGTGAAGTTCCTGCTGTATGCAGATGACCTCCTGCTTCTGTCACCAACAGAGATAGGCCTACAAGACAGTCTGGAGGTGCTGGAGAAATACAGTGCCACATGGGCACTACCAATCAATTCGAGCAAAACAAAAACCATGGTGTTCCAAAAGAAAAATACAAAAACAAAGAGCCCTTCCTTTACAATAAACAACTGCACTGTGGATGAAACTAACAGTTACACATACCTCGGCCTAGACATCACCCAATCAGGAAGTTTCAAGCCAGCCATAGAGGCACTAAAAGACAAGGCATGCAGAGCCTACTATGCCATCAGGAGACGGCTGTACCACCTAAAACCACCCGTTAGAGTCTGGCTCAGAATTATTGATAGCGTCATCGCCCCAATTCTTCTTTATGGGAGTGAAGTTTGGGGTCCTGTCACCTACCCAGACCAATCCAAATGGGACACCAGTCCAACAGAAATATTCCATCTGGAATTATGCAAGCACCTCCTCCAAGTCCATCGGAGCACCTCCAACAGTGCTTGCCGGTCTGGGCTGGGCAGATTTCCCTTACATCTTGCAGTACAGAAGAGGGCGCTATCATACTGGGACCACCTACAAAACAGCAGTCCCAACTCATATCACCATAAAGCCTTACTGGACAGTAAGAACCAGTCCAAGCCGTGTGGCCTGCAACAACTCATCAACACCTTGTCTGTCCCAAACTCTCAACAATGCGGCCTGACAAAATCACACATAAAAAACATAATGGATAACTCCAAAGAAAAACATGTTGGAGAATGGAGATACGAAATAACAAACTCCAAAAAACTAACAATTTACCAATCACTGCAGAGAGACTACAAACTGGCCCCGTACCTGGAGGTGCTACAAGACCCCAAAGACAGACAGACAATGAGCCTGTACAGACTGAGCGCCCACAGCCTGGAAATGGAATTAGGACGGCACAGACAGACCTACAAGCCCAGGGAGAGGAGACTGTGCCAGCAATGTGACCAGGGGGTCCCGGAGGATGAGGAACACTTCCTGCTACATTGCCCCAAATACTCATCAGTGAGGGACACTCACTTCCAGAGACTCTCCGCTCTCATCCTGGACTTCAACTCTACAGAAGAGAAGAGGAAACTCCAATTTCTACTGGGAGAAGAGGAGCCAACGGTGAAGATAGTTGCCAAATATGTGACAGCGTGTCACCGACTGAGAGGGACATGAGAAACTGAGGACTTAGTCCTTTCACAGACTTATGACCATTCCCCTTTATATTACCCCCCTCCCCGTTATATTACCCCCCTTCCCTTTTTTCTTATACAAACTATACTGCTTTGGCAATGCTAACATGTATTTGGTCCTGCCAATAAAGCTTATTTGAATTTGAATTTGAGAATGCGAGAGAGAGAATGAGAGAGAGAGAGAGAGAGAGAGAGAGAGAGAGAGAATGCGAGAGAGAGAGAGATTGCGAGAGAGAGAATGCAAGAGAGAGAATGCGAGAGAGAATGAATGCGCGAGAGAGAGAGAATGAGAGAGAGAGAGAGAGAGAATGAGAGAGAGAGAATGAGAGAGAGAGAGAGAATGCGAGAGAGAATGCGCGAGAGAGAGAGAATGAGAGAGAGAGAATGAGAGAGAGAGAGAATGCGAGAGAGAGAATGCGAGAGAGAGAATGCGAGAGAGAGAGAGAGAGAGAGAGAATGCGAGAGAGAGAGAGAGAATGCGAGAGAGAGAATGCGAGAGAGAGAATGCGAGAGAGAGAATGCGAGAGAGAGAGAGAGAATGCGAGAGAGAGGGAGAGAGAGAGAGCGAGAGAATACTGAACGGCGCTAGAGGAATTTCAGAGTAATAGACAGTCGTGTTGGACTGAAAAGTCAGAGATATCACAATTCTTCTAATGCCACAGCGCCTGAGGCACTTCATAGTGCTGCGCCTGCCACAGTGGAACTATTTTTCCCTTTGAGGGAAAAGCCATAGCGCTGTCAACTTGCACAGTAAAGAGCGCATTTGAGCAGCGGAGCGCCAGCATATACCGCCGCGCAGCAACCGATCCCTGAGTGATCAAGTAAAGACACCTCAGCGGAGCTACCATACAGGCCATAGAAGCGTGTTTGCTCAAACTGCAGCCGACTCTTAAAGTGGCAGAACGGCAAAGGCAAGATAGTCACGGAAAAGCACCAACCCTCCTGCGACCACTAGAGAGAGAAAAAGACGCATGGTGGGAGACCAAAGTCCAGACCTAGAGTGCCTGCACCGCCACCCACGAAGAGGCCACGTACTGCAGCCAGCTAGTTTCCCGCCACTAGGCCCAAAGCCTGCAGCAGTGCATCGCAATTCATCGCAACGCATGGCAGCTCATCGCAAAGCATCACAAAGCATCGAAAGTCAGCGCAAGCTTTGTATCAAGAAAAGACAAGTCTCCTCTAAGACTGACATTTGTTCCAGCAACCCACAGATCACAGTATCCTGCTCTTCAGAAATAAGGTCAGAGCTTTCCTTTTATTAATTATCATTGCACATAGACTTTGGCATAAAGAGACATTTTTGTGTTCAGGAATAAAAGACTGTGAAGTAAAACGAAAGGACAGTTTGTAGTATACGGACTCTAACGTATTTAAAGTGAAAGTAATTTATTGCCTGAATCTTTTGCTATTGCATTTAAAGTGAAAGTCATTTATTGTCTTAATCTTTTGCTATTGCATTTAAAGTGAAAGTCATTTATTGCCTTAATCTTTTGCTATTGCATTTAAAGTGAAAGTCATTTATTGCCTGCATCTTTTGCTATTGCATTTAAAGTGAAAGTCATTTATTGCCTGCATCTTTTGCTATTGCATTTAAAGTGAAAGTAATTTATTGCCTTCATTTATTGTTATAGCATTTAAAGTAAAATGTCTAAGCCTAGCATTACCATGCCACTGTTAGAGGATACAAAGATAGATAGGATAGAGGGTGAAGAGCAAGTGAACCTGTCTGAGGTAGAAGAGTCTGATGCAGCATTAGCCTTGCCCCAAACAAATGAGCTAAGACGCTCAGAACGCATCAGAAAACAGACCCCAAAAATGCAGGAAAATTTGAAGCAAGAAGCAGCAATAAAAGGAAAAGGGTTCACCAGAATATATGATCGATGGAAATTATACATTAAAGATGCTCGTAGAAAGCTAAAGCAAGTTAGTATAAAAGAAAACTTGAGTGATCTGGTAGAGACGATAGAATATTCTGAATCAGAGCTTATGGCAGTGTATGTCAATCTGCGGTCATCCACAACACCTTCCCAGGATATTGTGAGGAACATGGACACATGTACTGCAGTCACTAAAGATTTAGTAAAGCTCATGAGAGAATTATCATCTGAAGCTAACTATGATGAAGTTAAGGCGAGAAAGAGAATGAACGAGCTCATGACAAGAGACTATGCTAGGTCCTTAGGGGGAACCACAATCTCAAGTGGGACTTCTTTCACTAGCAGAAGTGCCAGTTACACAGCAGAGTCCTCAAATACTCTAGCCAAAAGAAAGGAACTTGAACAACTTGCTGTCAAAAAAGCAGAAATCGAGATGGAATCTGCCATTGAGGCACAGCGCCATCAAATGGAGGCAAAGCGCCATCAAATGGAAGCTGAAATGGAGGCACAGCACCATCAAATGGAAGCTGAAATGGAGGCACACCGCCAACAGATAAAAAGTCTGGAAAGACTGAAAGAAGTTAAGATTATAGAAGCCAGACTAAGAGTACACGAAGAGGACATAATTGGTAGTCATAGGTCCGAATCTGTACTAAGTGAAGAAGCAGACTCCTACTCACCTCCATACATCCAGGAGAATGAAAGGAAACCTTCAGTATGTAGTGAAGAAAAAAGTCATTGCCCTTCCATTCCTGCTCAGAAAGACGAAAAGAGAGACTCACTTAATTTAGAACTAAGAGAGAAAATAAAACAGGATAATTCTACTCCTAGATGTCACTGCAATGATCAGGAGAATGTTGCGACTACTGTCCCAGCAAGACGGCAGAGTACAGTCCCAGTAAGACTTCCCATTCCAGAACCTACTGTATTTATGGAAGACATACTGAAGTTCAAAGAGTGGAAGGCAAGTTTTGAAATGATCATTTAGCATCATTGTTCCAGACCAGTTGGCAAGTTATTCTACCTTCAGAGATATGTTGGTGGAGAAGCAAAGAAAGCTCTTGAAGGTAACTTTTACAGAACAGATGAAGAAGCCTATAAGCAAGCCTGGGAAAAGTTAAATGCAAGATATGGTCATCCTTTCTTAGTACAAAGAGCCTTTAGGGAGAAATTTAATAACTAGCCTAAAATAGGTCCCAAGGAACACTTCAAACTCCAAGAGTATGGTGATTGCCTGCAAGCATGCAGCAATGCCATCCCACATGTACGAGGACTAGAAGTACTGAATGACTATCTAGAAAATCACAGGATGCTAGCTAAGCTACCTGAAGAAGTGGCTTCTAGATGGAATCGCTATGTGACTGAACAGTTAGATCTCAATAAGGACTTCCCAAGTTTTGAAAAGTTCTCTGAGTTTGTTAATAGAGTTGAGCGGACACCTGGATGTTCGGGTTCGGACCCGAACACAAACTTTAAAAATGGAAATGAAATAGTGATAAGCGCTTCAAAACAAAATGTGCAAACACCAAATAAATAATAAACTAATAATAAACCATAAACACTTCTAAAATGCTTGAAATGTGTCAAGTACACAGTGTTGATAGTGCTAAATGATCAAACAAAAAGTCCCATGTACCAAGTGCATCTAAGTGCCAATCAATGAGCTCCTGATTAGCCAATGGGAGTGGCACTAAGTGTCAGGTATAATGAATATTGGACAGTCTATATAGAGTGGTGGAGTATTGGGCTGGGTATGATGTTAATGGAGTCTTCACTTGAGATGTTGTGCAGGATCTTTTGAATCCAAAGGAGTGTTGTAGTTCCCTTACCTTAGGGCTGCTATATATAGGCATATAGTGATGTATCCTGCTGCACCTGAGGCCTCGATCTCTCAGTGGGGTTTCCTCTTCCTTCTCCTTCTGTCTGAGATGATCCGGGTTCAGTACTCCATAGATAGGATGTGGGGAATGTGGAGTGAGAAAAAGAAAAAAATGCCTCCAATGGTGAAGTACATCGATGCCAAAAAAGGTTGTTTTATTAAAACAAAGAGGATAAAAAATATATATATAAAGTCCAAGATGCGCTTGGCTGGATACAGGATCAATGAAATTAAAATAAAATTAAAAGAGACGAAGCGGAGCGATCGTAATGCCACTACCGCTATGTCTGTTGGCCTCTGGCTTGCGCGGGTGTCACGTGATCTCAGTTTCCCTACGTCGTTACGTCACGTGCATCGTGACTTCATCAGCTGGTCCAGCGATGAGAAGAACCATCCATTCAGAGCGCAGCTCAGCGAATGACGCGCCGGAGCTTTGACGTTTCTTTTATAGGGGAGGCGGGCCACGTGTCACGTGACCCCGTCCCGCTCTATAAAAGAAACGTCAAAGCTACGGGGCGTCATTCGTGGAGCTGTGCTCTGAATGGATGGATCTTCTCATCGCTGGACCAACCGGCCGTCACTGGAGAGATCACCCGGCGCTGGATAGAAGACAACGTTGGAGCAGGGAGCAGCATCGATCGTCTATTTTCACAGCTGGAGTTTTATTTGGTTTAATTAATAAAGTAATTTGTTCTGTGGTGTGTGTGTTTTTTTTTCCTGAAAACTACTATTTACACTTCCTTCGTGAAATGGTAGGGGTACAGTGTACCCCATTACCATTTCACACGGGGGGGCAGGATCTGGGGGTCCCCTTTGTTAAAGGGGTCTTCCAGATTCTGATAAGCCCCCTGCCTGCATACCCCCACAACCACCGGGCAAGGGTTATGGGGACAAGGTGCTTTGGGGGGCACCCCAAAGCACCCTCCCAATGTTGAGGGCATGTGGCCTGGTGCGGTTCAGGAGAGGGTGGGGGCCGCACTCTGTCCCCCCCTCTCGTAAGGGGTCTGGATTTTAGGGGGAACTCCACGCCATTTTTTTTTTAAATTTGGGGTGGAGTTCCGCTTAAAATCCACACCAGACCTGAAGGGTCTGGTTATGGATATTTGGGGGCAACCCCACGTAATTTTTTTTTTTAATTGACGACGGGGTTCCCCTTAATATCCATACCAGGGGGCGTGTCCTGGCTATGGAGGAGTGAAGACGTGTGTCTCCTCAGCTCCGTTCCACCGCAGCACCACATCGCAGCTAAAGGGGAGAATCTTACCCCATCCGCCGCCCACGATGTCCCAGAGGAACCGATCTACCTCCCAGCCGCCACGGACCGACCAAACCAGGCAGGGGCAGCTGGATTTCTTTGCTGGGAGCAGCACCTGCAGCCGCGAGGCTCCAAAGATGGCGCTGACCGCGAAGGCCCCGAAAACTCCAAAGGCCTCCCAGGCCACCCGGTCGCAGACGCTGGACAACTCCCTGGCTCCATCTCCAAGGTCGGTGAGTGACTCTCTTCCCCCGACCTCCCCCGGCTCCCCCGTGCCCAGGGAGGAAGATTCCACAGAGTCAGACCCCCTGGAAGACATGGACATTAGGCGCCATATCTGGTCCCTCCCCACCAAAGCTGACCTGGAGCGCTTTGCAGACAGGGTGGAGAAGGCCCTGAAGAAGGACATAGCACAGCTCAAAACTGACACTGCACACTTGGGGGGGGGGGAGGATGGAATCCCTGGAGCAGAGGTTTGAGGAGACCCTCCCTGTTATTTCACTGCTCCAAGACAAATGTGCTGCACAGGACCAACAGATTGAGGCCTTGCTCTGTCAGTCAGATGACATGGAGAACCGCAGCCGTAGGGCCAACATTAGGGTCCGTGGCCTGCCGGAAGCCACCGGTGCAAGGGACATTAGACCCTAGAAGGCGTCTTTAAAGAAATATTGGGGTTACCAGCGACTGCTAGGGTTGAGCCGAACATACCCGCGTTCGGTTCGCACCAGAATGTTCGAACAGACCGCGGGTTCGCGCGAACATTTAGAACCCCATTGAAGTCTATGGGACTCGAACGTTCGAATTCAAAAACGATCATTTTAAATACCAATATTCAATTTAATGTTGGAAAACGTCATTCAGAACTCGGGTCTTGCCCCAGGGAACATGTATCAATGGAAAAAAAAGTTTTAAAAACAGCAGTTTTTTCCGGAGCAGCCATTTTAATGATGCTTAAAGTGAAAAAAAAATTCCTTTAAATATCACACCTGCTGGTTGTCTATAGTAGTGGCACGTGTTTAGAAATGTCCCTGCACAACATGAGAGGACTATAAAAAAAAAAGTAGATAATACTGCTTGCGCACGTGCTGTGTGGCAACAATATGTCGAATATTTTAGCGGTGGTGGGGGGCCATTATTGTTTTGTGAAAGAAAAATTTTAGAAAAAAGGACAGCCCTCAAACATACTGTAATTGGAGCGCAACAAGGAGCCACGTGCAAAGTATTGCATCAAAAATTGTTATTAGGCGCCCCTGTTAAACAGGGGCAGAAAAATTGGGCCTTGGGCACAACACAACACTGCAACCCCTCCCAATAACTCCAATTGGAGCGCAACAAGGAGCCACGTGCAAAGTATTGCATCAAAAATTGTTGTTATTAGGCTCCCCTGTTAAACAGGGGCAGAAAAATTGTGCCTTAGGCACTGGTGGCGGAGCCCAGAAACAAACAATTCTTACTAGCTATCAGCAAGAAAAGTGAGGAGGAGAAGGATATTCCATCAGCAGCATAAGAGGACAGTCACTCAGCATCAGCATACGCAGTCTAAAAGGGATCCGACATTTCAACAAAAAAATATTATTCAGTAACATCAGCATCAGGTGCTTGGTAGCTGGTGTTGATCCAAGCCTGATTCATTTTGATGAAGGTCAGTCGATCAACAGAGTCGGTGGAGAGGCGCACCCTGTGATCGGTAACAAAGCCTCCAGCAGCACTGAATGTGCGTTCTGAAAGAACACTGGATGCAGGGCAAGCCAGTAGCTCAATTGCGTACTGTACAAGCTCTAGCCAGTGATCCATCCTCAAAACCCAGTAAGCCAGAGGATTTTCGGTGGGGAAGGAGTCCAAGTCGGATCTTGCCCCTAGGTATTCCCGGACCATGTAAACCAGACGCTGGCGATGGTTGCTGGAACCGGTCAGACCTTGGGGCTGCGGACTAAAAAACTGCCTGAAGGCATCGGTCAGACAGCCACCTTCTCCACCGCTCCTTCTGTGACTCACCGAAGCCTCAGCAAGACGTCGTCCAGAGCCAGGTTTTGGTAATCCCCCCGGTTCTGGGAACGCATTGCACAGACCCTTCTGCAAGGCCTCCCACAGAAGTTTCATCTTCTGCTCCCTCTGCGATGGCAACATAAGGTCCGCAACCTTACTCTTGTAACGTGGATCAAGGAGAGTTGCCAGCCAGTAATGATCCGTCTCCTTGATCACGTACACAAGGATCCTTACGCAGGCTTTGCAGAATCAGGGAGGCCATGCAGCGTAGGTTTGCAGAGGCATTCGGGGCACAGTCCTCTGGGTCACTGAGGAAGACAGGATCCACAGGCACCTCATCTCAGCCACGTAAAAGTCCACGTGTTCCTTGGGACTGTAAATGATCCCTTAAAGACTGCTGCTGATGCTGAGTGCTAGGCTCCACCTCCATGCTGCTGATACAATCATCCTCCTCCTCCTCTTTCTGTGTGCTAGGTGGGCAAGCAGGCCCACTGTCTGGGTAAAGGGGGCCTTCAGAGGTAAGGAAGTCCTCCTCTTCCTCCCTCTGTTCTGCCTCAAGGGCCCTGTCCATTATTCCACGTAGCGTGTGCTCCAACATGTGAATAAGAGGGACAGTCTTACTGATGCATGCACTGTCACTGCTCACCATCCTCGTGGCCTCCTCAAATGGTGACAGGACAGTGCATGCATCCCTGATCAAGGCCCACTGGCGTGGGGAAAAAAAACCTAGCTGCCCTCACCCAGTTCTGCTGCCATATTGGCACAGGTACTCATTGATGGCCCGCTGCTGCGTGTGCAGCCGCTGCAGCATGGCCAATGTAGAGTTCCATCTGGTGGGCATGTCACAAATTAGGCGGTTCTTGGGCAGGTTGTATTCCCTTTGGAGGTCAGTCAGCCGAGCAGTGGCATTATATGACCTCTGGAAATGCACACAGACTTTCCTGGCCTGCTTCAGGACATCCTGTAAGCCCGGGTACCTGCCCAAGAACTGCTGCACCACCAAATTCAGGACATGCGCAAAACAGGGCACGTGGGTGAGTTTTCTCTGTCGCAGGGCAGAGAGGAGGTTGGTGCCATTATCGCTGACCACCATTCCGGGCTTCAGCTGGCGTGGCGTCAACCACCTCTGAGCCTGCCCCTGCAGAGCTGAAAGAACCTCTTCCCCAGTGTGGCTCCTGTCTCCCAAGCACACCAGCTCTAGCACTGCATGGCATCTCTTGGCCTGCATTCCTGCATAGCCTCTTGTACGCCTACGGAGCACGGCTGGTTCTGAGGAAACAAACATCAGCACAGGCAGAGGCCACAGAGGAAGACGAAGAGGAGGGGGTGGAGGAGAGAGGTGTGTCACAAGCAGTAGTAGTGTTTTGTTTAAAAACGATTTTATTGTAGAAAAGGTCAAGGATCACAAGAAAAAAGAATAACGATGATGGTACAGAAATGTATACAGGTATCATTGGTGATTAACATTGTACAGAAAGAAAGGGTTGTGGTTAGTACTAATTAAACTTGAACCAGAAGTGTGGTGTCCCAGAGAGACCATTTTTTTTTATATTGGGGCATAGAATCATATAGCGTATGGTGAATTCTCTCTGAGAGTTTGATGTTTGTCATACGATTGAGAATCTGTGGCCAGGGTACCAAAGTGGAGCGCCAATTAAAGGCTATGGCCCAATGAATGGAGGTGAGAAATGTGTGGATGAGCCTTGTGCTTGATATTGGGATATCCTGGATCGGGCAGAATAAGAGGCAGATTAGGGGTGTAAGAGGGATATTACGGCCGGCAATTTTGTCAATCACAATACTGGCCTTGTGCCAGGTGTCCTTTAAATGGGGACAGTCCCAAAATATATGCAATAGCGTGCTATGGGCGGGACATCCCCTGAAGCAGAGTGGAGACAGAGAAGGGTAAAATGAATTAAGTTTAGTTGGCGTAAGATACCATCTTCAGAGTAATTTAATAGCTGATTCTCTGATAGATGTTGTTTTGGTACATCTGTGAAGGTTAACAAAAATGATATCCCATTGCTCCAGAGTGAATGAAGTGTTTAAATCCGATTCCCATTGTGACATGGGATGTGACTTCTCAGGTATGTTTGTTTCATTCAAGTTTTTGTATATTCTGGAGATCAGGCCCCTATCACGAGGGGAAGAGATACAGATTTGTTCAAATTGAGTGTAAGGGGGATGAAGTGTAAGTGAATAATATTTCTGATAGAACTCTCTAATTTTTGTGTAATTTTCAGATTCTCCAGGAGGCAGATCATATTTTGTCTGTAGGTTGGGGAAAGTGAGAAATGAGTTAAGGTGAGAGAGCGATTTTAAGTGGGTTAGGTTATGTGACTTCCAAACCGTTAGAGAGTTTAGACTTTGAGGTCTATCTAGAGGGGAAAAACGCGGGTCTCCTAGGAATGATGCCAGGGGGGGAGTGTCAGAAGATAGATTAAACTTTGGGACCTGTCTAATCCAGAGTTGGAGTGAGTGGGCGACAATAAGGTTTAGCGTTCTTATTTTTTGTGGTGGGATGGTTTTGGACCAGAGGAGGCCTTGTAGGTTGTAAGGAAGGACAAGGAAGCTCCAGAGCCAAGGAATCTGGAGTGGAGAGGCGTACCATTGGGCTAGTTGGGTAAATCTGGCAGATAAGTAATAAAGCCACAGGTTAGGGATGCCAAGGCCACCTTTTAAGGGGGGTCTAAACATAAGAGAGTAACTAAATCTAGGTTTCTTGTTCTGCCAAATAAATCTGTTAGTCTCTCTTTGAAGTGAGTCTAGTGTTTTTTTGGGTAAAATAAGGGGAGGGCTCTAAAAAAGAACAAAAGTTTGGGTAGTATCATTATCTTAATAGCGACTATTCTGCCTGAGAATGAAATCCGGTATGATGACCAAAGTTTAAGTAAATTTTTAATTTTGTTAAATAAGGGGGGATAGTTTGCTTGGTACAAAGAGTTATACAGGGGAGTAATCTGTATGCCCAAGTATCCAAACGAATCGACATGCCAATTAAATGGGAATTTATCCTTAAGGGAGGCTATTAAGGTTGAAGGGATATTAATAGGTAAAGCAGAGCACTTCGATAGGTTTACACCCAGGCCTGACAGGTCATGAAATATGTCTAGAGTTTTAGTCAGATTGGGTAGGGAGATAAGAGGGTTAGAAATGAACAGGAGAACATCATCCGCATAAAGACTCAGTTTGTATTCTTTGAAGCCTTTAGAATAACCCTTGATGTCAACATTGTTTCTGATAGCACATGCGAGGAGCTCAATTGCAAGGGCAAAGAGTAGGGGGGAGAGTGGACAACCCTGTCTAGTGCCTTTCGTCAGGGGGAAAAAGTCAGAGTTGTTGCCTGGGAGTTTGATGCGAGTTTGGGGGTTATGATAGAGAGCCTTAAATCCATGAAGGAATTCATTTATAATACCATATTTGGGGAGTAAGGTGTCGAGATATGACCAGCTTACACTGTCAAATGCTTTATGAATGTCCAGACTGAGCAAAAGTGTGGATTTGGAGTGTAAGTTGGAGTCCTGAATGATATTAGCGGTCAGTCGTATGTTATCTGTAATTTGTCTGTTAGGAATGAAGCCCGTTTGGTCAGGGTCAACTAAAGGGGAGATTATAGCGGCTAATCTGTCAGCTAAGATACGGCCAAATATTTTTAAGTCATTGTCAATAACTGATATTGTGCGGTAATTTTGGGGGGTGGAGTGGTCTTTATTTGGTTTGGGAAGCAGTGACATGTTAGCCAAAAGCATTTCGGGAGAGAATTGGCCACCTTGTAAAATATTATTAAATAGTTTAGTGAGGTGTGGGGCAATGGTAGAAGCAAATTTTTTATAATAAGAAGAGGAAAAGCCGTCGGGGCCTGGGGCTGTGGAAGTCCTTAACGTACCGATGATTCTGTTTACCTCCATATCTGTACAAGGGGCATTAAGGGAATCAATTTGGTTTCTAGTAAGAGTGGGTAATGAGATGTCATTAAGCCAGTCTAGGGAAGATTGTTTGGGGTGTGGTTGGGGCGTAGAAAGGAGATTTTTATAGAAGTCTGTTAACAGTTTCATGACCTCTTTTGGATGGGATACCATGTTACCAGCTGAGTTCCTTAGTTTGTATGTGTGTGCGGGTTTCATAGAGTGATTTAACTTTCTAGCAAACATGGTGGAATAAGAATTGCTGTTGAGGAGGAATCTAGCCTTTGACCATCTGAGAGCTTTTTCAGTGTCATTAGTTAATAAAGAGTCTAAGGAAGTGCGTTTCTCTTGGATCTGTTTAAGGAGATCATTAGAAGGATTTTGGTTGTGTCTGTGGTATAAGTGGTCCAACTCTTTTGTGAGGGATCTAATATCTGCAAGCTTGGCCTTATTTTTGATAGAGGCAATGTTTATCAAGTGGCCTCTCATTACCGCTTTATGTGCCATCCATATAGTTGCAGGAGACAAGTCGGGTGTTACATTGTGCATAAAATATTGCTCAAGGTGCGATAAGATTTGTTGATTACTAGATGGGTCTGTGAGTAGGGAATCATTCAATCTCCAAGAGTGTGTTGTGTTGGCTAGACCTATGTGAGAAGTATCAAAGGAGACTATATTATGATCAGACCACGGACATGTATGGATATCCGCATTGGAAGAATTGGCCAGCAGGATTGGGGTGCAGAAGATGTAATCAAGACGGGCGAAGCTATTATGAGGATGGGAGTAGAATGTGTAAGACTTTATGCCAATGTTGTGGGCTCTCCAGGTGTCTACTAATTGGTGGTTATAGAGTGTTCTGTTCAATGATTTGGGGAAAGCCTTAGAGGAGGGGGTAACTCTGCTCCTGTCTAGAGCAGAATGAGCCGCTAAATTAAAATCACCCCCAACTAAAAGATAAGTGGAGTGATAGTTATCTAATGTTTCGAAAAATGTATTGAAAAAGCTAGACTGGGCATCGTTGGGGCGTAAACAGAAGCAATAGTAATTGAGCGTCCCTTAATTGAGCCTTTCAGAATCAGATAACGACTGTCTGGGTCTTTAAAGACATTATGAACATCAAAAATCACAGAGTTCCTAACATATATAGCGACACCTCTAGATTTAGAGTTGTAAGTGGTACAATAAAATTGGTTGTAATTTTTGTCAAAAAATGTGGGGTGATTATCCGATGCAAAGTGCGTTTCCTGCATCAAAATTAAGTCTGCACCCAGCCTTTTGTAGTGGCGAAAGGCCTTCTTTCTCTTTTAGGCGAGTTAAAGCCTTGGACATTGTGGGAGATCACTCTGAGACCCATTGTATTAGTAATAAAGAACGATGGTAGTTATGACATGGTGGTGTATGGGCGCTAAGACTAATGTCTAGCATATGGTGAAATAGAAGTGGTAATAATGTTACGATGAACAATATTGACGTTATAACTGGAAGAATACCTGCGTTGGGAAAAAAACTAGTGGCGACCGTGTCACTCTCTGGATTTCCATATTTACAATACAACAATATATTCGTCAAAATATAATCTAGAAGAATTCCTGTAGCCCTTTCAATGACAGGTATTATGATGAACTCAAACGTGTGAATTATAGAGGATAAGGTAACTGAGCTATAGCGTCTAAGCGATGATGGACCACTGAAAAAACTCGAATCAGTATAGGACCACATCGTTCCGACGCGATACACTGGGTATACTAGAAACATTTTATTTGACCTTTTAAAAATTTTGTAAAAATAGAATATTTCACTGAAAATATGAGAATTATTGTAATCAACATGGGGGTCAGGGTGAGGAGCACTACCTGACCAAAAAAAATATTTTAGTGGACAATGCCGTCCAATACTCACAAATGGGAACTCAACTGTCATGACCATGTAAAGCAGCGTCAGTAGCAGAGAAATTACTACTAGATGTATCATGCTTTAGGAGTCCCTTGTGAGTGGGGGAACAAACCAGCAGAGGCGGAACAGAACAGCCTCAGCGAGGATACTATAAACAAAAATATATAAGTGCATGCCGTAACATATCAGACATATTATTGAAGTATAGTTCAGATAGTAAAAATTCAAGCAGTGAATCTAGTCAAACCTTAATCAGGAACTGTAATTATTTTTCCCTGAGTCTTGTGGAAGGCAAAAAAAAAGGGGGGGGGTTCTTTGCATATATAAAGGCATACAGCGACTTGTTGAACATATTATCAAAATGCAAACTGGTGAACGATGTACAGTCAGTCAAACTGTCAATCAAACTAAAAATTGTTATAGCTTTTGTTTAAGTCATGCAACAATGTGAAGGGAAAGGGTGAAGAGGGAGAGTGAGAAGAGGGGAAGAAAGAAAAAAAGAAATTGTTAACTGTATGAAAAAGATTGCTTAGTGTATAAATGTTTATGCGTCTAGGTCTCTGAATGGTTGTCGCCATCTTCTCTGGTCACGACGTGTAGCTGGGGTGGCCCAGATAGGAGAAATATGGGGAGTAGAGGGAGGTCTTGTATCAGCACTCGGATCTAAAAGGCCCAGTTTTATAAGGAGATCTTTTCCCTCTGAGACGTTGTAGACCGTGTAGGTGGTACCGTTATGGGGAACCGTAAGTTTAAACGGGAAACCCCAGCGGTACCTTATATGAGCTGATTGAAGAACCAAAGTCACCTCCTTCATTTTGCGTCTCCTTTCCAGGGTAGCTTGAGAGATGTCTGGGAAAATTTGAATTTTGGCGCCATCCAACTCGATGTTGTAGGTTGTTCCTTCGGTTTCGGTTGTCCAAATCTTCCACTTGTGATTGTAAGTATGTGTAATTTTCGGCTAAGAGTTCAAAGTCCTTCCTGAGGTCATTATGCGCAAGTGATAGTTCGTCGTGTTTGGTTTCCAAAACGTCGGTGCGACCTCCCAGGGTTGCTATTTCTTGCGTGAGAGTGTGAGTTGTTTTTTGAAGTTCACATTGTATTTTGTCCGCAAGTTTTTCATAAATCTTAGTTAAACTAGAGTCCAAATCAGCTTTTGTGATCTGAGCGTGAGGCTCATTTCTATTTTGTGAGGAAGCCGAATTCTGTAAAGGAGTGTTAGCGGATGAGGAAAACTGAACCGGCGATGAGCCGTTGCTTTTTTGCGACATTTTCCTCTGCTCTTTGTTGCGCAGAGAGTATGTGACCAGAGAGTGCTGATGCGCACGGCGGGTATACGCCTTCTTGCCCGACGGCATGCACAGGTGTGAACTGCAAGGGTGTATGTGAAAGATAAAGTTGATTCGGGTGCTTTTGCCCTACAGCATGAGTAAAATCCTCGCTTGATCTATGAGGTGTTGATTAATTGATGGTGAACTGCATCGCGCCACGCATGCGTCCCCACTTATTAGTGGGAGAGTTTTTCAGTGCATTATTGATCCATTATCTCGGGCAAAAGATTTGCTTTCATGCAGTTAAGTGGCTGTTTGCAAAGCAAAGGTCACGGGACACTGATAAGGGTAAGGATCAGGAGCTTATGAATTGTCGTTTCTCTAGACAGTGGGGTGTAGCAATAGGGTTGCTCTTGAAAGTGACACAAGCTGCAGTCCCATCCAAAGTAGTGAGGGGGGGCTCTGGTAGAAGGTGGGCACAATAAGTGTCACTACAGATGACTAGGGAACTGAACAGCTCCTGCAACAGTGTTGGTGGGGGCAGCAAGATGGCTACACTACTTATTCCAGGGAGCAGAGGGTGTAGCAATATGTCCACTCTCCTCTGCAGGAGTATGGCAAGGCAGTCACAGAAAATGGCAACACTGGGCTCCCCTTAGCTTGGAAGGGTGTGTTGCTTTTGTTGAGCGGTGTGTGTAAGGGAGGAGAGGAAGTCTCTGGAGGGCCCAAGGTGTAATGGGAAGGCTGGCTCCTACCTGAGCTCTGGTAGCACTGATCACAGCTCCTTCTCCTGAGAGGCCCCTCAGCAGTTTGTGTGTAGTCTGTGTGCCGCGCTGGCCGAGGATGTCTCCAGAAGGGCTTCCGGACCCGATCGACGCCCGCGGTGTGGATCTCGGCACTCGAGAGCGGGGGATGTGGAGGCTAAGTAGGCCTCAAGATGGCGGCCGTACTCCCGAGGATAGAGCCCGCCGTGGGCCGGGCACGGGGCTAGTAGCTACCCGGGACGTCTGACTCTGGAGCCCCGCTGTAACGGTGGTGTCCCGGGAAAACTGGTGTGGACGCCGCAGGAGGATGGGCAGACAGTGGACAGCCGAGGATTACTGTGGATGAGTAGGCCCCAAGATGGCGGCTGCACGGACGGAGCTGGAGCCCACGGCCGGGCCGATATCAGAGCCCTGGATGCCCAAAAAAAGTATCAGGGGATGTCCTAGGACAAGGGTGAATGACCTGGGTAGATTTGGTGAGGAGAAAAGCTCCGGATGGCTGAGGATTATTGTGGGGATAGCGGAGCTCCACTGCAGCACGTCCTCTCTCTATCGCCTCCGGACACGCCCCCTCCCAGTAGTAGTGTTTTGGAGGCATGGTGGCGGAACAACCTCCAAAACTACTGTACCTTGCCCTGCGTCCTTCCCAGCTGCCAGCAGAGTCACCCAATGGGCCGTAAAAGACAGGTAACGTCCCTGTCCATGCCTGCTGGACCATGAGTCAGCGGTAAGATGCACCTTACCACTGACCGCCCTGTCCAGGTAGGCATGGACATTGCCTTCCACATGCCGGTAGAGAGCCGGAATCGCCTTCCGTGAGAAAAATTGGCGTTTTGGTACTTGCCACTGAGGTACTGCACATTGCACAAACTCACGGAAGGGGGCAGAATCCACCAACTGAAAAGGTAGCAGTTGAAGTGCTAGCAATTTCGCTAAGCTAGCATGTGGATGGCTGGGATTGTACTTTTCGGTGCTGCAGCAGCTGGGGCAGTGTCACGTACCTGGTAGTCGAGCCTGACGTGCAAGGAGTGGCTGCCCTTGCTCCTCTGATCCCGAGACCCCTGATAGAGCAGACAGGGGGTACGGGAGTACGGGAGTACAGAGTCGCACAAACGACGGTTGCAGCACAGGTGCTGGGCAGGAGAGGCTTCCGGAGGCTCCGGTGCTGCGTGAAGAAGCAGGTGTAGACAGGTAACTGCAGGTGGCAAGTGAAGGCACTGGAAGCAGAGAAGCCACAGGAGCGGGGGAGGTGTACCGTAGTACAGCAGAGCTGAGTCCGCAGCAGACTGGTGGATCGGGTACAGGTGCGGTAGACAAGCAGAGTCCGAGTTCAGACCGGGTCGGCAACAGGCGGGCAGCAGAAGGTACAGAGGGTCAGGCAGGTGGATCGTCAGGCAGGCCGGGGTCAGGGCAGGCGGAAGACAAGCAGAATCAGAAGCAAGCCGGGTTGTCAGGAACAGGAATAAACAGGAATGGGCACAGGTAATACTCAGGAACCGCTGTAGACTGGACAGCAAGAGGTGCAGGGGTCAGGTCCCTTTTAAATCCAAGTTTGGCGCCAGAATGGTGTCCTCACGTGCCCGCGCCGTTACCGCGAATGCGCGCGCCCCGTCGACTCAAACTGGTTCAGGAGGCCTGGTGTTTCGCCCAAGAAAGAGATCGGGAACGTCGGGTTTAAGAAGGGCAACATGGAAAACTGGGTGAATACGGAAAGTTTCCGGTAGTTCCAGTTCATAGGCCACATTATTGATTTTTCTCTTGACGGGAAAAGGGCCCACGAATCTAGAGCCTAATTTCTTTGACGGGCAGGAGAGTTTCAGATTCAGGGTAGACAGCCATACTTGGTCCCCAGGTTCCAGGTTAAGCTCCCCCTCCTTCTCCTGTCAAACACCTCCTTATTGTATTTCTGCGTCCTCGTCATAGTTTCCTGCAGAACTTTATTGTTCGTGCTGAAAAAGTCCAAAGTTTCCTGGACAGCAGGCACCGTGCTCTCGGGGACAGAGTTAGACAGGAACAACGGATGAAAGCCGTAATTTGCATAAAACGGGGATTGTCTGGTGGCAGAGTGGACGGAGTTGTTGTACGCAAATTCAGCTAGGGGCAGCAGGGACGCCCAGTCCTCTTGAGAGAAGGACGAGAAACAACGTAGGTATTGCTCAAGGGTCTGGTTGGTCCTTTCCGTTTGACCATTTGACTGCGGATGGTAGGCTGAGGAAAATGACAGACCGATCTTGAGGGATTCACAGAGTGCTCTCCAAAATCGGGAGGTGAATTGTACCCCCCGGTCTGATACAATATTGGCGGGGACACCATGGAGCCTCACAATTTCTTTGATGAACATCCTAGCCGTTTCAGGAGCAGAGGGTGTGCCCCTAATGGGCAAAATGTGTGCCATCTTGGAGAGTCTGTCCACTACAAAGATAGTGGTAAAGCCCTCTGAAGGGGGAAGCTCTACAATGAAGTCCATGGAGATCATTTTCCAAGGTCTTTCTGGCACTGGCAATGGTTTTAGCAATCCCCAGGCTCTTGATTTACTCCCCTTGTTCCGCATACATGTGATACAGGATTCCACATATTTCCTGCAGTCCATTACAAGTTGGGGCCACCAGAATGTACGCTGTAGTAGCTCTGGAGTCTTATGCACCCCGAAATGGCTGGCCAATTGGTGGTCATGGCAAAACTTCAAGACGCTGACCCGTAGGCCTTCTGGCACAAAAATGTTGTCCTGGTGCCACAGCAGGCCATCTTTCAACTGTAGATCCGAACCATGTACGGATGAAACACAGGACGAGGCTTGCCTGATTTGAGATAGCAAGTCCTCTTGGATCAACAGGAAGTTTCCAGGCGACAAGATAGTGTCCGGAGGGGTAATGGTTTCTGGGTCACCATACATACGAGAAAGAGCGTCAGGCTTGGAGTTCTTCGACCCAGGTCTGTACGTTATGTGGAATGAAAATCTGGTGAACAGTGCCCACCTGGCCTGGCGCAGTTTCAGTCTCTTGGCGGTTTTTAAATATTCGAGATTCTTATGATCTGTGTAGATCAGGATCGGGTGGGCAGCGCCTTCCAAGAGGTACCGCCATTCTTCCAGAGCGGCCTTGATTGAAAAAAAAGCAACGGGGTGTAAGAGGGCCTTGGGGCCCTGCCTTTGGGAAAGAACTGCTCCGACCGCAGTTTCCGATGCATCCACCTCCAGGATGAAGGGCAAGCTGGCATCAGGGTGTTTGAGGATGGATGCTGAGATGAACAAGTCCATAAGCTTGTCAAATGCAGTTTGAGCCTCTGGGGACCATTGGAATCGAGTGGTTTGTTTGGTCAGGTTGGTTATCGGGGCAATGATGCTAGAGAAACCCCTGATGAATTTTCGATAGAAGTTTGCAAAGCCAACAAAACGTTGGACGCCCTTCTTGTCCTTGGGTGCCGGCCAGTCAAGAATTGCAGAGACTTTTTGGGGATCCATCTTGATACCCTCCACTGAGATTATGAGACCCAAAAACTGTATGCTTTGGCGTTCGAACTCGCACCTCTCGGGTTTAGCATAGAGTCCGCGCATTCGAAGACGGCCAAGCACACATTTGACGTGTTCCCGGTGTTTGCTCAAAAGATGGAGAAAAAATGAGGATGTCATCCAAGTAGATAACGAAAAGGTCGAGGTAGTCTCTGAAGATATCGTTCACGAAATGTTGGAACGTGGCGGGGGCATTACAGAGCCCGAAGGCTCGACGCGGGTGCGGAAGGCCGTTTTCCATTCATCCCCGTCTCGAATACGCACCAGGTTATACGCCCCGCAAAGATCCAGCTTTGTGAAAATGACTGCAGCCCCCAAACGTTGGAACAACTTAGGCACCAGGGGGAGAGGGTACCGGTTCTTAATAGTCACTTAGTTTAGTTCCCTATAGTCCACACAGGGGCAGAGAGAATGGTCCTTTTTTTCTACAAAAAAGATCCCAGCTCCTGCCGGGAGGTGGATGGACGGATAAATCCCTTTCTAAGGTTCTCATCAATGTATGTTTTAAGGGTCTCAAGCTCAAGTCCTGTCAAAGGGAAGATCCTTCCGAAGGGAATCTCGGCTCCTGGGAGAAGCTCTATCGGGCAATCGTAGGCCCTATGCGGAGGGAGGGTTTAAGCCCCCTTCTTGTTGAAGACATCCAGAAAGTCGTGGTATTCACTGGGGACAGCTTGGCGGGTCTCAGCATCAGAATCCATACAGAGTAGGGGAGACGGGGAGGATGGCTCTTGTAGGCAATGTTGACGACAATACAGGTATCAGAGAATGACTTCCCCAGTAACCCAGTTGATTTGCGGATTATGGGCTTGTAGCCACGGAATGTCTAGGATAATGGGGAATGGGGATAATGAGTCAATCACATCTAGGCACAACAGTTCATGGTGAATGTTGGCGATGGTTGTGGCCAACGGCAGGGTTTCTTGGGTAACTGGCCCAGACCTCAGGGCAGATCCATCGGCAAGATGTACTGAAAGTCCAATAGCCCTGGGGCACAGAGGGATGAGGTGTCTGGAGGCAAAAGACTGGTCCAAAAAACAACTGCAGGCTCCCGAGTCAATTATAGCGCTGGCCGGGATATTCCTTCCAGGAAGCTGAAAGACAATGGAGACAGCCAGATGAGAGGAATAACTCTTGGGGGCAGCGGTTATATGAACAGAGGGCAAGAAGGGACACTTACGAAATTTCGCCTGACAGGACCTCACAAAGTGCCCGGGCTCCCCACAATACAGGCAGAGGTTGTTAACCCTTTGTCGTTGACGCTCCTCCGGCGTTAGGGACAGGCAGAGAAGACCCAGCTGCATGGGTTCCGGAGTGTCCAGTAGAGGAGGAGGCGTGGAAACTGGTGGAGCCGTGTTGGAGAAGGGGGGGTACCCGTGGCAGCATCCAAACGGGGCGAGATGGCCCGGCGGCACGTTCTGACCGGCACTCTCTCAGACGCCTATCAATCTGAATGGTCAAATTAATTCGGGCGTCTAAAGTTCCAGGGATGCCTACTCGAGCCAGTTCGTCTTTAAGTGCCTCCGAGAGGCCCAGGCGAAATTTATAGCACATAGCTGCATCGTTCCAGTTAGTGTCTGAGCTCCATCTCCTGAACTCGGACACGTAGTCCTCCGCAGGCCTGCGACCCTGTTGAAGAGCATGTAGGGCGGCCTCTGCAGTGGGACACGTCCTTCTGTTCCAAAAGGCGGTGGGCCCAAGCCCGTGGTTCCCCGGATAAGAGCGAGATCACAAAGCCCACCTTGGTGGCCTCCAAGGAAAAAGTCAGCGGTTGCAGTGCAAAGTAGAGCTCGCAGGCGTTGCGAAAGGCTCGGTATTTGGTTCGTTCTCCGGAGAACCTCTCAGGAGCAGGGACCCAGGGTTCCGGTGGCATCATGATCACAGAAGGCGAAGCAGAGTTGCCCGTAGCAGCAGAGGTGCTCCAGACGCGTATAGCCTTCCTGCAGAGTCCAAACTGCTTGGGTTAGTCCATCGAGATGCCGGCAGAGTTCCTGCATAGGATCCACTCCCTGCGCGGGCTCGGTCATGGCTGTCCGGTACGGTCACGTACCTGGTAGTCGAGCCCGACGTGCAAGGAGTGGCTGCCCTTGCTCCTCTGATCCCGAGACCCCTAATAGAGCAGACAGGGGGTACGGGAGTACAGAGCCGCACGAGCGCCGGTTGCAGCGCAGGTGCTGGGCAGAAGAGGCTTCCGGAGGCTCCGGTGCTGCGTGAAGAAGCAGGTGTAGACAGGTAACTGCAGGTGACAAGTGAAGGCACTGGAAGCAGAGAAGCCACAGGAGCGGGGGACGTGTACCGTAGTACAGCGGAGATGAGTCCCAGCAGGAAGGTCCGCAGCAGACTGGTGGATCGGGTACAGGTGCTGTAGACAAGCAGAGTCCGAGTTCAGACCGGGTCGGCAACAGGCGGGCAGCAGAAGGTACAGATGGTCAGGCAGGTGAATTGTCAGGCAGGCCGGGGTCAGGGCAGGCAGAAGACAAGCAGAATCAGAAGCAAGCCGGGTTGTCAGGAACAGGAATGAACAGGAATGGGCACAGGTAATCCTCAGGAACCGCTGTAGACCGGACAGCAAGAGGTGCAGGGGTCAGGTCCCATTTAAATCCAAGTTTGGCGCCAGAATGGCGTCCTCACGTGCCCGCGCACTGGTACTATCAGTAGATTGCCCGCTACTACTAGCTTGTGACACACCTATTTCTACACCTTCACTGCAGGCTTCAGAGAGGACTGGGGGTCTAGTGGGGTTGAACGTCCCAGAAGGGCAAGGGGGGGTACGCTTTTGTCTTTGGTGTGGGTCTCTGGTGTGCTTGCCAACGAGCTGCATGGCAGGTTGACATATGTCTGGACAAGCATGCGGTACCCAGGCGGTTGATGTTTTGGCCACGCGAGATACGCTTGCGACATATGTTGCAAATAGCAAAGGTACGATCTTGGGGACATGTTTCAAAAAAGGCCCACACCAAAGAACTTTTGCTGTACCGGTCAGACACAGCAGCGCCATGCACAAGCGCTGTAGATGTGCGCTGTAATGCAGTTGGTGTGCCCTTAAGCTGACCCCTGGAGGGCATCCTGCCTCATTGGAGATGTGCCTGTGCCTCGTCCTTCTCCTCCTCCTCCTCTTCCTCCTCCTCCTCCTATAAGGCACTCATGTAGAGTTAGTGACCTCATCATCCCCTCCCTCATCATCACTGTCAAAAACCTGGCAGTATGCTTCAGCTGGAGGAACATCACTCCCAGATTGCTGTCCCTCACGGCCACCCCCTCTCCCTGGGCTCACATCAATGCCTTCCTCTGTGTTCCGTCATCGGAGTCTTCAAAACGCTGCGCATCTTCCTGCAGCATGTACCCAACACTGTTTCGAAACAGTTCGGGGGACTCCTCAGGAGGACATGGTGGGACTAGGGAAGGATTGTGTGAAGCCATTGTGCAGAGGGAAGAGGACGCCTTGGCAGCTGCTTTGCCAGACAAACTTAGATCAGTCTGTGTGAGAGAGGATGAGGAGGATGAGGACGGCTTGGTCATCCAATCTACTAATTTCTCTGCATGTTGAGGCTCAACACGGCCAGCTCCCAAAAAGAAGGACGAGCGGCCACGGCCACGTGCTAAAGAGGATGCACCACATCCACCACCAGCGTTACCTCTAGATGCAGAGCCTGCTTGCCCTCGTGACTCTCTGCCTCTCTTTGTTGTCCTTCCAGACATATGTATGCGTTCAGGTGGTATGTAACAGCACACGTGCAGTGACACCAAATGCGCTCATGTGGTATGTAACAGCACAAGCGCAGTGATACTAACTGCGCTCAGGTGGTATGTAACAGCAAACGTGCAGTGACACTAACTGCGCTCAGGTGGTATGTAACAGCAAACGTGCAGTGACACTAACTGCGCTCAGGTGGTATGTAACAGCACAAGCGCAGTGACACCAACTGCGCTCAGGTGGTATGCAACAGCAAGCGTGCAGTGACACCAAATGCGCTCAGGTGGTATGCAACAGCACACGTACAGTGACACCAAATGCGCTCAGGTGGTATGTAACAGCACACGTGCAGTGACACCAAATGCGCTCAGGTGGTATGTAACAGCACAAGCGCAGTGACACCAACTGCGCTCAGGTGGTATGTAACAGCACACGTAGAGTGACACCAAATGCGCTCAGGTGGTATGTAACAGCACACGTGCAGTGACACCAAATGCGCTCAGGTGGTATGTAACAGCACAAGCGCAGTGACACCAACTGCGCTCAGGTGGTATGTAACAGCAAACGTGCAGTGACACCAACTGCACTCAGGTGGTATGTAACAGCACAAGCGCAGTGACACCAACTGCGCTCAGGTGATATGTAACAGCACACGTGCAATGACACCAAATGCGCTCAGGTGGTATGTAACATTACACGTGCAGTGACACCAACTGCGCTCAGGTGGTATGTAACAGCACACATGCCGTGACACCAACTGCGCTCAGGTGGTATGTAACAGCACAAGCGCAGTGAGACCAACTGCGCTCAGGTGCTATGTAATAGCACACACGCAGTGACACCAACTGTGTTTAGGTGGTATTAAACAGCACACGGACAGTCAGAGCGACTGCGTTTCTGTGCAATTCAATAGCCCACTTGCATTAACAGCAACTGCGTTTCTGTGCAAATAAATAGCACACTTGCAGTAACAGGTAATGCGTCTATGTGCAATTAACTAGCACACGTTGACTAACACGGAGTACTATGTTTAAGGTAAACCCTAATGGAGGCAATACAACACGTTAGAGCACTGCATCAAGCACAATCTCCTGCCTGACAGATACTAATAGCAGATCTAGCTAAGCTATACAGTTTATAAATATATTGACAACTTCTAGGGATGTCAATATAGTCTCTACAAACTGTAAATGTAACTATACTGACTACTAGCCTCCTTGATCGATCTATCTATCTATCTATCTATCTATCTGAAAAGACACTGTGGGCCAGATTCAGGTAGAGTTACTCTGGAGTATCAGTGATACTCCAGCCTAACTCTCACTTTGAGCCGGCGTTTCTGTTTTCAGTAAGCAGAAAACAAGAAACGCCGGGTTGGAGTTCCTATACGAGCGGCGTAATTGTATTTCGCCGTCGTATCGGAACTGCAATTTTAAAAATGGCGCTGGGGGCGTTCCCGCTGATTAACGCCGAGAATATGTTAATCAGCAAGAATCGGCAATTCACGATCGTATTCGGGCCCGACGCAGTGACTTTCCGACGTTTCCGTAAGAGATACGCGGCGTAAAGATAAACCAGCCCCCTAGTGGAGTATCCTATGTTAAGTATGGCCGTCGTCATCGCGTCGAAAAAAAAATGCGAGTCGTTTGCGTAAAACGTCCGTGAATGGGGATTGACGTCATTGACGTCCACTGACAGAATTTGGAGCATGCGCACTGACAGTCGACGCATGCGTAGTACGTTCGCCGTTGGATCGCGCCTAGTTTAAATAATACACGCCCCCTACCCGCCCAATTTGAATTCCACCGGCTCATTTTCGCTACGCCGCTGCAACTTTAGGAGCAAGTGCTGTGTGAATACAGTACTTGCTCCTAAAGTTTTGGCGGAGTAACGTAAATGAGAAAAGTTACTCCAAAATAAAGATTCGCCCATCTACCTGAATCTGGCCCTGTGTCTCTATCTATCTCTCTCTAACTCACTGTCTGTCTGACTTCTCTCTCTGAAAGCAAGCCGGAACACACTACACGAGGCCGCCCGGGAGGCGGCCTTTTATAGCGTGGGGCGTGTGCTAATTGGCTTTGGCCAATTATGTCTCTTCGTTTTTTGGGCACTGTGATTGGCCAAGCATGCGGGGTCATGGTGCATGCTTGGCCAATCATCAGCGTGCAACGTCGCAGTGAATTATGGGCCGGTGCGCGTCATTCGAATTTGGCGCGAACGACCCGTTTTGTTAGTTTTCGACGAACGATCGAACAGGCAATGTTCAATGCGAACATGTGTTCGCATCGAACGCGAAGCTCATCCCTAGCGACTGCCACTGTTGAGATAGACCGGGCACATAGAGCCCTGAAACCCCCCTCCCAGGATGTGAACAACTCCAGGGACATCATCTGTAAACTCCACAAGTATACTCTTAAAGACAGCATCATGCAAAAGATGTGTGGGAAACCCTTTTTTGATTTTAATGGCGCACATCTGGCCTTTTACCAGGACATTTCTAGATGCACTCTAATGCAGTGTAGGGCACTCCGCCCTCTACTGATGGCTGTTCAAGATGCAGGTCTGACATACCGCTGGGGATTCCCCTTCTACCTCCAAGTTACTAAAAATGGTAAGACAGTGACACTTCGCACTAAGGACGACCTCCCAAACTTCCTGTCCTCCCTGCACCTGGACCCGGTAGACTTTCCTGATTGGAGGGGGATCGCCTGATCTTCCCACACCAAAGCTGCCACAGTCTCAACCGTGGCAATCGTCCACACGCAGGAATCGTAGGTGAGACCGTGGACGCCGCGCTGCTGAACCCACGGCTGACCCGGCCTTGTGAGAGGCTGGCAGCCCTGATACTCTACGCTGATAATATTCAGTCTGTTACTCCTCTGTTTGTTGGGCCCTGACTCTCCTATGTTGCTACACTGCGGCTGCAATTGCTGCGACTCCCTCTTACGCAACCGGCCGCCCGATTTGGCTTTTTCTTCTTCCTCAAGGAACACTGTGAGGGACAGTCTTTGCCGAGCCTTATTGCCTCCCTTTGCCCACGAACTGGTTCCCCCCGCTGGAACTCTTCTGTTCTCCCTCTCCCATCACGCCATGTTAGATGTGGTGGGCGGGGCTGGGAGTCTTCCCGCTTTTTCCCCATGTTAGCTCACGAACCCCCAGTAGGCCACCCTTTAGGGGTTGACGATTCCGGCCGGGATCACAGGCTGAGGCTCATGACCCCTCCCCCCTATAGGGGACGGGGCCCTGGGTACGGCCCTTAGTTGGTGTTTAAACTGTGTTGGCTTCGGCCATTCTGTTTTATTTGATGTGCATTTTCTACTTGTCTCATGGGTTTTTTTCCTTCCCCTTATTTACTTCTTTCTTCTCTTCCTGCCCTTGTCTTTCTTCTCACTCCCCACCCAGGTGCGCTTCGCTATTTGGTCGCCCGCGCCGAGCACGCCACTGATGCGCAGACCTCGTCCATCTCCTGTCTTCCAATGGCCACGCTTCAGGTAAGCACATATAATGTCAGGGGGCTTTGCTCACCCCACAAACGTAGTAAATTGTGGTGGGAGCTAAAGCGACTGAAAACACAAGTGCTTTTCCTCCAGGAGACCCACTTCACGCCCCAGTCCCTCCCTAAACTACCCACCCACCTCTTTAACCAGTGGTTCCTTAGCAACTCCCCGACACCTAAATCTAGGGGGACAGCTATTGCGATACATAAATCCTGCCCTTTCCAGCCCTCAGGTCAAGAGATAGATCCCCGGGGTAGGTATGTGTTCCTTAAGGGCAGTATTGCTGGCCAGACGTATACGTTTGCGACGATCTACGCCCCGAACACGGACCAGCTCACTTTCATTGACTCCACCCTAGACCGACAGGCAGACTTTAGAGAAGGCCTTCTGATCCTGGGAGGTGACTTTAATGTCAGCCCTGACCCTCTGCTTGACACTTCCCAATGCGAGACCCTCGCATTCCTACGCTTTCCTCAAACACTTCCACAAGACGTTTCAGTCCCACTGCCTCACTGACTGTTGGCGGACACTACACCCCACAGACCGCGACTTTAGCTACTACTCCAAAGTACACGATGTCTATACTCATATAGATCACCTATACGTGTACCTTAGAACCCTGGACCTCCTCCAGACCGCAACCATTGGCAACATCTCCATTTCGGACCACGCCCCGGTCACGATTGCTCTCGACCTGCCGTCGGGCTCACATAAGGCCTGGGCGGTTAAAAAAGACCTCTTGCAATGGACTCGCTCAGCTTTCACATGGCTCGGTTGGGGGAATATCATAAAAATGACTGTCCTGCCACGCATACTTTTCTATTTACAAATGCTTCCGATACCCTTGCCCAAATTATTCTTTGACCATATCTCCAGCATGATGTCCGCTTTCATTTGGAATGCACGTAAACCCAGACTTGCTCTGAGGTGTTGCGACGCCCGAAATGTAGGGGAGGCTTGGGGGTCCCAGACGTTCGAAAATTCTACCGTGCAATAGCCTTGCAGAGGATTCTCAACTGGCGTTTCCATACCCATTCGAAGCTATGGGTACCCTTAGAGAAAAGCCTGGCGGGTAGGAATTTGTCTTATGCACCTTGGCTGTCGCGGGAACACAGGGGGTTGTCCGACACGACCTCCCCTCTGACATTCCATGTGTTGTCTGTCTGGGATAGGGCTAATGTGGAACTTAACTTGGCCCCCCCTGTGTCCCCGCTGGCCCCCCTGGGTGGTTTCCAAAGGTTTCCTCGGGTGAGCAAATGGCTTTTTTTGAAACCTGGGTCGATGATGGTAACGCTAGTTGTGGAAAAACTCATGAAAAATGGTAGACTCCTAAACTACGAAGCTCTCCCAGTTGGCCGTCAAGGCTCATGCATGAACTTCTGGAAATATAGACAAATACACCACTTCTTTGAGATACATGGTCGTACGATTAGAGATCCCTCATCCCTTACCCCGTTCGAATGCTTGTTCACTGCCTAACCCCCACCTAGTGTCAGAACTCTACCGACTTCTTAGCTCGGCTCTGCCACAACCTAAACCCGCTTACATCAGACGATGGGAAACTGACTTTGAGGTAGCTTTCACTGACACGCAGTTGACTCACCTGTACCACCTAACTCACTCGTCCTCTATTGACTCCAGGACGCAGGAAACAAACTTTAAAATGTTATCCCGTCGGTATAGGGTCCCTGCGGACATGGCTCAAATCTATCCCTCTACGTCCGCGCTGTGCTGGCGCGGCTGTGGGCACTGGGGAACACTTTTGCACATATGGTGGGATTGCTCCTTGGTTAAACCTTTCTGGGAAGACGTACGCGACCAAATTAAGATAGTGACTGGGACGGAGGTTCCTCTCTCCCCGATGCATGTCCCGCTGACCCCCCTCCGACACTATAAGAAACGTGTGCTCCCGCTCCACTGGAAAAAAGCCAGAATTCCTACTAGAGTGGAGTGGATCAATGGGGTGAATGTGGTCAGGGAAGCTGAGGATTCGAGCGCGACCTGCCATGATACTAGAGATCAGTTCCATAACATATGGCTGCCCTGGTCAGACTACACCTCTGATCCTGCCTTTGTCCCGTCTGGACATCGCTTTACTGGAGCTGTCAGACCCCTCCCTTAGGAATCGCAGGCTAATAGACACCTAGAAGATAAAACTGTTTCCCTATTGCTGGCTATATATATATGGACCCAAACTTTTGATTGGACCGACCTTGGCGTGGCGTGCTCGGCGTGGAAAACCGTTTAATTCCTTATTGGACAGCAGGTACACCTGGATTCTCCTTGCCTGGCTTTCACCCCTTTCCTCTTTTTCTATCCTCCATTTTTAACACCGCTTCTCTCTCTTTTCCTTCCCCAATCCTATGTTTTATGCTGTATTTGCTACCATAAGAAACTGATCGAGATATCTGACGAGTGGTCGGGGGCTGACATGGCTGCATAGAACCTCAGGGTGCGCGAACCTGTCCCTAGCCTGTATGGGGGCACTGGTGGTTTCGTGTACAGACCCTGGCTGCCGCATTTGGTGCCCTTGGTTTGCGGGCGGGTGTGGGAGTTGGTTTGCTGGAGGCCATGGTGCCCCCCCTCCTGCCCCGGCCGTAGACCATGGGCCCACGTGTTTCAAAAACCTCTGGGGGCGGTCTCCGGGCTCATCTTCCGATGGCTGGGCCGCCCGCAGATGAACCCCAATGTTATCTGTGTTGCCTACACCCCCGTGACTGGTCGTCATTGCATCACCCGCTCAGAATCTTTAATCTCCCCGATACGATGCAGATTACAGGCCCCCTGTTTGGTACTCGCTTATATGTCATTGTTTGTTTGTTTATGTTTTTTTTTTTTTTATCTGTTCAACGTATCCCTTCGAGATACCGGTGCTTATGTGACCCTGCGTGGTCTAAGTTGACCCCTGCCTACATCTTTGCTGTTGTACATGTCTTATATGTGTTGTATGTTAAAAAAATGGCAATAAACTTGATTATACAAAAAAAAAATCCATACCAGACCTAAAGGGTCTGGTTATTGAATTTGGGGGGACCCCCGAGCATTTTTTTTTTCCGAACCCGGACCCGAACTTTCACCAATTATTCGGGTTCGGGTCCAGGTTCGGGAAAAACCAAAAGTCCGTACCTATTCGTTAATAGGGAAGCACGAATAGCATGTAATCCAGTAACAGCATCTTACGCCTTAAAATCCTTAGAAGAAAGGCCTGCGAGAGATACAAAACGTGCAAGAGCAACTAGCTTTGCAATCAACACAGCAGCTTAAGGTCTAGATACCTCCGAAAGCAAGCTTAAAGTCACTACTGGGTTCCGTAAAGAGACAGAACCGACAAATCCTCAGACTACCTTTAAGTGTATGTTCTGTGGAGAGAACCACTCCATACACAAGTGCCAACAATTGAAAGAGAAGTCCTCAAATAAAAAGAAAAAATTTGTACTCGATAACCAACTGTGTTTTGGATGCTTAAGAAAAGGCCATGTTACTAAGGAGTGTAAGAAAAAGGCTACATGCAGCATCTGAAAAGGACGCCATCCTACGCCAGTACATGAAGAACGTCCAAAGAAGGATGAATCCTCAATACCTAAAGATGCTGAGGAAGAAAAGAAAGTATCAGTATTCTCTTGCAGAATAAGGGAAGGAGAAAGCAACGGCACATCAATGGTTGTAACCGTGTGCATTTCAAATCCTAAAAGGAGGAACAAGAAGGTATACGCCTATGCACTACTGGATGCCCAAAGTGACGTCACCTTCATTGATCAAAAAAATCTGCAAGAAATTACAAGTGGCTACAGAACCAGTGAAGCTCAAGCTCAATACAATGACAGGGAGAGACACATTAGTGAACAGTCAAAAGGTTAAATGACTGAGAGTTAGAGTACTTCATTCAAACCTCACATTAAATCTACCTCCATCTTATACGAAAGACGACATACCTCTAGATCAAGATCGTATACCTACCTGTGAAAAAGCCAATAAATGGGAACACCTATCAAATTAATGAGATGTCCCTGCTGAAGGAATTTGGTGTCGGACTGTTGATAGGCTACGATTGTCCCGAAGCTTTGGTACCACGAGAGGTAATCACAGGAGGAATGGGTGAACCCTATGCTGTTCGAACTGATCTAGGATGGGGTGTTGTTGGAGGAAAACAGCAGATTGCAAACTCAAGACAGGTGACAGGATTGTGTCATTGAATATCTGTCCAAGAGCTACCAACTGTAAGTTTAGCAAAAGGTAATCAAGATCCTTGAATCTGACTTTGCAGACATAAGTTCTGAAGAGAAGAGAGTATCCCAAGAAGACAAAGTTCGTACACACTCTAGAAGAAAGTATTCAACAAGGTTATCTTGAAATGCCCTAACCCTTCAGAGAACGACCTCATCTGCCAAATAACAGAAATCTTGCCCTAGCAAGATTGAAATGCTTGAAGAAAAAGATGGTAAGAGATCCCAAATTCAAGCAGGATTACTTGAAATTCATGGAAGGCATCCTTGAAGAAGGACATGCAGAGAAGGTGAATAACCAACCTAAAGAGGGAGAAGTGTGATACATCCCACATTAAGGTGTTTACCACTCAAAGAAACCAGATAACATTAGAGTAGTATTTGATTGCTCAGCAAAGTATGATGGTGTTGCATTGAATGATCATCTACTAAAAGGACCAGATCTTACAAACACTCTGCCTGGAGTACTCTGTAAGTATCCCATAGCGGTCATGTGTGACGTTGAAAAAATGTTCCACCAGTTCCATGTGAAGAATGAAAATAGAGACTTCCTGAGGTTCCTCTGGTGGGAGGACGGAGATACAGATACAGAGCCAGCAGAATGTAGAATTAAAAAACATTTGTTTGGAGCAGCATCGTCTCCAGGTTGCGCCAATTATGGTATGAAGTACTTGGCTAATAAAAATGAAAACGATTGACCATCAGCAGCAAATTTTCTTAAGAAAAACTTCTATGTAGATGATGGTCTTATAAGTCTAGAGTCCACAGAATCTGCAATCAAATTAGTAAAGGAAAGTCAAGAATTATGGGCTAAAGGAAACCTGCGCCTTCACAAATTCATCTCAAACAACAGAGAGGTACTGGAATCCATCAGTGACTCTGAACGTGCATCAACAATGAAGAATGTAGATCTCAATTATGATCATCTTCCAGTTCAGAACGTACTTGGCTTGGGATGGAATGTAGAGAACGACGAGTTCTTCTTTGAAGTATCCTTTGAAGAGAAAGTTGCAACCAGACGTACTATTCTCTCTGCAGTGGCTTCTATATATGATCCACTGGGATTCTTGGCCCCAGTAATCCTCAAAGCAAAAGAACTACTACAAGAATTATGCAGACGGAAGTTGGGATGGGATGAACCCATACCTGAAGATTTGAGGCCAAGGTGGGAGACTTGGATAAGAGACTTGCAAAATTTGAAAGAAGTTCGGATACCCAGATGTTTTGTACCTCATGATTTTGGAGAGTACAAGAAAATAGAACTTCATCACTTTTCAGACGCCAGTAGTTATGGCTATGGTCAGTGCTCCTACATCAGAGTGATAGGAGAAGGAAAAATACATTGTGCCCTGGTTATAGGAAAGACCAGAGTTTCACCTACCAGTATTCAGACAATACCAAGACTTGAACTGACAGCAGCTGTTTCAGCATCAGTAAGCAAGTTTCTAAGAGAAGAATTAGAGTCAAAAATAGATGAAGAATATTTTTGGACAGACTCATAAGTTGTTCTAGGATACATGAACAAAGAAGCTCGAAGATTCCATGTCTTTGTCGCCAACAGAGTTCAGAAAATTCGGGAAATGACAAATCCGGAACATTGGCATCACATTGATACAAAACATAACCCAGCAGATCATGCTTCAAGAAGTCTGAATGTAACAGAATTGAAAAACTAATTGGTTCACCAGTCCAGAGTTCCTTTTTGGAAAGGGACATCATACCCAGTGAAGGTTACACAGAATTGTCCATGGGTGATCCAGAAGTAAAGGTTGTACAAACAATAAGCACTAGTATAGAAAGGGTTGGAATCGCGCTAATCGTGAATATATATCCAATGAAGGGCACAGTGCGTGCTGTGATTATTAAACAAAATAAGTGAATAGCCTGTGAACGCATACAATCAATCAATTATAATGGGTACCACGCAGGTGTGGATACAAATATGGGCCCACCAAAAAAATATACTATTAGGTGACTATGTAAAAAAAGGCACAGTATAGGTGTGGTTTCAGTGAAAAAACCATCAACTAATAAAGCCACACAAGTAATAAAATAGGTGAACTGAAAAAATAAACTCCACCTGATGGACAGGGAGAAGAAAATGCAAAGTCTATGATGTGTTAAAAAATAGTCAATGTGATGAAAAAAAACCAGATGAGTAAAAAATGAAAATACAACGTCTCTGTCTTTTTAACCTGTATGTACACAGAAGAGGAAGGAAGTCTCAAGCTGATGTAGATGTGTCAATCTCCTGGATATCGATCACGAATGAACTTGTACAGATCTGAAACCGCAGGATCTCAGCGCCATAAAAACAAACAAAGACAAAAACAAAAAGACTCGCATAGTGTAAAACCTTAGGGAAACTGAAAGAACTACACCCGTGTGGGACAGTCTTGCGACCGGGGGAGGGAATAGTGCGGACCCACCACCTCTGCACACACTGACCCTTACCAGATCTGAACCCCACAGGGTAGTATCAGGCACTCAGAGAAGGGATCGTGATTCAGCAACCATAGGACATCAACCGATGACAGTGTTGGTGATACCATGTAATATAAAACCGCACATAGTGTAAAATCAAATGGTATTTAATGTAAGAAAAGTTAAAGATTGCACTTACAAAGATAAAAATCAGTAGGGCATTTAAAAAGCAAAGTGCCGGCCGGCTGGATGGTACGCGTGCGTCCTTCCGTCTGGATGTGGTGACGTGGGAACGTTCCCACGTCACCACATCCAGACGGAAGGACGCACGCGTACCATCCAGCCGGCCGGCACTTTGCTTTTTAATTTTAGAGTAATAGACAGTCGTATTGGACTGAAAAGTCAGAGATATCACAAATCTTCTAATGCCACAGCGCATGAGGCACTTCATAGTGCAGCGCCTGCCACAGATGTTATCCCCTGAGTGCTGTGAGGTCTATGCACAGGAAGTATAACTCCTAATATGGACATTCCAGGATATATGTAAAGACTGACTAGGAGGTGCTGATGTTGTGAACTCCAGCTGCCTGTTGTAATGTAAATGACCCCGTATTGTATGAAGGAGTCCTGTGATAATGTGTATTGTAGTTTAGGAGACAACCAGGCTAGGAAACTCAGAGGTCATGTCTCGGAGTCATTTTGGCTGCTTAAGGGATTAGTTAATGAACTCACCTGTTGTCTGCTAAGGGATGTATTGACACTCAGAATAATGTGTATTGGGGGCTCGTTATGTGTAACGCCATCTGCGTTACTCTTGATAGAACGAGCGCAGCTGTACATTGTATTGACAGCCGCGCTCCGTTCTACATCTCGTCCGCGTCACTTCCGCTGCGCGGACGTCTGCGCTCCACGCTGGAACGCGGAAGTGCGACCCGCACAATTCCGCGTTCCAGGCGCGCTATTTAAATCCCCTGATGTGGCGGCAGGGTGTTCGTTTATTCCTGTTGGACGCCTGCCGCCACCAGGGACCCGGACACCAAGCCCAAGAGACCCAGGTCTCCAGCACCTGCACCTCAGCAATCTGCCACAACCTACTGACCGCAGCACCAGCCAGCCTGTACCCATTTCACCGCATCCAACCTGCCTGGACCCCCACAAGCCTACAGGGACCTCAGTACCCAGAAGGAAGGATTCCAACTATCTACACTTCAGTACCGCAAGTACCCCATGTGGCTAATACTGTCTTGCTAAGCTTTGCCTATACTGCAGTATCTTTAGGACTGTGATCTTTCTGTGTGTGCTGTTATCTATTGGTGTAAGCTGTATCACCATAAGGACTGCACGGTGCCCCTACTGTTTACATACAGATCTATTCCTGTTGCAATCCACACACCATCCCAGCCTCCTACAGACCATACATTATACTGCTTCGCTCCCTATATGTGCATGTTGCTTATATAGCTACCCCAGTACAAAGGTTGTTTCTCTTTGGAGGCTGTGATGACCAAGACCCCATAATCTCTGTGTTTCTATAGAGTAACTGGTGGCTCTGACCTGAGTAACCTCCGCAGCTGAGATCCAGACCACTATCCAGTGTCCCAATATCTCGCAGGGTCATAACATAATAAACGAACCCCAAAAGGAAAATGGATCCAGCGGAGCTTGCAAACCATTTGGTTGGACTCTCACAAAGGGTAGATACCCTTTCCAACTCTTTAGCTGAGTTACGTTTAGAGAATGATGCTCTTCGCAACCAAAATTTAGCACAAGCCAGAGAGAGACCTGAGCCCAAAGTATGCCCCCCAGAAACTTTCTCAGGGGATAGAAAACTTTTTCGACAGTTTGTAAGTTCGTGTCGACTAATGTTCGAGTTACGGCCCCGCACCTACTTCTCCGATAGGGTCAGAATCCTCACGCTAGTCTCTTACCTTAGGGGTGAACCTAGAGTTTGGGCTGACTCTTACCTAGAAGAACATGGAGACCTCCTGGGTGCTTTTGACACCTTCCTGGAGGAGATGTCCCAGCTTTACGAGGATTCAAACAAACAGCTGACTGCTGAGAACTCAATTAGGAATCTCAAGCAGGGAAGAAGACCCGTCGAAGACTACATAACAGAATTTAAATGTTGGTGCAGAGAGACCCAGTGGTCAGATGTTGCTCTACGGAACCAATTCCGGTTAGGCCTAACGGAAGTAATGAAAGATGAGATTGCCCGTGTCGAGCTTCCTCCTTCTCTAGAGGATCTTATGCATCTTTCTGTTGCTATTGACCGACGCATTCGTGAAAGGAAAGCGGAACGTGCTGTCACTTTTCCACCTACTCCGTTCAAGAGAGCCAGGTCTCCACCCAAAGATGTTCCAATGGAGCTTGGAGCAATCAAGGGACCATTATCTTCTGCTGAAAAACAGCGCCGCAGAGCTCAAAACCTATGCCTGTATTGCTCAGCTCCTGATCATATCGTCTCCAACTGTCCCCTTCTAAAGAGGAATTCTGAAGGTAAAGATGTCCACATTAATAAGCTCAATACCTCTGGTTCTATTTCTAACCAATACATCTTTATTGCCCTTACCTTACAGTGGGAACAAGAAAGGATTACCCTTGACGCTATGGTCGACAGCGGAGCCTGTGGAAATTTCATAGACTCAAAAATTGTAGATTCCAATAAAATCCCCTGTGTGTTAAAGCAATTTCCTGTGTCTCTCACTTTTATTGATGGTTCTTCATCCCCTTCTGGTCCGGTTTCTCGTCAAACCTCCCCCCTTTTGGTTACTAATAGTTCAGGTCACACGGAGACTCTTGTTTTTGACATAATCTCGTCACCTATATTCCCAATTGTTCTAGGTCTACCATGGCTTTGTCTTCACCAGCCCACTTTTCAATGGGCAACCAGTTCGCTAACACTACAGTCCAAATTTTGTACGGAGACTTGTTACTCCAATTACTCTATCTCCTTCACGGAGTCTCACCAGGCTCAACTTCCAGTACACTTACTTGACTTCACGGATGTCTTCAGTAAGACTAACGCAGATAGACTTCCTCCAAACCGCATTTATGACTGTCCAATAGACCTTATTCCCGACAAACCCATCCCGACTGCGCGGATTTATCCGTTGTCGCAACCGGAGCTTGGACATCTCAAGATTTACCTGGACGAAAATCTCAAGAAAGGTTTTATTAGACCTTCCACCTCTCCAGCAAGTGCTGCAATGTTTTTTGTTAAGAATAAAGATGGTTCACTCCGACCAATAATAGATTACAGATCTCTCAACAACATCACTGTGAAGAATAGATATCCCTTACCACTAATCCCAGAGCTAATTGAGCGTCTCCAGACATCCAAAATTTTCACTAAATTAGATCTTAGAGGTGCCTATAATTTGATAAGAATCCGCCCAGGTGATGAATGGAAGACTGCCTTCAAAACTCGCTATGGACTATTTGAATACACTGTGATGCCATTTGGCTTATGTAACGCCCCAGCTACGTTCCAGTGGTTCATTAATGATATCTTCCGAGATTTACTTGACATTTGTGTCGTAATCTATTTGGATGACATCTTAATCTATTCTGACACTCCTGAGGAACACGCCAAACACGTGCGCTGGGTTCTGGCCAGGCTCAGAACACACTCCCTGTATGCAAAGCTTGAGAAGTGTGTTTTCAGTCAATCCAGCATCTCTTTTCTCGGATATCTAATTACCCCAAAGGGCATTCAAATGGACTCTTCCAAGGTAGACTGCATTCTTTCCTGGCCGGTACCGCTTACAAGGAAGGCCTTACAAAGATTCCTTGGGTTTTCAAACTATTACAGAAAGTTCATCAAGAACTTCTCCGCTATTGTGAAACCACTCAGTAGTTTAACTAGCACAAAGACTCCTTTCTCTTGGTCAAGAGATGCTCAGAAATCTTTCGAGATGCTCAAGGAAAGTTACACCTCCGCTCCCATCCTCCAACTTCCCAATCCACTTTTCCACTTCACACTTGAAGTGGATGCCTCACATTACGCTCTAGGTGCTGTTCTCTCCCAGCAACCAACCCTATCCGAGCCTCTACATCCTGTAGCTTTCTATTCCAGGACTCTATCTACAGCAGAAAAAAATTATCCCATTGGAGAAAAAGAGCTCCTTGCAATCAAGGATGCCCTCAGTAATTGGAGACATCTATTGGAAGGTTCCACCCACCCAATCACCATCCTTACAGACCATCGCAATCTGCAACACCTGAGGGCCTGTAAAACACTGTCTGCTCGTCAAGTTAGGTGGAGTTTGTTCTTCGACAAATTCGACTTTGTCATCTCCTACCGCCCTGGTTCTCAAAACCTTAAGGCGGACTCCCTTTCACGTATCTATGAAGACCAGACCACGGAAGATCCTCCCCAATCTATTATCCCTTCCAACCGCATTGTTGGAGTTTCTGCTTCTTTCAAGCATTTACTTACTCAGAGCTATGCTAAAGAGAGTACGCAATTACCTAAAGGTCTCACCAGACACTCTGACGGTCTTTATACCTTCAATAACAAGATTTATGTACCACCTCAATTACAACTCTTGCTTCTCAAACAACTACATGATGCCCCTTTAGCGGGTCACCTTGGCATCAGTAAGACCATCCACCTAGTTAAACGTGATTATTGGTGGCCCCACTTATCAAAGACAATCCATGATTACATTAATTCCTGTGTTACTTGTGCTACTAACAAACACTCAAGAAAACCTCCCTTTGGCCTCCTGTCTTCCATCCCAATTCCTAACAGACCATGGGATGTCATTTCAATGGACTTCATAGTCGATCTTCCCCGTTCCGAGGGGGCTAACACCATCATGGTCACAGTTGACGTCTTAACGAAGATGGCCCACTTTATCCCTTTAAAGAAATTACCCACATCTCTTGAAACAGCAAAAGCTTTCATACTTCACGTCCTTAAGCTCCATGGCTTACCCTCTCAGATCATCACTGACCGTGGTTCTCAATTTGTGTCCAGGTTTTGGAAAGCCCTTTGTCAAAACTTAAAGATTAATCATAAAATGTCCACCGCTTACCACCCACAAACAAATGGACAAACTGAACGTGTCAACCAGACACTTGAACAGTATCTTCGTTGTTACTGTACCCATCTACAGGATGACTGGTTTCATCTACTTCCCTACGCCGAATTTGCATATAACAATGCCAGGAGTTCTTCCTCTCATCTCTCACCTTTCTACGCCAACTATGGATTTCATCCTAACAGCTTACCATCCTCTTTTCCCACAAATAATGTTCCCTCTGTGGATAATTACCTGACCACCTTGAAAAATAACCTGAGTACTCTCCGTTTCAACCTTGAAGCTGCCCAGCAGAAACAAAAAAAATATTATGATTCTCATAGAACAAAACCTCCTATATACAAAGTCGGCGATATGGTTTGGCTCTCCACTCGCAACTTACGTCTTAAGATCCCTTCAAAAAAACTTGGTCGTCAATTTGCTGGACCCTTCCCAATCTCTCATGTAATTAACAAAAATGCGGTTAGGTTACTCCTGCCTCCAGATTGGAAGATACATCCCTCTTTTCATGTCTCACTTGTCAAACCTTTCACACCAAACCCGTTCCCTAACAGAGATCCTCACCCCCCTCCTCCTATCGAGGTTTAGGGTGAGACAGAGTATGAGGTTGAGAGAATTCTGGACTCCAAAAAGACAGGTTCTACCATTCAATATCTTATTCGCTGGAAAGGTTATAGTCATCTTGATGATTCCTGGGAAGATTCATCACACATTCATGCTCCCCGATTCATTAAACAGTTTCATCACAAACATCCTGATCGGCCAGCTCCTATTGGGTACTCTGTTGGTACCCCCTTGAGGAGGGGAGTATGTAACGCCATCTGCGTTACTCTTGATAGAACGAGCGCAGCTGTACATTGTATTGACAGCCGCGCTCCGTTCTACATCTCGTCCGCGTCACTTCCGCTGCGCGGACGTCTGCGCTCCACGCTGGAACGCGGAAGTGCGACCCGCACAATTCCGCGTTCCAGGCGCGCTATTTAAATCCCCTGATGTGGCGGCAGGGTGTTCGTTTATTCCTGTTGGACGCCTGCCGCCACCAGGGACCCGGACACCAAGCCCAAGAGACCCAGGTCTCCAGCACCTGCACCTCAGCAATCTGCCACAACCTACTGACCGCAGCACCAGCCAGCCTGTACCCATTTCACCGCATCCAACCTGCCTGGACCCCCACAAGCCTACAGGGACCTCAGTACCCAGAAGGAAGGATTCCAACTATCTACACTTCAGTACCGCAAGTACCCCATGTGGCTAATACTGTCTTGCTAAGCTTTGCCTATACTGCAGTATCTTTAGGACTGTGATCTTTCTGTGTGTGCTGTTATCTATTGGTGTAAGCTGTATCACCATAAGGACTGCACGGTGCCCCTACTGTTTACATACAGATCTATTCCTGTTGCAATCCACACACCATCCCAGCCTCCTACAGACCATACATTATACTGCTTCGCTCCCTATATGTGCATGTTGCTTATATAGCTACCCCAGTACAAAGGTTGTTTCTCTTTGGAGGCTGTGATGACCAAGACCCCATAATCTCTGTGTTTCTATAGAGTAACTGGTGGCTCTGACCTGAGTAACCTCCGCAGCTGAGATCCAGACCACTATCCAGTGTCCCAATATCTCGCAGGGTCATAACATTATGTCACCATTGTGTTATGTTGTGGGTGGATCCAGGTCATATTTCATGTGGTTACTGCAGTATCGTAAATTGTAAATAAAGAGCCTGTATTCCTTCCAATAAAGTTCATATTCCTGTTTGACCCTCAACACAGAGCTTTATCTCGTATTTGGAGGAGAATTATTCCTATGGGTCTTGTTCGCCTGACTGGAGTGTCAGAAGCTGCCTTGGTGTTCAGAAAGGGAATGTCCTAAACAGCTTTAAACCCTTTCATACGTGTCTTTACAGATGACCATTCAAATGATCTTGAGGAACTGCAGAGAGATCTTGATACATTCTATTCTGAGTTTAAAGATGCAGAAAATCGATACAGCTGCAGCAACATCAGAATTTGGGTTCTTCCAGGAAAGCATAACTGACCTCCAGAGCTCAATCCTAGCTCTGCGGCAAAAACTGGTCCCTGATGTTTTCAATCAACTGTCTAAAGCTGGATAACACTCAGCGACCCCTTACCCACAGGCTGGCAGATGCACCCCCCTCCAAAGACGTGGTTCTAAAAAAGTACTACAGAAGCTCAACACTTATCCTTCCAAGGGCATACTTACCAAAAGTTATCATACCTACCTAGCACAATCTAAAATTCTCAAGAAAAGAGCCATGAAGCCATTCCTTCTGATCCTGTAGTTACAACAAGCCAGGTATCTTTAAATTTGTTTGACCACCAAAGTACCCACTATGAAGCTTCCACAATTATGGATCTTTAGAACTGTTTACATTCTCTAGAACTAGACCTCCCTGCTGACAGAGAGGCCAGAACAACCCTTAGTGAGCCCAAAAGAACATCATTTCAGGAACCAGAGGTCACAGGGCCCTTAAGCCCATCCACTCTTAGGTCTTCAGACCCCCCACAGATAGAGGAGTACCCTTCTTTTATCCTGCTCTCTTTGCACCCTTCCTCCCTTACAACCTGTGATTTGAGGGACCTTTTTTTTTCACCTGTAGGGTGAGGGCATTCCTACCTCCTAATTTGTACTCGTATTGCTGGATAACATTTGTCACCTTTATAGCCTTAATTGCACTCGGGATTGCACTGACTGCTTATTTTTTCCCACTTTATACATACAATTCATGGAACAACCTCCCACTCTTTGAGCCTTATGCCACCGTTGGGCATCATGCCACTGACTGTTCCTGTCTGGCATTGTGTGATGTCCATTAAAGGGTCACTAAAGGAAAAAAAAATTGCTGAAATGACTGTTTACAGGGTATAGAGACATAAAAGTTAACTGATTTATTTTAAAAATGATTAAAAATAGATAAAAAGAGACACACAAAAACAAACAAATCCAGGACAGTGTTTTGTTTTTAAAATGAATCTGATTGGTTTTGAGGAGTTTTAGACACACAGTAATGACCGCTTGGACCACAGTGAAAAGCTGCCATGAGATTTTTCATAAGGAGCCAGACAAGCAGGAAGTGTGGAGATCAGAGCAGAATTACAGCAACTTCAAAGCAAAAACGAACAATGAGGACATGAAACCAGGACTGCAGTAAGGTAAAGGAAGCCATTTAGCTAAGAAAAAAAAAAATCCTTTAGTGATCCTTTCAGCTTGTTGCCTACTGCAAACAGTGTTTGACCACACATTCAGGTCCGTCCTGGTCTGCTGAACCTGTGAACCACCCGCCTCTGGACTACATCTTCCCTGATATCGGCATGAGTGCTTTGATCTGCCCCGAACCACACTTAGGGGTCTTATCACAGGCTTTTCCCTAGTTTACCTTGGCGCCCACATGCTGCTGGCTCCTGTTTCATTTATATAGATTATTAAATTTTCTGGTTTCCTGGCCATGCCACTTAACTCTACCTACTTGCTGAAAAATAAATGACTCCTCGTTGAGGTGGACATGGTGCTTCTGCACTTTGTGTTTTTTAATCGGTAGGTTAGTGTTGTTAAGGTTTTCTTTATCTTAGGTCCTGCCCTTGCTCCCCATTTTATTTTTTATTTTATGATACACGATGATTGCTTAAAGCGGAGTGTAACGGTCAGGGGTTAACACCGTTTATGATATTCCATTCCACCAACCCACGACAGCTTATCCGACACTCCACAATTCGGCAGACAACCCCGACCCATAGGATTCCCCAGAAACGAGACACACCTCTGTTCTCTGGTTCCAAACGGATAGATATTTTAATGGTAAACTCAGGCTCTTCTACCGTTAGAAACCCCAAGGAACAATGACTTAACTCCACCCACAACATGACACAATGAGCCCAATACACATCTTTTAGTCAGACTTTCTGGCACCAGGTCTGACACAATCCACATGAGCTAATTAGCTACAGCTGACAAGTCAGACATCATGACTCTGGCATCTCTCACCTGCTATACAATACACATCTATCAATAGAAATTCACACAATACAGTGTCAATTAACAAGATATCCTGCAATACATTGTGAATTATCGTTACTGTCCCATCTCATGTAATTCAAGATATCATTTCTCAGTCATCCTATGCCCCTAGTGGACATAGGATGACTTTAGACCCAAGAGTCATTGGTGAAGCTAAAACAGAAGTACCCCGCACCCTTCAAGAGCCTCTGGATCCCACGGGCCATACCGTTACACGGAGTTCAACCCAAAAATGGAACTACCACTTTTCGGAAACCCTCCCCCCTCCGGTGTCACATTTGTCACCTTTCAGGGGGGAGTAGGGAGCAGATACTTGTCTAATACAGGTATTTGCTCCCACATCCAGGCATAGAGAGCCGCATAGTCTGCGGGTATCTACGCCACTACCCCCCCCCCCCCCGTTGTCTGGAGACATGCTTGGCCAGTCCATCACCTTTACCCTCAGCTTCTTTAGCAAGGCAGTGGTGGTCTTGGAGGTGTGTTTGGGGTGGTTATCATGTTGGAATACTACCCTGCGGCCGGTCTCTAAAGGTAGGGGATCATGCTCTGCTTCAGTATGTCACAATACATGTTGGCATTCATGGTCCTCTCAATGATCTGTAGTGCCGGCAGCACTAATGCAGCCCCAGACCATGACCCTCCCCCCACCATGCCTGACTGTAGGGAAGACACACTTGTCTTTGTCCTCCTCACCTGGCCCCGCCCCCTGACACCAAATACCTTTATCTTGTCTCATCAGACCACAGGACACGGTTCCAGTAATCCATGTCCTTAGTCTACTTGTCTTCAGCAAACTGTTTGTGGGCTTTTTTGTGCATCATCTTTAGAAGAGGCTTCCTTCTGGGACGACAGAAATGCAGACCAAATTTGATGCAGTGTGCGGCGTATGATATAAACTCTGACAGACTGACTCCTCCCCCACCCCTTCACCCTCTGCAGCAATGCTGGCAGCACTAATAGGTCTATTTCCCAAAGACAACCTTTGGATATGACGCTGAGCACGTGACCTCAACTTCTTTGGGGGACCATGATGAGGCAGGGGAGGGGAACCCCTCCTGTTATACCACTGGATGGTCCCGGCCCCCGGGCTGCAGATCAGTTTCAGGGTCTTGGCGATCTTCTTATATCCTCGGCCATCTTTATGTAGAGACACAATTCTTTATATCAGATCCTCAGAGAGTTCTTTGCCATGAGGCGCCATTTTGTCCTTCCAGTGACCAGTATGAGAGAGAGAGCGATAACACCAAATTTATCACACCTGAGACCTTGTAACACTAACGAGTCACATGACACCAGGGAGGGAAAATGGCTAATTAGGCCCAATTTGGACATTTTCACTTAGGGGGTGTCCTGACTTTTGTTGTCAGCAGTTTACACATTAATGGCTGTGTGTTGAGTTGTTATACAAGCTGTACACTCACTACACAACATTGTAGATACAAAGACCCCTCCCCCTGTGTACACCCCTCCCCCCCATGTACACTCACTACACAACATTGTACATACAAAGACCCCTCCCCCTGTGTACACCCGTCCCCCCATGTACACTCACTACACAACATTGTAGATACAAAGACCCCTCCTCCCATGTACACTCACTACACAACATTGTACATACAAAGGGCCAGATTCAGGTAGATTGGAGCATCTTTGCTCTGGAGTAACGTTTCTCATTTACGTTACGCTGGCAAAATTTTATGAGCAAGTGCTGTTATTCATGAAGCACTTGCTCCTAAAGTTGCGGCAGCGTATCGCAAATGAGCCGGCGGAATTCAAATTGGGCGGGTACGAGGCGTGTATTATTTAAACTAAGCGCGATCCCGCGGCGAACGTACTGCGCATGCGTCGACTGTCAATGCATCCCAGTGCGCATGCTCCAAATTCTGTCAGTGAACGTCAATGAGGTCAAATCCCCATTCATGGACGGTTTACGCAAGCGACGCAATTTTTTTTTTTTCGACGCGATGACGACGGCTATACTTAACATAGGATACTCCACTAGGGGGCTGCTTTATCTTTACGCCGCGTATCGCTTACGGAAACGTCGGAAAGTCACTGCGTCGCGCCCGTATACGATCGTGAATTGCCGATTCCCGCTGATTAACATATTTTTTCAGCGTAAATCAGCGGGAACGCCCCCGGCGCCATTTTTAAATTAAAGTTGCGATGCGATGGCGAAATTCAATTGCGCCGATCGCATCGGAACTCCAACCCGGCGTTTCTTGTTTTCCGGTTACAGAAAACAGAAACGCCGGCTTAAAGTGACAGTTAGGCTGGAGTATCACTGATACTCCAGCCGAACTCTAACTGAATCTGGCCCAATGTGTAATTTCTTCAGTGTTGTCACATGAAAAGATACAAGAAATGTGACCGAGGAGTGTACTTACTTTTGTCACATACTGTATATATATATATATATATATATATATATATATATATATGGAGTATATCTGGGTCCTGTATATAGATATTTTTTTTTTTGGATTGAACTGCATGGACTTGTGCCTTTTTCAGCCAGACTAACTATGTAAATATTACAGTATAATACGATACGGGGGGAGGGGGAGGGAGGGTCACTCCTGGGAATGATGACATCATACAGATGGTCGGGTTTTCTGTCCCGGAGAATTTATTGAAACATTTTTTTTAAAAGAATTACCGTCTATTCCTATTTACAGATTACACCCCCACCTACCTGTCCTATTCTACACACACAGCCCTGTCACCATCTACACTGATATCACCCACACACTGTGTAGCGCAGTACAAGGGGACTTACTTGTGACAGTGAGGAGGGGGAGGAGTATGCAGAGGATATTTGGGGGTCTCATGGTCTCCAGAATTCGGGTTCCACCCTATAATAACATGGCCGAGGTTTCCTCATCGGGAGAGAAATTACTTTCTGTTTAAAGTAACTTCCTGGAGAGGAGGAGAATAACCCCCACCATCCGGAGAGAGAGCACGCCCCCTGGAGGACACAGAGATACTGCACACCCAATATATATATATATATATACACATATATATATATACACATATATATATATATATACACACACACATACACTGCACACCGATTATATATATATAAATAATCGGTGTGCAATATATATATATACATATACTGCACACGATATATATATATATATATATATATATATATATATATATACACACATACATACTGCACACCAATTATCTCATGGAATGACACTGTTAAATGTTTTATGCAGAATTAAGTTACAAAATTAAATATTACCAACAACCAGAGCTTTTTTTCTCAGAAAATAGGTACAGGAACTCAACCACGACCCGTTCAGATTTCACAAACAGTAGAAGGGTCTTAAAGGGGCATTAAATACCAGAATTGCATTACATACAGAGTGCAGAGTTCAGGGGGTTACAAAGCTGTCACTTGTAAACACAGAAACCAGACTTCTGTGTTTACAAGTGATTCTGGTGAGCAGGCACCAAAGGGTCTGAGCCAAAGGTGGTGGAACTGAGTTCCCCCAAGTTCCCCCAGAAAAAAAGCCCTGCCAACAACAACTTTAACAAAATAGGACAGGGCATTGGGGGCAGACCAGAGGGACAGGGCACTAGAACTGGGTCTCTTCTGCATCTCTCTCTCTCTCTCTCTCTCTCTCATCTCATCTCATCTCATCATCAGGAGCCTGTGTGTGCGCGACTCCACGCTTGCATGTCTCCACTTCCCCCTTTTATTCAGGCTGGCAGTGAGGAGAGGAGGTCCCATGGCTTAATGAGAATTGTAAGGAGAGCACCTGTGTACTACTTTTCCCGAGCATGCACCTTTGCTCTTCGGCCGCCAATCTCAGTGTAGGCACAGATTGAAGGGAGATTGGTCATGCAGCCCTGTCATCAATCGCCCCCAGCTTAAATCCACTCGCCAAATGCTAGTAGGCGAGTGGAAATTTTGAGGGCTGTGTATATATATATATATATACACACACACACACTGCACACCAATCATATATATATATACATATATACTGCACACCGATCATATATATATATATATATATATATATATATATATATATATATATAGTGACAAAGTCGCAGAAATAGCAGTAATGTAATGCAGCAAAGTCGCTGATCTTAAAGCGGATGGTTCACCTTAAATAAATATTAAAAGCCAGCAGCAACAAATACTGCAGCTGCTGACTTTTAATATTAGGACACTTACCTGTCCTGGAGTCCAGCGGCGTCCGCAGCAGAGGATGAGCGATCGCTCATCACCCTGCTGCTCCCCCCTCCATCCACGGCGAGGGAACCAGGAAGTGAAGCGCTCCGGCTTCACTGCCCGGTTCCCTACGGCGCATGCGCAAGTCGCGCTGCGCCCGGCGATTGGCTCCCGCTGTGTGCTGGGAGCTGAGAGTTCCCAGCACACAACGGGAAAAGCCCGTCTTTTGCCCGAGACTGCGGGCCGGAAGTGGGTGCGGATACCTGTCTTTAGACAGGTATCTGCACCCCCCTCCCCCCTGAAAGGTGTCAAATGTGACACCGGAGGGGGGGAGGGTTCCGATCAGCGGATCTTCACTTTAGGGTGGAGATCCGCTTTAAGCAATAAATACGGCTTAATTGCACTCAAAATAAATAATACAAAACAAAATGGCCTACTCCAATTTAGGAGGCTAACTGACAGTAGTGTCCCTCACTACACTGTACTGTACTGGAGGGGCTATTCCAGCCTCCAGCATAAAACAAACAGAATAACAGTCCAGATAAACAATTATCTGTGACAGACCTTGTTCCTTCAATGCAGACAGTTTCCAACCTGTCCGTCCAGCTCACAAAATACAAATAGCAGCCCTCGCAGGGGGTTCCACCATTCCTGTATATTGTCCTCCGGCTGTTTCAGACCTCCAACTTAGGCCCACGTTCTGCTCCTCAGAACTACCCCTTTCCTAACGGTAAGCACACAGCCAACTTACTCCTGACCAGCGTCTTGCTGCTCAATCGCACAAGCCTGCCTCATGCAGTAGCTGCACCTATGCAGCACCTCCGACTCCTCTCAGAGGGTTTTGGGAGCTCACACCTGGCTCCCAGGACCAGACTTCCTGTCTGTGGGTGGGGTAGGGTTTCCACCTTTTGTTCAAGCCAAACCCGAACATTTTTGCGGCGCACGGCAGTTTTTTTGTAGTACACGCTATAGGAATGTAAAATACCTGGGACACCTTTTCGTTTACCCAAAGAGAGTAATAATGAGGTGTGCTACGGTGAACAGTGGCTGTGGCCAAATTGCATTGCAACAGGTGGGGGGGGGAACTTAAAGGGGGTTGGTTAAATAAAACAAAAGCATTAGTGTACCCATAAAATATGATTTGAGTAATAAAAGTAATGTCAGTAAAAATATGAAAATAGACTACATTTAAAGTGGACACTGTTAGCTAGTAGAGCAGTGGACGGTGTCAGACGATCAGTGGAAGGCATTAGTAGAGTAGAGGACGGTGTCAGTAGAGCAGAAGACAGTGTCACCCGGTGAGAAGTTTATAGATGTATGGTGTATTGCCCCCCAAACCCCCCGACTGTATATATGGATGGTGTATCGGGGGAGAACTGTATATATGGGGGGGGCTGTATATATGGATAGTGTATATGAGGGAGAACTGTATATATGGGGGGGGGGGTTGTATATATGGATGGTGTATGGGGGGTAACTGTGTATATGGGGGAGAACTGTATATATGGGGGGCTGTATATATGGATGGTGTATGAGGGGAGAACTGTATATATGGGGGGGCTGTATATATGGATGGTGTATGAGGGGAGAACTGTATATATGGGGGGGGCTGTATATATGGATGGTGTATGGGGGGTAACTGTGTATATGGGGGAGAACTGTATATATGGGGGGATGTATATATGGATGGTGTATGGGGGGTAACTGTGTATATGGGGGAGAACTGTATATATGGGGGGCTGTATATATGGATGGTGTATGGGGGGTAACTGTGTATATGGGGGAGAACTGTATATATGGGGGGCTGTATATATGGATGGTGTATGGGGGGTAACTGTGTATATGGGGGAGAATTTTATATATGGGGGGGTTGTATATATGGATAGTGTATATGAGGGAGAACTGTATATATGGGGGGCTGTATATATGGATGGATGGTATATGGGAGGGGGTGGCAGAACTGTATGTATATATGGTTGTATATATGGATGGTGTATGGGGGGTAACTGTGTATATGGGGGAGAACTGTATATATGGGGGGGGGGCTGTATATATGGATGGTGTATGGGGGGTAACTGTATATATGGGGGGTTGTATATATGGATAGTGTATATGAGGGAGAACTGTATATATGGATGGTGTATGGGGGGTAACTGTGTATATGGGGGAGAACTGTATATATGGGGGGATGTATATATGGATGGTGTATGAGGGGAGAACTGTATATATGGGGGGCTGTATATATGGGGGGATGTATATATGGATGGTGTATGAGGGGAGAACTGTATATATGGGGGGCTGTATATATGGATGGATGGTATATGGGAGGGGGTGGCAGAACTGTATGTATGGTGGGGAAAGTGGTGAGGACTGTATATATGTATAGTGGGGTGGAGGGGGGGTGAGTGTACTGATATACTAACTTGGAAAAAACTGACCTTACATGCTGAGCTCCAGTCTCAGCACGATCTCTGCACACTTTCCTACAGAGAAGCAGGGAATGGGGAGGCTCTGCGGTCAACCCCACCTCCTTGTCCCTTCTGCAGCCAGTCAGAGGAGAGTACCCGGCAACATGGAGGCTCTGCCTCCGCCTCTGTGTCCCGTCTGCACTCTGCAGCACACAGAGCAGACGGAGGTTTGATAACAGTGCGGGGGGAGGGGGGCTCGTAGTCACACTCAGGCAGCAGGAAGTTGGAACAGAAATGAAGCGGACCAGACTCGAGACTCGCACTACACGGGCCGTGGCAGCACAGCTTCAGGCACAGACACAGGGAGCCACTGGCGGGTCTAAATAATGTGCCCGTGTCTAAGGCAGACTGATTCCCGGACAGAGGTTTCAAAACCCGTACTGTCCGGGGGAATCCCGTACGGGTGGCAACCCTAGGGTGGGGCCCTGAATGCTGTTCAGGTCAGACTTAAAAAGCTGACCACACAGCTGTATAATTAAGGTGTGACAGTGTCTGTCTCTCCAAAATATGGCGAAAACCCGCCATCATTCAGGTAAGATAGACCCAAACCATCACATACCCTCCCCCTCTGTTTCGAACCGGAGGGAGGAACACACAGACCCATCATCACAAATGGGTCACCTCTGTGCCAACCATTGGCTGCACAGGCCCATTTTTCCCGGGTATGTTTCCACCAACACTTCACTGTGGCGCCTTGGTGCCAACTATGAGCAGCAGGAATCCTAATCTGCCCAACCTTTCCTCTAAAGGGGCACTCTACCCACATCTTCTTCCGGGTGTGCTTCCACCAGCACTTCTTCCTAAACCATGGGCTCTCACTAATACATCTATCCCTTCTACCTTCTGGCCTCAGGATCCCTCTTTTCCCTCCCACGGACCTACACTCCTGGGACTGTTGGGGACCTACTTCCACGGGGTCTGTCAAGGACTGACCACTCTCACTACCTGACTCAACATTAACCAACAACATTTGTTTCTCAGGTTCACTAACCCCTATGTGGTTACCTTTGGCAACCAAACCATCTGGAATCAACACCATATCCTTCTGTTTAACCTCACCAGGAATGTTCCACAAAGGGTTATTCAACTCAACATTGTCATTGGTACCTCTTGTCCCCTTGTTTGCTAGGACAGTGTCTATGGAGTGACCACCTACAGGCAAGCAGTTACACCCTATGGGACAGTCCCGCAGTTTCACATCGCTCCCTGTTGTCCAACACTCCAATAGCAATTGTCTTACCAATGCACATTTTTCCACACCAATGTCTTTAACCATTTTTGTATCCATTGGTACCTCAACCAATAGCTCAGAGTTGTCTGACAGTACTCTACTGTGCTTCTCATACACTTTTTCATTACAGTTACCATTACTGTTATTTCCAAAGTGTCTCCAGGTACCTCAAACTGCACCTCTCTGCGAGTAATGGACTGAATTCCCACTACTTCCATGTCCATTCCGAGCCCTTAATGAGGTCTAGAGGGTGAGACAGTGCGCGCGCCGTACCTCAGACCGCACCAGTAGGAATGCATTCCATCACATCAGCAGACGGAGAGACTTCCACTTTGTCTATTACTTCTGATTTCTCTAACAATTCCCCTGAGCGCCTTCTGCACACAACCGCCGCTGGAAGCACTCTCAAAGAGAACTGTGAGACAACTTTCCACAAAATGAACCAACAGTAGAGCAACCAATTTTCATCAATATTGCTTAACGCCAGCACCACCTGTGTCCACCGATTGGTACTACGCAGTACCATGTCGCCCCTCTGCTGTGGATACACGCAGGTGTACATTGGAAATATTTTTACCAATTCCAACAGTGGCGGCTGGTGAAGTTTTAAGATGGGGGGGCGCCAGACCCCACCCTTCCGTTTGATCCCTCCCATTTCTCATAAGCCCCACCCCTTATAAAATCAACCCACTCCGTCCCCTGTATTCCACTTGCTTCCACCTATATGGTGTCAGGAGTATACAGCTCAGCATCACAGATCAGGGGATATAGGTTGGCATTACAAATATGGTATATAGATCAGCAGCATCACATATACTGATCTCGCAGCACACTGTCAGCATCCACACACTGGTGGAGGACACGATAACAGCACCCCCTCCAACCCAGATCGCAGCACACTGGCTCTGGGCTCACAGGACACACTGACAGCAATCCCCCCCCCCCCCCAAGCGGGGATCAAGGCACACTGATACCCCCCCCCCCCCTTGGGGCTCACAGGACACACCGACAGCAATTCATCCCCCCAGCGGGGATTGAGGCACACTGATAACATCCCTGCACACTACCTGCAGAACAAGGCTGGCTCTTGGCACATTCTCCCCTTTCTGAATCCTGAAAGGAAGAAAGCCAGCGCTGCAGGGGTTAAACACCAGGAAGAAGGTAGAACATTTGGCTCTCCTCTCCTGCAGGGGCAACCATCAAAAATGTTGGGGTCCCTTACACAGCTTAAAGACCAGCCATCTCACCGAATGAAATGAACACACTGCCCTACATGTGGCATGTATAAAATACAACTAAGCTTGGTCACACCTGTAAATAAACACAAAATAACAACCCTCCATAAACAGAAAGGATTCATGAAATAATCAGTGTTCATACAATAGTGTTACCATACAAATAGCTGTGAACACTGTGCTATGCCCTGTTTGAGGATTGTTATTCCATAGATATATATTGTTTTGTTTAACACAGGGTGAAATGGAATGATCTTAAATTACTGTCACTTTATCTGGACATACACAAAGTGATTTGGGAAAGTTTATGCAGTGATGTGTGCCTGATTGGGGGGGATGTGTACCAGCTATGGGGAGACTGCAAACTTAGTTGCCTCCTTCCCCCCACCCACACACACTCCCCTGCTCTTTTGACACTACTTGTCAGTCTCATATGTCCTGCAAACAAATCCATCTTATATCCCGACACAAGGGCGGACTGACAACTCATGGGGCCCCCGGGCAATAGAAGACTATGGGGCCCCTGGGCTTACAGATGGCCACCATGCAAGGAGGCAGTGCAGAGGCGGGGCAGCTAAAATCTTGAGATTTCCACATCAGAAGCATGTTGGTTTCAGACATATCAGGGACAGATGTAAAAAAAAACATATATTTTTACATACTGTCCCTGGTTTTACTGAGCCTGGAAACCCTGATGGGGCCCCCTAGTGACATGGGGCCCTCGGGCAGTGCCCGAGTGACTCAATGGTCAGTCCGCCCCTGTCCCGACATGAAAGGTTATCTGCACAAACTTTCCTCAGACTGCAGCTCTGCACACCTCCCTCTCTGCAGCGTCAGACTCCGCATAGGCTATGCTCTGGCTTCTGACAGTAGGGGACTGGAGATGGGGGGAGGCTCGAGTGTGCAGGAGATTGTAAGGATACTCGGGTCTTCTAAATACACACACAAGCCAGGCAGTATATGTATTTAGATGTAACGATGTTGCTGCTGACTAAGCCCAGGTATGAGCTGTAACCAGACAGTACTGCTGACAAGCTGGGGCCCCTTACATGTCTACACTACATCTGTCCCCCTCTTCTAGCTAGGCTCACAAAACACCAGCCCCCCCTTCTCCGTGGGAGGTTTGGCACTTACCGGGCTGACTGCGGTGTCCTCTCCTGTGTGTCTCATCTCCTTCAGTAGGCAGCAGCGGTGGTGGAGGAGGAGTCTGCTCCTCATGCTTCCTCCGCTTGGGCGCTCCGGCACACTAAAAACCGGAAGTGATGCGCCTCTAGTGTCAATCAAAGCACCCGGCCGTAGTAATACATACTATGGCACGGCCGGATGCTGATGGCGGGATCGAATGCGCCGCAGGGCGGGTTTAAAGCCCGCAAATGAATCGCCTCGTCCGCAATCTTGTGATTGCATAGACGTGGCGCTTCCCACAGCGCATTGCGACCGGCGCTCAGCAACAGAGAACTGAAGGAACTTAAAAAAAAAAAAAAAAAATCTTAAAGGGACAGTTTTAAAAAAAAATAAAAAAAAATTTGTTTTTGCTTTGTGACTGCCTGGGAGGGGGGGCGGCGCCCATGCGCCCTCTATGGACGGGCCGCCACTGAATTCCAACAACATCTCAGTTATTTCTAGACACGCCACATCTAAACACAGAACTTTAGGAACTTTTCCTTTACCAACGATGTGGAGGGGCTCATTTGCTAAGGCATGAGAGGCTAAGTCACTTAAAGGGGTGTTCCAGCCAAAATTGTGTTTATTAAAAGTCAGCAGCTACAAAAAGTGTAGCTGCTGGCTTTTAATAAACACTCACTTACCTGGTCCTGCGTTCCAGCGACGCGCCGACCGGGGCTCCGCTCCTCTCCCCCCCTCCCCAGCCGGCGTCTCCATCTCCACTGTGGGCTCCTCAGAACTACCCGTTTCCTAACGGTAAGCATACAGCCAACTTACTCCTGACCAGCATCTTGCTGCTCAATCGCACAAGCCTGCCTCATGCAGTAGCTGCACCTATGCAGCGCCTCCGACTCCTCTCAGACGTTTTGGGAGCTCACACCTGGCTCCCAGGACCAGACTTCCTGTCTGTGGGTGGGGCCCTGAATGCTGTTCAGGTCAGACTTAAAAAGCTGACCACACAGCTGTATAATTAAGGTGTCTGTCTCTCCACAATATGGCGAAAACCCGCCATCATTCAGGTAAGATAGACCCAAACCATCACAATATATATATATAAGAGAAAAATTAACTAGGGGCAAGTTATTGGACTTTTCAGGCACTATATGTTGTAAAGGATGTAGTAGTACAGAGAAAATTTCTCTAAAAAATGTATTTATTTAGACACAAGGGTGTAAAGAAACATTAAAAATTAGATGTTCCATAGGAACATTCTGGCAAACTAATTACACATTGCAGGGTACCTCCAGAGTCAGGAAAATTGTATAGCCATAAAAATTAAATTAAATAATAATAGTCCGAGACTGAGGGATCTTTAATGCTGCCATCGACGCCATCTGGATTGACCAGCTTTACTTTGTGCTACCAGCCCAAAAAGCTTCATTGCTAACACTACCATCTCGCAAATACACCTTTTTCAAGGACGCTCAGTTTGGCCTCCTTGTGTTGGCAGCACTTCATCCTAGATTCTTTACCCTCAAGGGTTAATATACTGCACACCGATCATATATATATATATATATATATATATATATATATATATATATATATATATATATACACAGTGCCTTGCGAAAGTATTCGGCCCCCTTGAACTTTGCGACCTTTTGCCACATTTCAGGCTTCAAACATAAAGATATAAAACTGTAATTTTTTGGTGAAGAATCAACAAGTGGGACACAATCATGAAGTGGAATGAAATTTATTGGATATTTCAAACTTTTTTAACAAATAAAAAACTGAAAAATTGGGCGTGCAAAATTATTCAGCCCCCTTAAGTTTTATTTTTTTATTTTTTTTTTACTTAGGTTTTGCATCATATGTGGAGAAATATATATATAGTTTTTTTTTGTCCACCTCTCCATCCCACTCCTCCCTCATCCCCATTTCCCTCCTCCTCTCCTCCCCAACCTCCTCCCATTCTTCTTACTAGGCCTCTATCGTCTCTCCTATTCGGTAATTTCCTCCCCTCATTGTTACTTAAGCTTCCATCATTTCTGCGTATTCCATCTTAGGCCTCGTACACACGATCGGATATGTCCGCTGAAACCCGTCTGCCGGGCCGTTTCAGCAGACAGATTCGATCGTGTGTACGGCCGAGCCGACGGATTTGGCCACCCGACAGATTTCAAAGCATGCTTTGAAATCTATCGGGTGGGAATCCGTCCGCCCGACATGTCTGCTGGTTAGTACAGCAGACATGTCGTCCCGCACCGCCGCCGAATGGATTCGGCGCATGCGCGGAAGTGTTTTACTTCCTGGTGCGGTGACGTGGTGGCGTCAACGTCACCGCCACGTCACCGACACGTCAGCGCGCCGTCTGCTGGCGGGGATTTTGGTTTGCTCGTGTGTACACGCGAGCAAACCAAAATCCGATCAGACAGATTTGTTCAAATCGGTCGGTCCGACCGATTTGAACAAATCTATTGCCTCGTGTGTACGAGGCCTTAGACTTATATTTTTTCCAGATATCCCATTTGTCTTCAAAATCTGCCCAAGTTTCCTCCTCTCTATATCTTAAATATTCATTGTAATATATTTCATCAAGCTTTTTCCCCCATTCTCTTAATGTAGGGCTCTCTTCTTGTTGCCAGTTACTCGAGATCTGACTTTTTGCGGCATTAAGAAGGTCTGGGATTAGTGTCTTTAAATATTTTTTGCTTGGCATTCGAGCCCCGTGCAAAACGCAGACCCAAAAGTCCTCCGGTATATTCATGTTTATTATTTCTTAAATTTTTTGTCTAATTTTTTACCAAAAATGTTAAACTTTTGGGCAAGACCACCAGATATGTGTCATTGTGCCCACCTGTCTACCACCTCTCCAGCAAAAACGCAAATTAATTCCTAGGGATGAGTGTATTTTGTCTGGTGTAAGATACCATCGTACCAAACATTTATAATTCTGTTCCATTACTTTGTTGTTTATAGAGGTAACATGAACCCTATTTATTATCTGTCTCATTTCAAATTAATTTATTGATGAGCCCGTTTCTTCTTCCCATTTTTTGATGAATAGAGGTACGCTCTGTTTCTTTAAGGCATTCAAAATTTCATATAACATCGAGATTATTCCCTTGTCGGTTTTCTTTATACAAAGTCTTTCGAGTGGCCGTAAATTTGTTTCAGATCTAATAGGCTGTGGGAGGCTTTCAAAAAAATGTCTTATTTGAGCATATCTCTATTCATCAATCAACACGAGATCTCTCTTCTTTTCCAAATCCTGCAATGATAGTAATCTATTTTGCTCAATAAAATCTTTTAATTGGGTGTCGTCTTTCTTAATCCAATTACCAAAATAATTTTTTTCTCCCGGGGGAAAAAATTGAGTATTTTTTAAGGGTATAAGTGGTGAATTATAACTCCCTTCTTTCCTATGAATCTGGTCCCAAAGTGCTAGGGCGTGTTTTGTAATGTCGTGAACTTCAGGGCTTAGTCTTCTATATTGTGGTGGGATCCAGATTACATTCCCCAGTGCAGTTTTACTTAATTTATTTTCCATAACTATCCATCTTTTTTCTACATTATTTTTTGCCCATTCTATAACTCGTGATAAAATAATTGAATAATAATAATTTTTGAAATCCGGTGCCCCCAACCCCCCTTGTGTCTTATCTTTTGTCAAAAGTGTTAACTTAATTTGTGTTTTTTTCCTCCTCCATATGAATATAAGGAACGTTGCTTGCAGTTTTTTTAAAAAAAGCTTGCGGGATTCGAATTGGAAGCATCTGAATTTTATAGATAATTTTTGGTAATATCATTTTAAAAAAATGTATCCTCCCGGTCCATGTTAGTTGTCCTGGTGCAATTCTGTTAAGGTCTTCTTTGATATCATTCAATAATGGTATAAAAAGAGGATTTTTAATAACAGCTTACCTGTAAAATCCTTTTCTTGAAGTACATCACGGGACACAGAGCGCATAGTCATTACATATGGGTTATATGGGTACCTTCAGGTGTGGACACTGGTGTAATCAACTTCACAGGAAGTTCCTCCCTATATAACCCCCTCCCACTGAGAGTGCTTCAGTTTTGTAGCAAGCAATTTCTCCGAGGTTACACAATGTTCCCCAAAAGAGGGGTGGGAGCTCTGTGTCCCGTGATGTACTTCAAGAAAAGGATTTTACAGGTAAGCTGTTATTAAAAATCCTCTTTTCTTTATCGTACATCACGGGACACAGAGCGCATAGTCATTACATATGGGATGTCCCAAAGCAATGCTCCATGAAGGGAGGGAGACCGTAAGGCCAAAATTAGCCAAACAGAAAATATATCAGGAGGTAAAAAATAGCTCCACCAACAGAAAAAAAGGGGGCGTGAACCGGGCCAGAGGATTCTATACTGCTGCCCGTAGGACCGCCTGCCCAAATGCTGCGTCCGTAGCTTTTGTGACGTCCAACTTATAAAATTTAGTAAACGTATGTACGGAAGACCAGGTTGCCGCTTTGCAAACATGTGCCATAGAGATCTGATGGTGTGCCGCCCAAGAGGCACTCATGGCCCTCGTAGAATGGGCCTTAACTGATAAGGGAGGTGGAACGCGCTTCAGACCATAGGCCTGAAAAATCAGCTGCTTAATCCACCTAGCCAAGGAAGACTTGGCAGCCGGCTGACCCTTCTTGGGGCCATCCGGGAGAACGAAAAGCACATCTGTTTTCCGAATCTTTTCTGTAGCCTTGAGATAAACCCTCATGGCTCGGACCACGTCCAAAGTATGAAGCAATCTTTCCTCTCTGGACTGGGGAGTAGGAAAGAAGGATGGTAGGACTAGGTCCTGATTCCAGTGAAAACTGGATATGAACCCTAGGAAGGAAAGAAGGCTGAGGCCGCAGAACCACTCTGTCCTTATGCAGAATCAGGTACGGTTCCCTGCAAGACAAGGCTGCCAGCTCGGAGACCCTTCTGGCCGAAGCCATAGCCACCAAGAAAACCAACTTTCGGGTTAGCAGCACAAGAGGGATTTCTGTCAGAGGTTCAAACGGCTGCCTTTGTAAAGCTGACAAGACCAGATTTAAATTCCAGGGGCAGAGGGGAGCTCTAATAGGGGGATTCACATGCAAGACCCCCTGCAAGAAGGTTTTCCCAAGCGAATGCGTGGCCAAAGGCCTTTGAAACCATATCGATAAGGCAGACACCTGCCCCTTTAGAGTACTAAGAGCCAACCCCTTGTCAACGCCAACCTGGAGGAATCGCAAGATCCTGTCAATAAAAAACTTGCGAGGATGCCCTCCTTGAGACTCGCACCACTCCACATAGGTCCTCCAGACTCTGTAATAGATATTTCTAGAGACTGGCTTCCTAGCCTGAATTAACGTAGATATGACCTGGGCTGAGAGGCCTCTGCCCTTAAGAATTAGGGATTCAGCCGCCAAGCCATCAAATTTAGCTGCTGTGAAGCAGGGTGGTAGATCGGGCCCTGAGACAGCAGATCTGGGCGCAGGGGGAGTGGCCACGGTGCCCCTACTGACATCCTCACGATGAGTGCGTACCAAGCCCTTCTGGGCCAGGCTGGGGCCACCAGGATCACCGGCCTGCGCTCCACCCTGATCCTTCGTAGAAGGCGGGGAATCATCTGTAGTGGAGGGAACGCATACAGGAGAGAAAACTGGTGCCAGGGGCAAACCAACGCATCGGTCCCGTAGGCCGAGGGGTCCCTGGCTCGGGATACGAATTTGTCCAATTTCTTGTTGAATCTTGTTGCCATGATGTCCACATCGGGAACTCCGAATCTTTGGCAAATCTCTTGGAATACCTGGGGGTGAAGAGACCACTCTCCCGGGAGTAACTGTTGACGACTCAAAAAATCTGCTTGAGAATTGTCTATCCCTGGGATGAACACTGCTGAGATGCAGGGTACATGGGCTTCGGCCCATGAAAAAATCAGGTTTACTTCCCTTTGAGCCGCTAGGCTCCTTGTGCCCCCCTGGTGGTTTATGTATGCCACCGCCGTGGCATTGTCGGACTGTATCCTTACTGGCAGACCCTGCAGGGGGAGAGTCCAGGCGACCAGGGCCAACCGAGCAGCTCTGATCTCTAGGACATTGATGGGAAGCAGACTTTCTGCCTCTGACCACTGTCCCTGCTGGGTCCGTTTTCCTAAGATTGCCCCCCAACCTGTTAGGCTGGCATCTGTGGTTACTATTTTCCACGTGATGGGGCAAAAGGTTTTCCCTTTTGACAATTTTTGAGGGATCAGCCACCAGTACAGGCTGCGCTTGACCCCTGGGGAAAGAACTAATGGACGGTCTAATGCCTGTATGGACTTGTTCCAAGCAGAGAGAATAGCTGCCTGAAGAACTCTGGTATGGATCTGGGCATAGGGCGCTGCTTCGAAGGCGGACACCATCTTTCCCAGCAGTCGCATGCATAGGCGAATAGTCGGCTTCTTTTTGCCTAAGACTATTTGAATCGTTTCAATCAACGACCTGATCTTCCCTTGAGGTAAAAATACCCTCTGGCATTCTGTATCTAACCGAAAGCCTAGATATTCCAACTGTCTTGTGGGTTGTAACCTTGATTTTTCTTGGTTCACAATCCACCCGAATTCTTCTAGATGCCGCACTGTGCGGACTACTGCATGATTGAGGTTGGAAGCTGATCTGTCGATAACCAGGAGATCGTCCAGGTATGCCAGGACCAAGATGCCTTCTGTCCTTAGGACGGCTAGCACCGGGGCTAACACCTTTGTGAATACCCGCGGAGCTGTTGCCAACCCGAAAGGGAGGGTTACGAACTGGTCTATCATAAAACGAAGAAACTTGTGATGTGCTGGGTAAATCGGCACATGCAGATATGCATCCTTTATGTCTATAGATGCTAGAAAGTCGCCTTGATGCAGGCTGGCTGTCACTGAACGTATGGAATCCATACGAAAGGTCTGAATCTTTAGAAAGCGATTTAGGCGTTTGAGGTCTAGGATAGGCCTGACGCCACTGGGTTTTGGTATAATAAAAAGGTTGGAGTAGAATCCCAGACCCCTTTCTTGGGTTGGTACTACAATTACTCCTTGGAGCAAGAGGCGATCCAACGCCTTTACGAGAGAGGCCCTCTTTAACGGGTCGCTTGGAAGACTTGACCCCTGAAAATGAGGAGGGGGGATTTCTCGAAACTCTAGTTTGTAGCCTGTGGCTACCACGGACCGAACCCAAGAGTCGGGATTCTGGCCTTCCAGACTTCGGAGAAAAATTGAAGTCTTCCCCCCACCCAAGAGAGTGGGGGCGCCCCTTCATGAATCTGACTTGATGACTGGTTTAGCCGGCTTGCGAGACCAGGGCCTCTTGTTTGCCGCGGCTTGTCCCTGTGGGCGGCTATTGCTGAACGCCCGGGAGGCCGTCGATACTGACGGGAAGTCGAAGGGGCCGAGCCTGCAAGGGCCTGTCGTTTAAATGCGGGCCCACGCGGTCTTTTCTTGACCGGTAAGGAAGAACTTTTACCACTTGATATGGTTTGGATATATTTATCTAGGTCTTCACCGAATAGTCTTCCCCCATGAAAGGGAAACCCTGCTAAAAGCTTTTTGCAGGGTGCCTCTGCTGACCAGTTCTTTAGCCCCGAAAGACGATGCATGTGAACCACCAGCAGAGATAACCGGGATGCCTGTTGGATGGAGTCCTTAATAGCATCTACTGCAAAGCAGAGAGCCCTAGGGAAATCTGCTAATTCACGAGTTTGCTGAGCCGGCATGTCCTTTAATATCTGTTTTGCCTGATCCTTTAAGGCCTGACAAACGCCAATGGCTGCCACCCCTGGCTGAATCATGGCACCTACTGTGGTGAAAGAAGCCTTCAGTAGGGTCTCTAATTTTTTGTCGACCGGATCCTTGAACATCTGGACATTTTCAACCGGACAGGTCAGGGATTTATTCACGCAGGAAATGGCCGCGTCCACTGTGGGGAGTGCCCATTTCTTTAAAAATTCCTCTTCCATAGGATAGAGAATAGAGAACCTCTTAGGAGGGATAAAGATCCTATCAGGTCGAGCCCAATCCTGGTAAATCACGCCCCGCAGAAGGGGGTGAATCGGAAAAGACACACAAGTTAATGGAGCCTTTAAAGAACCCAATGAGGATACCACAGGGGCTACTAGTTCTGGCACTGGAAGTTTAAAAGCAGTGCGAACTATATCGGTCAAAGACTGGATCCACAGGCTCTCCGCTTGAGAGGCCGAAAAATATTCATCTACAGTGGAACCCTCCATGTCTGAACCTTCGGGACTTGGGTCTGCTTGATCCCCTTGTGGGTCCCGTTCCTCCGAAGAGGAGACCTCCGCATCTGAAAACACCAAACTAGGTGAGAGGGATCTAGCCCGTTTGCTGCTTGGCAAAGGGCGGGCAAACAAAGCAGTTAACCTTTTCTCTAGCCCACCCAGGGTGGTCGCTAGCATTTCTTCCGTTACGTAAACGGGAATGGGTGGATCGGGGGCCGCCTCTACCCCCAGCATCCCCAATGGCTCTTGTATTATGCTACTCGGTGGTCTAACTGGTGAGGGTGGGGCCGTTGAAACCTGGCCCAAATCCTCTGACCCCGATGGAGACCCCTTTTGTTTCTTGGCACCTTTTGCAGCCTTGGCTGGTCCTGATGCCTTTGGAGCCATTGCACAACCTTGAGTCACCCCTCTAGCCAACACCTGACTGTTGTAGCTAGGAGTAATTAATATGAGAACAGGCTGAGGAAAAATGAAAACAATTTTTTTTTTTTTTTTTTTTTACCCGCCTGGGAGGTGGCAATACTGAGGAAAACCTGTGAGTATTGCAACACCAATGCCCGTTAGCCGGAGTCCAAGGTTGACTCAGATACTGCTGTTTTTTTTAAGCAAAAAAACTTTTTTTTTTTTTTTTTTCTGGTCAATAGTGGAACTAAGTCCTAGACCTGAAGATCCACAAACCGCCACTGGGTGTCACTGTGGCCAAAAGACCCAGCTGCGCGCTCTGTGTCCTTCTTCCTCTGCCTCCAGGAGGGAAAGACCAGCCAGAGAAAAAGTTTTACTTTTAAAACAGACCCTGACGCTGCTGGCCCGCCCCCCCAACGCACGCCGACGCTATAAAAGGCGGCGTGCACGCGCGCGCACGCGCGCGCGCACGCGCGCGCACCCCCCCCACGCTGAAAACAAAATGGAAGAAGCAGAGCAGAGGAAAAACATGGACCAGCGCCAGGCAGCACAAACAGACACCAGGTAAGCACTAATCTTATTGTAGTGCACAGAGAGAGGAAGCTGTCCCCATGGGCTTCCTAAGAAACAGGAGTTTTCACCAGCAATTTCCTCTTTAAAACATGTGGGGTTGCAGTATCAATGCTAACAGGCAGACCTGGGGTGAGTAGCAAATATATATCTTACACAAGTATACATATATCTACATGTTATCTGGGTAAACATTAGTATCCCATCCTGCCCACACAGACATAGTGGAGATAGTGGCTGATGCACAAGCATACCATTAGCCAACCCAGAACCCCCAGGGGGATACCTACTGTCGAACCAAGTCCCGCAGGTTCCCTCTTACCTGCTCCACGCCGCAGGGTATTGCAAACTGCAAGAGGCCCAATCTTCCCCCATCTCCGTGGGTATTGTCTCGGACCTTCAGGGACCGGGGTCCTGTGTTAAGGAACCCACACCCCTGGACCTATATAGCATCCTGGCATCAGTAGCGTTTAGTCCTGGGAGAGACCAAGGCACTGGAGCCCAGAATCCAGCCCTCCAAGGAGAGGCATTATAGGCAACACCCCACGCAGGCAGGGCCCGGGTACCGTACACCTTGGCTTTGAAGCACTTCGGACGGATCCGGCCAGCTATCCTGGGTCCCGAGACCTCCGAGGGACAGCTAGACGTGACCAACACCTAAGACACTGGCGAAAAAACTGAAGCACTCTCAGTGGGAGGGGGTTATATAGGGAGGAACTTCCTGTGAAGTTGATTACACCAGTGTCCACACCTGAAGGTACCCATATAACCCATATGTAATGACTATGCGCTCTGTGTCCCGTGATGTACGATAAAGAAATTGGTTTTATACAGAGTCTCTCCAGAATTTCCTAATCTAATTCCAAGGTAGTTTGGAAAATCTTTCTGCAAAGCCTTCCCCTCTTTTTTAGTAAGATTGATATTCAATATTTCTGATTTAATTGGGTTTATCTTAGGCCTTGTACACACGATCGGACATATCCGATGAAAACGGTCCACGGACCGTTTCCATCGGATATGTCCGATCTGGAGTTTGGTCCGATGGCGTGTACACACCATCGGATCAAATTCCCCACCGGTGGACGGCGCGGTGGCGTGGCGGTGACGTTGACGCCGCCACGTCACCGCTACGTCACCGCACCAGGAAGTAAAACACTTCCGCGCATGCGCCGAATCCATTCGGCGGCGGTGCGGCGGCGGTGCGGGACGACATGTCTGCTGGTAAGTGTACTAACCAGCAGACATGTCGGGCGGACACATTCCCACCCGATAGATTTCAAAGCATGCTTTGAAATCTGTCGGGTGGACAAATCTGTCCGCTAGCCCATACACACGATCGGAGATGTCTGCTGAAACGGTCCATCGGACCGTTTTCAGCGGACATATCCGCTCGTGTGTACGAGGCCTTAAAGTTAGATACCATACCATATTCTTTTATTGTTTTAATTATACTAGGCAGACTTGTCCTTGGGTTTGATATATAGAATAGAATGTCGTCGGCATATGCTGCCAATTTATGTTCCTCCCCTCCCAACATTATCCCCCCGATGTCCGCGTTTCGCCTTATCTTATTCAAAAGGGGTTCTAATACAAGCGTGAACAGCAGCGGGGACAATGGGCATCCCTGTCGAGTCCCGTTTCTTAGTTCGAAAGGATCAGATATCTTCCCATTGATTTTGATTCTTGCCATCGGTTTGTTATACAGGGCTCCTATCCATTGCCTCATTCTGGGTCCAATTTATAATGCTTCTAAAGTATTCTGCATGAAGCCCCAGTCAACTCGATCGAAAGCCTTTTCTGCGTCTACAGACATTAACAGGCCTGGGGCTCCACTTCTTTTGATTTCCTCAATAATCAAAAGCAATCGAATTCCGTTATCTCTCCCTTCTCTTCCTGTAATAAACCCCACTTGATCTGTGTGTATTACGTCTGGCATGATATGTTTCAGCCTATTAGCAAGAATTTTTGAAAAGATTTTTAGGACAATATTGAGGAGTGAGATCGGTCTGTAGCTGGAGCATAGACTATTATCTTTGCCTTCTTTGGGTATTACAGTTATTAACGATTCTAAACTTTCATTCCTCATTTCCCATTTATCTCCTATTCCATTATAGTAGCTACATAGTTTTGGAGTTAATACGTCGGACATTAATTTATAGTATAGAGTTGTAAATCCATCAGGACTGGGGCTTTTACCGTTAGATAGTTCTCGAATAGTTTTTATAATTTCTTCCTCTGTTATGGGCGTTTCTAAGGTCTTAAGTTTATGTTCTGGTATGCTATTTAACTCTGCCTTTCCCAAGTATGTTTTTGTTTTTTCTTCCCTTAACTTTGTTTCCCCTTTAGTGTTGTCCTTATTAATTGAGTAGAGGTCTTTATAGAATTTTTGGAAGTTATCTATAATCTCTGAGGTTTTAAATCTTATTTCTCCCGTTTTCTTTTTTTTTTTCTCTATAAAATTTATAGATTTTTTCTGTTTAAGGAGGCTCGCTAAGTATTTCCCTGTCTTGTTACCGCATTGATATCGTTCTTTCTTAATTATGTTAAATTCTACCCGAGTTTCCTGTTCTATAAGTTCTCTAAACTCTTCTCGTTTACTATAAAGTTTCTGAAGTATATCTCTTTGGCCTATTTCTTTATGTAGGTGTTCAAGTTCTGATATTTCTTTAATTAAATTGTTTTTTGTATCTTTATTTTTTATTTTTTCCCTAGATCCTTCTTTTATCAAAATTCCTCGAACAAAAACCTTATGAGTCTCCCAGATTGTGGCTTCCGACATGCCCTCAGTACTATTCTCTCTAAAAAATTGTTGCAACTCCCACCTTATTTTCTTTTCTATTTCCTTATCTAATAACAGTTCTTCATTTAATCGCCAGTTTGCTTTTCGGTTGTCTTGCTCCCCTATTCTAAATTGAAGAGAAATAGGGGCATGATCTGAAAGAGTTATAATTTCAATCTTTGTATCCTCTACCCCAGGGGTGTCAAACACAAGGCCCGCGGGCCGAATCCGGCCCTCCAAGCCATTTCATGTGGCCCTCGCCCTCCTCGAGACCCTAACTTTCTGCTTTCAAGCAATGCATCAGCTTCTTCCCAGCAGCAGCTTAAGGAAAGGGTGGTGCACTGTGATGTAAGGGAGAGTGGGGGACTCAACTTCTGATGGTGGGTTGGCTCTTAACATCTAATATAAGGGGAGGGGATGCGCTGGACATCTAACCTTACATATACAACCGGCCCTTTTGAGGGCCATCATAATGCGGATACGGCCCACGATGAAATTGAGTTTGACACCCCTGCTCTACCCGCTCGAGCAGCCTATGTTCTAGCAGAAAGTAGTCAATTCTGGTGTACGTCCCATGCACGGGCGAGAAAAATGTATAGTCTCTCTGGTTCATGTGCTTTATTCGCCATACGTCTACCAGCTGATGTTGGTGCGTCTTCTTTTTTAGTTTATTTCTCTGACTCATCTCACTCGTCCGTGCCTGGGACGTACTATCCATTTTGGGGTCCAAGCAAAAATTTAAATCTCCTCCCATCACAGCCTCCCCTGTCTTAAAACACATAAAGCCTTCTATTACTCTTGTTAAATACTGGGCTGGTTTCTTATTCGGGCAATAGATGTTCACCAGGGAAATCCCATGTCCATTTAAACTTCCGTTAAGGAATAGAAAGCGACCCTCAGGGTCTACTTTTCTTTCAGTGATAGCAAACCGAGTGCCCCTGGCAAACCCTATAGCCACTCCTTTAGCTTGTGGGGTGGGGGAATCAGCAAAAAACCATAGAGGAAACTCGTCTGTATTAATTCTACGGCATGTACTCAAAGTCAAATGTGTTTCCTTTAGGAATATGACTTCCGTTTTTAAAGAAGCCAACTCTCTGAGTATATTAGTAGTTTTGATGGGGTCGTTTATACCGCAAACATTGTAGGAAATTAATTTAACTTTTACCATCAAATACTATTAAGTAGTTTAAGACTTTCCTATAAATATTTTTAGAGGCCTTCTCCCCTTGTCCATCCCACCCCCTCCCCATCCCTCCCCCACCTCCCTATCCCCCTCCCCACTCTTGTATTTCAAATCTCGTTGTTCTTTTAGTAACTTTTTCATCTGTTCTTTTATTTCATTAACTTAAGCCCCCTTAAGTTAATACTTTGTAGCGCCACCTTTTGCTGCGATTACAGCTGTAAGTCGCTTGGGGTCTCTAGTTTTGCACATCGAGAGACTGAAATTTTTGCCCATTCCTCCTTGCAAAACAGCTTGAGCTCAGTGAGGTTGGATGGAGAGCGTTTGTGAACAGCAGTTTTCAGTTCTTTTCACAGATTCTCGATTGGATTCAGGTCTGGACTTTGACTTGGCCATTCTAACACCTGGATATGTTTATTTGTGAACCATTCAATTGTAGATTTTGCTTTGTGTTTTGGATCATTGTCTTGTTGGAAGACAAATCTCCGTCCCAGTCTCAAGTCTTTTACAGACTCCATCAGGTTTTCTTCCAGAATGGTCCTGTATTTGGCTCCATCCATCTTCCCGTCAATTTTAACCATCTTCCGTGTCCGTGCTGAAGAAAAGCAGGCCAAAACCATGATGCTGCCACCACCATGTTTCACAGTGGGGATGGTGTGTTCAGGGTGATGAACTGTGTTGCTTTTACGCCAAACATAAAGTTTTGCATTGTTGCCAAAAAGTTTGATTTTGGTTTCATCTGACCAGAGCACCTTCTTCCACATGTTTGGTGTGTCTCCCAGATGGATTGTGGCAAACTTTAAACGTCACTTTTTATGGATATCTTTAAGAAATTTCTTTCTTCTTGCTACTCTTCCATAAAGGCCAGATTTGTGCAGTATACCACTGATTGTTGTCCTATGGACAGAGTCTCCCACCTCAGCTGTAGATCTCTGCAGTTCATCCAGAGTGATCATGGGCCTCTTGGCTGCATCTCTGATCAGTCTTCTCCTTGTATGAGCTGAAAGTTTAGAGGGACGGCCAGGTCTTCGTAGATTTGCAGTGGTCTGATACTCCATCCATTTCAATATGATCACTTGCACAGTGCTCCTTGAGATGTTTAAAGCTTGGGAAATCTTTTTGTATCCAAATCCAGCTTTAAACTTCTCCACAAAAGTATCTCGGGCCTGCCTGGTGTGTTCCTTGTTCTTCATGATGCTCACACTAGCGGACGAACGGTCCGCTAATTACAAGTCCGTTAACGGACTTGTAATGGGCCCCTATGGGAGCGGATCCGTTAGCGGATGATGCATCCGCTAACGTCCGCCAGATCCGCATCCGTTTTTTTTGGACGGAAGAATGTCCTATTTTTCTTCCGTCCGGCCAAACGGATCGGATGCAAACGGACAGACCGTCCGTTTCTATCCGATTCCCCATAGGGGATAGTGGAGGAGAGACAGGGCGGTCCCTGCACAGTGTGCGGGGACCGCCCTGTCCACCCGACAGCTCAGCGGAGACCCCCCACTGAGCCGACGGACACACGGAGCGGACCGAAAAACGGACCGCTCCGTGTGAAAGAGCCCTAAAGGGGCTGAATAATTTTGCACGCCCAATTTTTCCGTTTTTTATTTGTTAAAAAAGTTTGAAATATCCAATAAATTTCGTTCCACTTCATGATTGTGTCCCACTTGTTGATTCTTCGCAAAAAATTACAGTTTTATATCTTTATGTTTGAAGCCTGAAATGTGGCAAAAGGTTGGAAAGTTTAAGGGGGCGAATACTTTCGCAAGGCACTCTATATATATATATATATATATATATATATATATATATACTGCACACCGATCATATATAAATACTAACACTGATAACGTGTATATCCTGTATACTGATGGAGGGTACAAATATTATTTTTATTATTATACAGGATTTATATATTATTATTATAGAGCACGGCACTTTACAATATAAAGGGGGAGAGTACGCATACAATACAGTTCAGTACAGAAGGATTAGGAGGGCCCCCGGCCCATGGAGCTTACAATCTAAAGGGAGGGGGTATCTTTTCTGTTAAAAAAAAAAGGGAGGGGGTACAATAGGTAGTAGCGGGGGGGGGGGGGTCTGACAGAGGTGACCCCAGGTACAGAGGAGGACATGTACACACTGTATACTGACATTATATACAATATATATATCTCAGTTTCCATGTTTAACCACTTCAGCCCCGGACCATTATGCAGGTAAAGGACCCGGCCAGGTTTTGTGATTCGGCACTGCATCGCTTTAATTGACAATTACGCAGTCGTGCGACGTGGCTCCCAAACAAAATTGGCGTCCTTTTTCCCCACAAATAGAGATTTCGTTTGGTGGCATTTGATCACCTCTGCGGTTTTTATTTTTTGCGCTATAAACAAAAATAGAGCGACAATTTTGAAATAAATTCTATATTTTTTACTTTTTGCTATAATAAATATCCCCAAAAATATATTTTATTTATTTATTTATTAATATTTTTTTTTTTACTACTAATCAGCTATTTTTTTTTTTTGTGACTGCGACATTATGGCGGAGACTTCGGAGAATTTTGACACATTTTTGGGACAATTGTCATGTTCACAGCAAAAAATGCATTTAAAGTGCACTGATTACTGTGAAAATGACAATTGCAGTTTGGGAGTTAACCACAAGGGGGCGCTAAAGGGGAATGTGTGACCTCATGTGTGTTTACAACTGTAGGGGGGTGTGGCTGTAGGTGTGACATCATCGATTGCGTCCCCCTATAAAAGGTATCACGGGATCGATGCTGCCGCCACAGTGAAGAACAGGGAAGCTGTGTTTACACTCACCTCTCCCCGTTCTTCAGCTCCGGGGACAGATCGCCGCACTCCAGCGGAGATCAGGTCTGCGAGTCCCGCGGTCCTGGTCCCAGAGCTTATGCCCGTGACTCACGGCTGGGTACTAGTACAGGACGTACCTGTACCCAGCCGTGCCATTCTGCCGACGTATATGTGCAGGAGGCGGTCCTTAAGCGGTCCTTAAGTGGTTAAAGATGAACGTTGGGTATAAAAAAATAAACATATAATTCAATAGCCACAAAAATATATAAATCTCCTTTTTGTGCATTTAGTGCAATCTCAGATATTACCTTGTAAAAGTAGCAGTGACTATACGTAGAGCAGAGCTGTGGGAGGGGCCACACAAGCTCCACCCACTACAGAAAACTACAGGAGGGGGTGGAGACCAGACCAGTCCCCCTGTACAAGGAGAGAGATCAGCAGTGGGTGGTCTTTATTACAGGAAGTCTCACACTGGATTCTGCACAGATCCAGGAGAAGAAGTCACATGAAGCGTGTGAAGTACAATGTACGTTATTATTATAACATATATATATTTTTCAAAGGATTTTGCAATTATCACCCTTGAATTATTTGGTGTTTTATGCACGCTATTTTTTATAGTAATTGCCCCCTCACCCCCCCCCCTTTTATTGTTATGCCTTTCAGTGCTACGCTTTTAGTATATTTTATCCCTTGTTGGTTTGCGCAGTACTTCACCCATTTTTCATTTTATTATAACATAACAATGTATCGGTAAGCAGAGATCCTCCCACACGTTGGCTGTGTCCCGTCAGAATTCTCCACACCGACCTGACAGGTTAGAAAACAAGACGATCCGTATATTTTACATTTAGTGATGGAGAATATTCCAGTGTCCTCCTGTCCAGAGGACTTTCCTCTTCCCTTCATTATTTGTCCCGGGGTCACAGAGGAAGTGAGGGAGAATCTCCCCGGCGGGGTCACAAACAAAGGAAGCGAGGGAGAATCTCCCCGGCGGGGTCACAGAGGAAGCGAGGGAGAATCTCCCCGGTGGGGTCACAGAGGAAGCGAGGGAGAATCTCCCCGGTGGGGTCACAGAGGAAGCGAGGGAGAATCTCCCCGGTGGGGTCACAGAGGAAGCGAGGAAGAATCTCCTCGGCGGGGTCACAGAGGAAGCGAGGGAGAATCTCACAAACAAAGGAAGTGAGAGAGAATCTCCCCGGCGGGGTCACAAACAGAGGAAGTGAGGGAGAATCTCCCCGGCGGGGTCACAAACAGAGGAAGTGAGGGAGAATCTCCCCGGCGGGGTCACAAACAGAGGAAGTGAGGGAGAATCTCCCCCCCGGTGGGGTCACAGAGGAAGTGAGGGAGAATCTCCCCGGTGGGGTCACAAACAGAGGAAGTGAGGGAGAATCTCCCCCCCGGTGGGGTCACAGAGGAAGTGAGGGAGAATCTCCCCGGCGGGGTCACAGAGGAAGTGAGAGAGAATCTCCCCGGCGGGGTGACAAACAGAGGAAGTAAGGGAGAATCTCCCCGGCGGGGTCACAAACAGAGGAAGTGAGGGAGAATCTCCCCGGCGGGGTCACAGATTAAGTGAGGGAGAATCTCCCCGCCGGGATCACAAAGAGAGGAAATGAGGGAGAATCTCTCCGGCGGGTTCACAGAGGAAGCGAGGGAGAATCTCCCCGGCGGGGTCACAGAGGAAGTGAGGGAAAATCTCTCCCGCGGAGTCACAACCAGAGAAAGTGAGGGAGAATCTCCCCGATGGGGTCACAGAGGAGGTGAGGGAGAATCTCCCCGGCGTGGTCACAGAGGAAGTGAGGGAGAATCTCCCCGGAGGGGGTCACAGAGAAAGTGAGGGAGAATCTCCCTGGCAGGGTCACAAACAGAGGAAGTGAGGGAGAATCTCCCCGGCGGGTTCACAGAGGAAGCGAGGGAGAATCTCCCCGGTGGAGTCATAGAGGAAGTGAGGGAGAATCTCCCAGGCGGGGTCTCAACCAGAGCAAGTGAGGCAGAATCTCCCCGGCGGGGTCACAGAGAAAGTGAGGGAGAATCTCCCCGGCGGGGTCACAAACAGAGGAAGTGAGGGAGAATCTCCCCGCCGGGGTCACAAACAGAGGAAGTGAGGGAGAATCTCCCCGCCGGGGTCACAAACAGAGGAAGTGAGTGAGAATCTCCCCGGCAGGGTCACAAAACAGAGGAAGTGAGGGAGATTCTCCCCGGCGGGGTCACAAACAAAGAAAGTGGGGGAGAATTTCCCCGGCGGGGTCACAAACAGAGGAAGTGAGGGAGAATCTCCCCGGCGGGGTCACAGATTAAGTGAGGGAGAATCTCCCCGGCGGGGTCACAAACAGAGGAAGTGAGGGAGAATCTCCCCGGCAGGTTCACAGAGGAAGCGAGGGAGAATCTCCTCGGCGGGGTCACAGAGGAAGTGAGGGAGAATCTCTCCCGCGGAGTCACAAACAGAGAAAGTGAGGGAGAATCTCCCCGATGGGGTCACAGAGGAGGTGATGGAGAATCTCCCTGGCGTGGTCACAGAGGAAGTGAGGGAGAATCTCCCCGGAGGGGGTCACAGAGAAAGTGAGGGAGAATCTCCCTGGCGGGGTCACAAACAGAGGAAGTGAGGGAGAATCTCCCCGGCAGGGTCACAGATTAAGTGAGGGAGAATCTCCCCGGCGGGGTCACAAACAGAGGAAGTGAGGGAGAATCTCCCCGACGGGGTCACAAACAGAGGAAGTGAGGGAGAATCTCCCCGGCGGGTTCACAGAGGAAGCGAGGGAGAATCTCCCAGGCGGGGTCACAGAGGAAGTGAGGGAGAATCTCCCCGATGGGGTCACAGAGGAGGTGAGGGAGAATCTCCCGGCGTGGTCACAGAGGAAGTGAGGGAGAATCTCCCCGGAGGGGGTCACAGAGAAAGTGAGGGAGAATCTCCTGGCGGGGTCACAAACAGAGGAAGTGAGGGAGAATCTCCCCGGCGGGTTCACAGAGGAAGCGAGGGAGAATCTCCCCGGCGGGGTCACAGAGGAAGTGAGGGAGAATCTCCCCGATGGGGTCACAGAGGAGGTGAGGGAGAATCTCCCGGCGTGGTCACAGAGGAAAGGGTAGTGTAACACCAGGCCTAGTGACACATCTTAGCGCCTTAATGCAAAATATTTCACAGTGGAATTACTTATAAACAAGTTGACAAGTGACAGAATTTTAGAAAGAAAATATGTAGTCAAAACTATAATTTCATATTGCAGAAATATATAGTAGTAAAAAAATTTTATGAGGAACATTGTCCTGACGGGTCCCAGCTATAGAGACGGATTATCTGGTGGAAAGATACCTTTTATTGCCTCCATTTGCTAATCATCTGGTGAGTGAGTACCCCGAAGGGGAGTGTTCCCCACTTGTGGTGTAATCTTTCCTGGGAAGAGGTGTAGGATCAACCACTATCTGTTTTCACTACACTGGCAAGAAAATCCGTCACTATTTGAATGCTTATGATGATGTTGGACATTTAAACCAACAGCTAAAGCGCTGTTTATCATTTTGGACTATTTTGTTCTATATGTGATCCTGATTTATATGTGGTCACAGAGGAAGTGAGGGAAAATCTCTCCCGCGGAGTCACAAACAGAGAAAGTGAGGGAGAATCTCCCCGATGGGGTCACAGAGGAAGTGAGGGAGAATCTCCCCGGAGGGGGTCACAGAGAAAGTGAGGGAGAATCTCCCTGGCGGGGTCACAAACAGAGGAAGTGAGGGAGAATCTCCCCGGCGGGGTCACAAACAGAGGAAGTGAGGGAGAATCTCCCCGGCAGGGTCACAGATTAAGTGAGGGAGAATCTCCCCGGCAGGGTCACAGATTAAGTGAGGGAGAATCTCCCCGGCGGGGTCACAAACAGAGGAAGTGAGGGAGAATCTCCCCGGTGGGGTCACAAACAGAGGAAGTGAGGGAGAATCTCCCCAGCGGGTTCACAGAGGAAGCGAGGGAGAATCTCCCCGGCGGGGTCACAGAGGAAGTGAGGGAGAATCTCCCCGATGGGGTCACAGAGGAGGTGAGGGAGAATCTCCCGGCGTGGTCACAGAGGAAGTGAGGGAGAATCTCCCCGGCGGGGGCACAGAGGAAGTGAGGGAGAATCTCCCCGATGGGGTCACAGAGGAGGTGAGGGAGAATCTCTTGGCGGGGTCACAAACAGAGGAAGTGAGGGAGAATCTCCCCGGCGGGTTCACAGAGGAAGCAAGGGAGAATCTCCCCGGCGGGGTCACAGAGGAATTGAGGGAGAATCTCCCCGATGGGGTCACAGAGGAGGTGAGGGAGAATCTCCCGGCGTGGTCACAGAGGAAGTGAGGGAGAATCTCCCCAGAGGGGGTCACAGAGAAAGTGAGGGAGAATCTCCTGGCGGGGTCACAAACAGAGGAAGCGAGGGAGAATCTCCCCGGCGGGGTCACAGAGGAAGTGAGGGAGAATCTCCCCGATGGGGTCACAGAGGAGGTGAGGGAGAATCTCCCGGCGTGGTCACAGAGGAAGTGAGGGAGAATCTCCCCAGAGGGGGTCACAGAGAAAGTGAGGGAGAATCTCCTGGCGGGGTCACAAACAGAGGAAGTAAGGGAAAATCTCCCCAGTGGGGTCACAGAGGAAGTGAGGGAGAATCTCCCCGGCGGGGTCACAGAGGAAGTGAGGGAGAATCTCCTGGCGGGGTCACAAACAGAGGAAGTAAGGGAAAATCTCCCCGGTGGGGGTCACAAATAGAGGAAGTAAGGGAGAATCTCCCCGGTGGGGGTCACAAATAGAGGAAGTAAGGGAGAATCTCCCTGGCGGGGTCACAAACAGAGGAAGTAAGGGAGAATCTCCCCGGCAGGGGTCACAAAGATAAAACCTGACAGAGGGTCCAGCTCTCCTCTATATGTAATGTAAGGATTCTCTAAACTCGGGAGAATTTATCTGAGATGTAAAGGAATGTTATGCCCCTCCCCCCCGGATCACATGATATCCTGTCTGTAGACATTCCTGCTTTATGGCGGGTTCAGTCAGAGATTCTGATTGCATTCCAGAAGCACAGAATTCAGTTTTATGTTAATGTAGCTAAACTGACCGATCACACCTGAGGACAGGCAAAGGAGAAAATCACAGAAAATGAATATAAATGTCCTCTAAAGTCTAAACCATGGAAACCAACCACCAGTGTGAGTGAGGCGGCCTAGATACAGTATATGGATTGCTATAGTATACGTCTCCAAACTTTCTAAACAAAGGGCCAGTTTATGGTCCTTTAGACCTCAGGGGGGGCCGGACTAGGGCCACTGGGAGTAAAAAATGTCTAGGTGTCCAGTGGGAGTAAATAATACCATATCTTTGGTGACAGTGGGAGGACCAGTGCCCCATTGGTGTCAGCAACAAGAATTATGCTCCATTTAAATTGGATGGATTAGTGTCCCAAGGGCAAGCAAAGGGCCACATCCGGCCCCAGGGCCGCATTAAAGGGGTTGTAATGGTAATTTTTTCCCTAAATCTCTTCCTTTCCCTTAGTGCAGTCCTCCTTCACTTACCTCATCCTTCCATTTTGCTCCTTTTTTCTTCTGAGAATTCCTCAATTCCTGTTCTTCTGTCTAACTCCACACAGTAATGCGAGGCTTCCTCCCTGGTGTGGAGTGTCGTGCTCGCCCCCTCCCTTGGACTTTTCTCAGAAGAAATAAGGACATTTAAAAGCAAAATGGAATGATGAAGTAAGTGAAGGAGGACTGCACTGAGGGAAAGGAAGAGATTTAGGGAAAATCAACTTCTAAGGCAAGCAAAGGGCCACATCCAGCCCCAGGGCCGCAGTTTGGAGACACCTGGTATACGTGATCTGTATTTATACATGGAGTACATGTGACCGAGAACTTCTATATAAAACCTGTTATTTGTGATCTTCAAGCACCTGATTGGCACCTCACCCGTTTACAGGCTTGACAAAGGGGCCGTGACCACAAAACGTGTGAGGTTCCACCCCCTAAGGAGCCCCCTGGTTTAGATGGACCCTCTGTCACAACCTTGCAAGGACCTCAACCCCACCGACACACCAGGATACTAAAGTGGGCAAAAAAGAACTTATTGGTTATTTATTATTAAGAAAGAGGACAGGGGCGGACTGACAACTAATGGGGCCCCCGGGCAATAAAAGATTATGGGGCCCCCAGGCTTACAGATGGCCACCAAGCCAGGTGGCAGTACAGAGGTGGGGAAGCTAAAATCTCGGGATTTTCACATGAAAAGCATGTAGGTTTTGGACATATCAGGGACAGATGTAAACAAAAAAAAACCACAGATTTTTACATACGATCCCTGGTTTTAATGAGCCTAGCAACCCTGATGGGGCCCCCTAGTGGCATGGGGCCCTCGGGCAGTACCCAAGTTCCTTAATGGTCAGTCCGCCCCTGAAAGAGGATTATCAGATGAAGGCAAGCCAACATTTAGACCCCTTTCACACCGAGGGCGCTTTAGAGGCGCTATATCACTAAAAATGGCTCCATTCACTCCATTGTGATATCCTGAGGGCCCTCACACTGGAGCTGTGCACTGGCAGGACGGTAAAAAAAAGTCCTGTTAGCCGCATCTTTGAGGCGCTGTAAGAGTGGTAAATACACCGCTCCTAAAGAGCCCCTGCCCAGTGAAATGAATGGGCAGTGGTGCCAAACCGCTGGCAAAGCACCACTGTAGCAGCTGATCACAGGCCAGGGGATTTGTAGTTTAGAAAAGTCCGTCACCCCATAATATGGCCACCGCCTCCAACTACATCTCCCAGAGGTGAATGGAAAGAAAATCGCTCAATTCCCCCAATAGACACAGTCAGTGTGGATGGGGAATCCCTCCCGCAGAGCCATTGTGTTCTCCCAGCAGAGCGCAATGATTGGTGTTGTCTGCTATAGCCGTCGGCACCGATCGCTCGAAAAATCCCAACAGGTTGGTTGTGCTCAAGTCAATCAATGGATCACCTTCTGTACAATACCTGGAGAGAAATTCTGCCTGTCCCTGCTAAACCGGACAAATTTAGATCCATCTATGGACGGCCACAAATAATGAGAGCGGATGAGCAGAAAATGACAAATACCCGATCAATGATATAGATAGGCGTGCGCACAGCGTGTGCTGGGTGTGCAAACCAATGAATATACACTTCTTGGATTTTTTTTTTTTCACCAAGAATATGTAGCAGAATAAATTTATGAAGAAATTCGATTTTTTATATTGGATATTTTATAGCTGAAAAACAAAATCTTCTGGAGTGAAAACGGTTAATCTGCCCAACAACAAATTGACCAAAAAATAAAATAAAACATAAAAATGCAAAACACATAAAAAAAAAATCCTGTAAAAAAATTTGCAAAACGCACTACAAAAAGCACTGCAGAAACAGATGGCAAACAAACTGCGTAGGCGTGATCCAGGCCTGAGGCGTTTTTGAATCATGAACGGAATCGCTGCGATTCTGGTCACAATTTCAAAACACGCTGTGAAAATGCAAAATCGCACATCAGCGTGCTCAGGTGGCATTCATTTTAATAGCGCCTCAAAATGTGGTGCGATTCCGCCATGATTGCGAATCGCACAAACCAAATCGCATAAGCACGTGTCGCCCAAAAAGAGGTTACAGAACTTTTTTGGGCGCCGTGCGACAATCGCGGCAGAATCACACTGTGTTTTTTTTTTTAGGTGCCAATGAAATGAATAGCTCCTGAACACGCTGACGTGTGATTTGACATTTTAACATTGCGTTTAGAATCCGCTGCGATTTAAAACACCTATATGTGAATGGAGCCTTGGGGGATCTGGAGGATCGGGGGCGGCGCCATGTTTATGAAGAAATGTGTCTCCAGTGAGGATCCCGCCATCTCTGAAGTTTCGTCACATTTGTCCCTCTCTAGAGTTGTGTGAGATTCCGTTTGAGTTTTTGAACTCTGTAAATAACCGGAGATTGTTCCTCACCATGGTAACGCAAAAACCAGTCCTCTCCTCCACTTCCTTCTCATCTGATCCGGATCGGCCAGCCTGGACCTTCCTCCCACCAATGGCGATACCGACATATTCCTCATAGAAGGTGTGAGGTAGAGCGGCACGATTAATCGGCAAAAATCGTTATTGCGATTTTTTCTTTCCGTTGCGATCGTGACAAAGGGTTTCCCGATCTTCGGTGTGCAGAGAATTTTCTCTCTACCTCAAAAGTCCAGACACTCTGCCAAGTTTTAGAAGATTCCATCAGTGTTGGGGTTCCATAGTGGTACTCGGGGGGGGGGGGGGGGGCATCATTGGAGGGATCAGTGGGGAACATGTGTTGGGGTGCCATAGTGGGACTCAGGAAGTGGGGGGCGGGACCTCATTGGAGGGATCGGTGGGGAACATGTGTTGGGGTGCCATAATGGGACTCAGGAAGTGGGGGCGGGTCCTCATTGGAGGGATCAGTGGGGAACATGTGTTGGGGTGCCATAGTGGGACTCAGCAAGTGGGGGGAGGGTCCTTATTTGAAGGGATCAGTGGGGAACATGTGTCGGGGTGCCATAGTGGGACTCAGGAAGTGGGGGGGGGCCTCATTGGAGGGATCAGCGGGGAACATGTGTCCGGGTGCCATAGTGGGACTCAGGAAGTGGGGGACGGGTCCTCCTTGGAGGGATCAGTGGGGAACATGTTGTATTGCAGTGTTGGGGAGTGAAGTGTAAACATTGTATCAATTGGTCTTTTACTTTAAAGGAAAAGACTTCTGTATGTAAATTAACCACTTAAGACCCGGACCAATATGCTGCCAAATGACCAAAGGGGTTTTTGCGATTCGGCACTGCGTCGCTTTAACAGACAATTGCGCGGTCGTGCGACGTGCCTCCCAAACAAAATTCGCGTCCTTTTCTTCCCACAAATAGAGCTTTCTTTTGGTGGTATTTGATCGCCTCTGCGGTTTTTATTTTTTGCACTATATACAAAAAAATCAATATTTTTTACTTTGTTATAAGAAAAATCAATAAACAAAATTTTAGTCAAAAATGTATTTAGCCACATGTCTTTAGTGACGCTGGCAATAGGGAGTGAAAGGGTTAACTAGGGCAGTGATCAAGGGGTTAAAACTTTATTAGGGGGGTACAGGGCTACCCTGAACCTAACACTAACTGACTTTTACACTGCCTGTCACACTGACACTAAATAAGGTAATCGAAAAACCTCAGAAATTGGGATTTTGTGGGCAACAAATACAAAAATTCAAAAAATATATAGAAAAATTGAACAATTGTTCAATTTTTCTATATATTTTTTGAATTTTTGTATTTGTTGCCCACAAAATCCCAATTTCTGAGGTTTTTCGATTATTTCAATTACTACGGGATGATGGCAACAACATGCCGCCATATATGAGTTGGTCTTTTTTCGACACTAAATAAGGTAATCATACATGTATGATTACTGCATTCAGTGACACTGTGACATGGGGGAGGGGGCGATCGGGGGGGTTAAATGTGCCTGTGTGTAGTGTAGTGTTGGTGCAGGACTTACTGTGTGGTGATCTCTCCTCAGCGGTGGTTGAAAAAACCGCCGAGGGAGAGATCACATCGCTTCCTCCTTCCTGTGTTTACACAGGAGGAAGTGACAGGGCGGGCGGGCGCGCGCATTGGCTGAGAGCGATCCGGAGGGGGCGGACAAAAACGAATAGCCGCCCCCTCTTGTCGGATCAGTCCTGCAGCCGCGCGGACCGCCGCATGTACGGGGGGGTCCGATCGGACACCCGATCCCCCCCAAGGCACCAACGTATATATACACGTTGATGTGCCTGTCAGTGCCATTCTGCCGACGTAAATGTACATGCGGCGGACCTTAAGTGGTTAGGAAAGTTTAACCCCTTTTTGCTAGAAAATTACTTGCAACCCCCAAACATTATATATAAATATATTTTCTTTAGCAGAGACCCTAGAGCAGGGGTCTCAAAGTACTGGCCCGCAGACTGGTAATAAATGGCCCGCAGGCCGCGCGATTACCACGATTCGCGGTAAATCCCTGCGATTCGCGGTAAATCTCTGCGAATCGCAGGGGGGGGCCGCCCTTGCCTTCGGGCCATTTATTAATTATAAATCCCCGCGATTCGCGGTAAATCTCAACTCAACAACTCCGAGCCGTGGAACGGGGGGTTCCACTCAACAACTTTGATCTGCGAACCCCCCCGCTCAACAACTTCGATCCGCGGAACCTCCCCCCCCCGCTCATAAACTATGATCTGCGGACCCCCCTCGGCTCAACAACTTTGTTGGGAGGTATGCCTGATGTGCTCTGATTGTGCCCTGATATGCCATGTGCCCCTGATGTGCTGGGCTCTGTACATCAGGGTACCCTGTGCCCTGTACTGATGTGCTGTGCCTGATGTGTCCCATGTACACTGATTTGCTGGGCTTTGTACCCTGATGTGCTGTTTCATGTTCCCTGTATCCTGATGTGCCATGTGCCTTGTCCTGATATGTCCTGTACCCTGATGTGCCGTGCTCTGTACCCTGATGTGGCCTGTTGTGCTCTGATGTGCTGTGCCCTGATGTGCGCTGTGCCCTCATGTGCTGTGCCATGTGCCCTTATTTGCTGGGCTCTGTGCCTTGATGTGCTGTGCCCTGTACCCTGATGCGCTGTGCCCTGATGTGCTGGGCTGTGAGCCTTGATGTGCTGTGCCATGATGGTGAGTGGTCTGTCGGCAGTGTAGTGGTCTGTCGGCAGTGTGCAGTGCAGTGGTCCGTGTGCAGTGGTACGTTCGCAGACACCAGTACTGTTTTTGAAGTTTGAAAGTCTGCATGCGGCCCCCCATGGGATATGAAAATTTGCCTTGCGGCCCTCAGGTAATTTGAGTTTGAGATCCCTGCCCTAGAGAATAAAACGGTGGTTGTTGCAATATTTTATGTCGCACTACATTTGCACAGAGGTCTTTCAAAAGCAATTTTTTTTTTGGAAAAATTACTTTAATAATAATAATTTAAAAAAAATAACCAGTAACGTGGGACAATTTTTTTTTGTATAATGTGAAAGATTTTACGCCGCGAGAATCGTGATCTTTATTCTATGCAAAAAAAATTGCGATTAGCATTTTGCCCGGAATCGTGCAGCTCTAATGTGATGAATGGAAATATAGAAATCCTCCAAACACCACATCACACATTGTACAGGGATTGGGGGAGGGGCAGCAATGAGGAACTTACTGGCCAAAATACCTGGAAGAGGAAGTACAAGAAAAACAGACGCATGAGAGGAGGAGACCGGTTCTCGGGAAAGAGGAACCAAGACTATTGTGAGGTTACAGCAAGCACTGCAATACTCCAATAAAGGTCTCCGCTGTTCACTCCTCCTCCTCCCCCCCCCCCCCAAGTCATGGCTCCCCAACACAACATCTTTCCCACTGATCCCTCCAATGATGTCCCACCCCCCCTCACTTCCTGAGTCCCACTATGGCACCCCAACACATGTTCCCTACTGATCCCTCCAATGATGGCCCCCCCCCCCACTTGTTAAGTCCCGCTATGGCACCCCAACACAACATCTTCTCCACTGATGGTCCGTTCCCCCCCCAGCACTTTAATACAACATCTTCCCCACTAATCCCTCCAATGATGTCTCGCCCCCCACACTTCCTGAGTCCCAACTATGGCACCCCAACACATGTTCCCCACTGATCCCATCAATAATGTCCAAACCCCCCCCCCAGAGTCCCACTATGCCACCCCAACACTGCTATACATATTCCCCACTGATCCCTCCAATGATGTACCCCCCCCTCCCCCCTTACACACTTTGAGGGCTCCCCAACACTGCAATAAAACATCTCCCCCGGTTAAAGGTGGATTGCTCCCTTCCCAGCATTGCAGTAAAGACTCCGTGCAGAGCCTTAGAGAGAAAATAATCTGATTTTATTGGTAGTGATGGTCCTCAGGGGCGGATGTTGGTCCTCGGGGGCGGATGTTGGTCCTCGGGGGGTGGACGTTGGTCCTGGGTGAGTGCGGTGCTCAGGCAGGCAATGTCACCAAGAGCCGATCACACAGACTCTGCAGTAGTTTTCACTCGAATCGGTGACAGATCTCTACATCAAGGGGCGGACTGGCTGTGTGGAACTGCGGCTTCAGGTAAATGTCCCGGTGGGAGTGGCTTCCCGACTCCTAAATGGCCTGCATGGTCCATAGCTGGAAATAAGAGAAAATCTCATCAATGGGATAATAGAGGGCCCAGGGATGGTGGGAACTCCTCATAATGGGCACAGCGGGGGGTACAGACCTGGGAACTCAGCACAAGGATGGTGGGAACCCCTCATAATGGGGCACAGCGGGTGTAGAGACCCGGGAACTCAGCACAGGGATGGTGGGAACCCCTCATAATGGGGCACAGCGGGTGGATGAGGACATTACCTGGCTGGTATTGGGAACCCGGTTCTGGGATAGACGAGGGAGGAGATTGTTGCTGCTTCTTCTGCTCCATCATCTGTTGTACCACCTGCAGCCGGGAACAGATCAGTAATCAGATTTATAGACAGACAATACAATTCATATCACAAGTGGGGGGGAAATAAGAAGTGTCTGTGTTGCATGTGAAAGGCAGTACAATCAGTCCACAGTGATCAATGTATGGAGTGGTTGGTAGAGCCATGTGTGATGGGGGAGACAGACACGTTCCTCTCATGGATCATCCAAGACCTCAACAGAGGGAAGTCCCCTATCTGGTCGGGTTCAATCGGTGTGTGTGTGTGGGGGGGGAGGGAAGGGGTCACCATTACCTGCTGCAGCTCCTGTCGTTGGGCTTGGATGTGCTGTTGCTGCTTCTCCAGCTCCTCCTGCCGTTTGTCCAGATCCTCCTTCTTCCTCTTCAAATCATCTTCTGTCTGACTGATGTGCGCCTCAAACGCCAGCAGCTCCTCCTCCGTGAATGGTGGCTCTTCCTGCATCTGTCAGAGAGGAGGACATACCAAAAACCACACTGGTCACCATGCCAATCACCACTGGTCATGCCAATCAGCACACTGGTCACCACAATGATCACCAGATTGTACATACCAGTCATCATGGTTACCATTCCAAAATCGACACCATGGCCACCAGAGTGGTTACCATATCAGTCACCATACCAATCAACACAATGGTCACCACACTTTTCACCATACCAATCACCATGGTTACCGCACCAATCAACACACTGATCATCAGACTGGTCCCCACACATCGTTCAACATATCAAATCGCTACACCACTCAACACACTGGTCCCCACCCCAATCAACATACCAATGATTATCTATATCACCACACCAGACCCATCCCTACCCCAATCACCACACTGGTCACATCTATAGAATATACTCTGTACAGAGGAACAGTCCGGACAATGCACTGAAATAATTTCTTCATTCTTTTGTTTTTTCTTCAAAAAAACACAATATTTTTCAGTTCAGCAAGTACAAGGACCTGAAATCTGTTCTTATATTGTCACTGGAGGGGGAGAGCGGAGAGGGTTACAGAACCATTGGAGGGGTTGGGAACTGGAGGGGTTGGGTGATTGGATGGGAATAGGAGTATTAGGGGGTTGAGAATTGGTTGGGTGATTGGAAATTGGAGGGGTTGGGTCGATGGCGTTAGTTGGACATCACTCGGAGAGGATTCAGAATTAATTGGAACATTCACCCCGCATTGACCTCCCATTGATCGGCATCAAGCAGGTTGCAGGGGTTAGACTTTCATGGGAAGCAAATAAAGCTGATCGACACCCGGCATTTATTTTATATCCGATTAATAGAGATGATTGGACAGAAATATGGGGAGATATTGGGGAGATCTTCCAATGTGTGACCTTCAGAAGAAGAGAGGACACTCAGAACCACAGAGAACACTGAGCGTGCAGAAAAGGAGACCCCCCCCCCTCCCGACCAGGACAGGAGAAGATATATCTCAAACTTCTCATTAGTCAGCTGGGAGTCACAGTTGAGCCAGTGGACAGAAATAGAAGTCCTATCAGATGTCACCCCGTCCGTCACCCAGCGCTGGCACCAAGGAGTCTGTCAGCTACAATAATATCACAAGTCCAGCCCCCCCAGACTGGGAACAACGAACAATAAAGTTATGTTTTGGTAAAACCGTCTCTAGCAACATTACCCCCCCCCCCCCATAGAACCTATATGATGTGGTGCCCAGCAGCCAGTCACTGCCCCCCCAACCGCTCTAGAAGATTGGGTCCCTAGGAGCCAGTCACTGCCCCCCCCCCCCCAACCACTCTAGAAGATGGGGCCCCAAGAAGCCAGTCACTGCCCCCCCCCAGCCACTCTAGAAGATGGGGTCCCTAGCAGCCCATCACAGCCTAGATGAAGGGATCCCTAGCCGGCTGTTAGTGCCACCCACCCCCTATAAACAATGTGATGGAGTCCTAAGCAGCCTGTTATTGCCCCCTCTCCTTCCCCCAACAACTTAGTTGCATAATTGGTAATGTTCAATAAATTCCGACCAGTTCAACCAGTGTGTGTGTTTATAACCTATATGACGGGTTCCTAGCAGGCCATCTGTGCCCCCCCACAACCTATAGTACCTATGTGTAAATCACCCTGTGTCCAGTGGGGCACAAGAGAACCCCAGAGTCTATTCTTAGGAATATATGAAGATAAAGTCCTCTGTTCATCAGAGACCATTGCTAGATCGTTAGAAGGGGTGGGGGTTACTATGTTTTTTGTTAGGTGTGCCTGTATCCCATTGTTCTATTGTGTCTGTCTGCCTTGGGAGCAAACTATTATGGCATGTAAATTAGCTGTGAGGGAGGGGGGTTCCTACAACAGCTCTCCCTGCTGATTGGACAGCCTACTGATGAGAAGTTTGAATATCTCCGTGTGTCTGTGGTCAAATAGGCAGTTCATGTTGAGCAGCCAAAATGAGTCCTGCCTAGTATGCGGTTGCAAGTGGTTGGAATATCTGATCTCTATATTCAGACTGGAGGAAGCAATATATGACGGAAGCACTCAAGCAGAGTGTGGGACATTTCGTTACAACGGGGTCTCTATCTGCCCATCACTGCCCCCCACATCCTATATATGATGGGGTCTCCATCTGCCTATCACTGCCCCCCACAACCTATATATGATGGGGTCTCTGAGACCATCACTGCCCCCCACATCCTATATGAGCCTATTACTGCCCCCCACATCCTATATGATGGGGTCTCCATCTGCCTATCACTGCCCCCCACAACCTATATATGATGGGGTCTCTGAGCCCATCACTGCCCCCCACATCCTATATGAGCCCATCACTGCCCCCCACATCCTATATGATGGGGTCTCTATCAGCCTATCACTGCCCCCCACATCCTATATGAGGGGGTCTCCAGCAGGCTGTCCCTGCCCCCCACATCCTATATGATGGGGTCTCCAGCAGATTGACCCCACTTCCTCCTGGGAGACTGGTCTAGCAGTGTAGGGTGCCCATTGGCTGTGAAAGTCATCAGTCAGCTGCCCCCCCCTCCTCTCTCTCACTGTGTTTATAGAGGAACGTCTTTACTTGTATGCTGTCCCTGCCCCCTCCCTATGTATGGCGGTGTCCTGCCCACTGACATGCGGCAATGTTGAGGTTGTGGCAGACACAGACACACCCTCTGGCAGGACATTGTATAGGTTGTTATGGCGCCATTGTTGTGTGAATGGTTTCTGGGCAATAGAGATTTGCTCAGCATACAGAGACACGTACAGTACAGAGTACACTGTCACCATGACACCGCCCCGGAGCTGTGTGCCTGGCCTGCTCTGTGTATATTATTATTATAAAGAATTTATAGAGCGCCAACAGTTTACACCGCACTTTACAATATAAAAGGGAGACAATACAAGAGGATTAGGGGGCCCTGATCAGAAGAGCTTACACTTTATATACGGATATCCCTCATCAACCCTCTTCTATATACGATCACTTCTACATGCAGATCTCAGACTCTGCCCTGCTCATGGACAGCGCTGGCCCAAAGCCGAGACACCTTAGAGGTGCCCCTACAGAAAGCCGCTTATTGTGGGGGCACTCGGTAGGAGGGAGGGGCAAAAAGCACAGAGGAGGGACTCAAGAAGAGGAGGATCCGGGCTGCTCTGTGCAAATGTATTACAGAGGAGGCAACTCCCCCCCCCCCAATAATAATAACACACAAGGCTTTACAGTCACTTCAATTCTCCCAGGTAAACTTGCACACAGTTTAAGAACTCATCAGGTAGGTTGTTCCAAACAACCAATCACAGTTCTGCAGATTTATGCCACCTCTTCCAGAGATTGGGGCTCTGTGGGGGGGGGGGGGGGGTAGTTACATATCTTCCAGAGAACGGGGCGCTGTGAGGGGGGGAGTCGTACCATCTCTTTCAGGACTCCTTGTTCTTCTATACACGGAAGATATTTCTTAATGACATTGGCTGGGTGTTTGGAGGTGGTTGTCCCATCACAAAATAAATTTGGGGTCAATCACAGGCCTCCCTAACGGTTTGGCATGAAGAAAAAACATCTGCCTGGATTTCTCAGCATGGAAGACACCAATGATCCAGACTAAAACCTCAACTTCATTTGCAGAAATGCCGCCCCAAACCTGCACAACACCACCACCATGCTTCACAGTTGGCTGCAGACACAGTTTGGAAAACTGCCTTCTGTTCTGGTCAAACATTTAAAAATGTTGACTCATCAGTCCAGAGAACCAGACACCAGTTTTGAGGACCCCAATTTTCACGCACAGCCCAATCATGCTGGGGGGGTATGGATATTTAGGCCCAAGTCTTCCATGAAGACCTCCAAGAAGACTTCTCCAGACTATGGATGGGTGGGTGGACCTGGAATCCGGGGGTTCATGCAAAGTCTGAACCAATGGCGTCATTAGACGTTTTCTACTCGCTATAGAAGTCGGCATGGGGCGTCTGATCCTTTGCAATCAGGTTCTCCAGATACACCGCGTAAGTACAAATATGCGCCGTTGTATCTGTGCGCCGGACCCACAAACTTAGATACGCCTAAAAACAACTTCATCCCACTGACGTAACTTTCCTACGCTGGCGTAGAGTGGGCGCAAATTTACGTTGGACGCATGTGGCGCTCTCATTGATTTTCCATTCAAATATGCAAATGAGGGAGATACGGCGATTCACGAACGTACTTGCGCAAGTTGTTGTACGTCCGGCATAAAGTTATTCCCCATAGATGAGGCGCAACCCATGCAAAGGTATGAAACTGGGAACACAAGCCTACGTATTGTACGTTGGATGTCTGTGAATATGGGCCGACGTGGGTCTGGCTGGGCGTAGGTTACGTTCACAGCGTACACAGTGATCCGGCGTATCTTAGGCAGTTGTTCTGACGTGGTTGTACGCATGTGCACAGGGATACATCCACGTCTCGACGCATGCGCAGTTCGTTTTAAGTACTTGTCTGGAGCCCGGCCCATCATTTGCGTGGGGTCACGCTTCATTAGCATGGATCACGCCCACTTCCGCCAGCTTACGCTACGCTGGCGCAGAGTTGGGAGCATTTGCTTTGTGAGTTCCATGCTTGCCTCTTCACACTGCGCTGGCGTACCGTAAAAGATACGCTACGGCGGCATAAATGTGTGCCGATGTATGTGAATCCGGGCCTATATATACAGTATATATAATTTTTTTTTTCCTTACAAGTGACACAAAACATTTGCATTCTACTGTTTATATTTAAAAATCCTTCAATATCTTTATCACCCGATCCGTGTCCTTGTACCATCCCCCTGTGATCTGTAACCAGAGCTCCGCTCCGCTCTAAGCCATAAAGGAGCTCAAAGTACACGAAGGACACTTAGAGGAGAGAAGAGGCTTCACAACAACAATCTGGATCCGTCCACATTCCTCCAATAAACACCAATCTGCTGCTTCTGCAGAGCCAACGCATGATCCGGCACAGCAGGTTTTTCCACCAAGGATACGGCTCAGAGACGGCGGGGGCCATAGAGTCACACCAGAAGCAGAGGAAGGGGAGGGAGGCGGAGCTTTGTGGTCATGTGACAATATTAATTTATTATTGTGCAACATTTTATAGATTTTCTATTCATGGAATCTCACAGAATCTTTAGGCCGATTTCAAACAAGGCTCCGGCTTGTAGAGGGGAGGTGTGTGCGCAGCAAGAGGCGACAAAGCTTTGTTGAAGCTTTTAACCAGTTCCTGCCCGACCTAAAGCAGATCAGGACCCTCTTCCTCCAAGTCACACTACTTATACTCACCCCCAGGGGTACGCAGGGCAAGGAGCCAATGACATTGTGACCCTTTACCATGTGATCAGCTGATCCATGTAAACAAATGGCAGCAATTTCCCCTCCTTGGCGCTGACCACTACCCATTATTACACTTAATAGCTAATGATCGGCGCCCCTGGCTATCGGTGTAAATCTCTGCTGTCACAGGAAAGTTGGTGATTGGCTTTCCTGTGACAGCAGAGATTTACACTGATAACCAGGGCGCCTATTATTAGTGCCCCAATTATCAGTGCCCTTCACAGCAGCCCCATCAGTGGCTCCATCACTGCAGCAGCAAAAAAACAAAAACAAAAAAACACTTATTTGCAAAATGTTATAACAAAAACAAAAGAAAAAGCGCCGCCCCACGCCCCCAAAATGATAATTATTTTCTCATTTGTTTAACAATAAATAAATAGGATACAAATCATCTGGGTACAGTGTTACACAATTGTGCAATTGTCACGACATCAAGGACAGATGTGCAGACACGGGGGGGGGGGGGGTGAAGGACAGATGTGCAGACACAGGGAGGGGAGGGTTTGGGGAAACATGCGATGATCAGACCGCCAGCGTGAATGAAATCGGTGGATGAATGGAGGACGCCAGAGTCAGGAAGGTGCTGCCATCTACTGACCACTACCCGCCATTACACTTCATTCACTGAAGGATCTCCTTGTAGTATAAATTTCTTCTGATAATAATAGTAAAGGATTTATATCACACCAACAGTTTGCGCATCGGTTATTTTAGGAAATTATATTTTTTATATATGGGGAGGTTTGATTTGGGGTAATGTGTGATCATTGGACGGGGATAAGATATGCAGACATAGGAAGTGGAGATGTGTGGACATTGGTTGGGGAGCGGGGGGACAGATGTGCAGACACAGGGGAGGGAGGGGACGGTTTGTGTTGGGAAGATGTGTGGACATGGCATTGGGGTGGGGGGGGCAGAGGGGACGGACAGGTGTGTAGACACAGGGGGAGGATTTTGTTTGGGGAGATGTGTGGACATAATGGGGGCGGGGACGGTCAGGTGTGTAGACACGGGGGAGTTTTTTTTGGGGGGGAAATGTGTGGACATGGTGGGGGGGCAGAGGACAGATGTGCAGACACAGGGAGGGAGGGGAGAATTTGGTGAAACGTGTGATGATCAGACCGCCAGCGTGAACAGAATCGGTGGATAATTTGAGGACGCAAGAGTCAGGAAGGTGCTGCCATCTACTGACCACTACCCGCCATTACACTTCATTCACTGAAGGATCTTCTTGTAGTATAAATTTCTTCTGATATTATTATTAATAATAAAGGATTTATATCACACCGACAGTTTGCGCATTTCTTATTTTAGGAGATATTTTTATATATGGGAGAGGTTCGATTTGGGGTAACGTGGAGATGTGTAGACATGGGTGTGGAGGGGGGACGCCACAGATGGGGGCAGACACAGGGTGGGGAAGTGGCGGCAGAGGTGCGGACATGGGGAGATGTGCAGAAAAGGGGTGGGCACAGGGCGGGCGGTGTGCAGACACCAATGATATCCGGCCCCCGTGTCACGCCCCCCCATTTATAGCTCCCAGTTTATTACCTCCCATCCGTCCGGCTCCAGGAATTCCTTCTTCTGTGTCGCTGCCAAGAACTCCTGCAGATCGAGCAGCCGATCTTTATTGGTATCCACCTGGAGAAGACACCAGACACGGCTGTCACAGGGATCCGCACACTGCGCTCATCTCCCATAACAACCAATCAGACAGACAGAAAAAACTGCTGGCTGCCATGACAACAGTTCAGATATTGTCTCGGTGGACTTTGCACTGACCACCAAGAGGCCCCTATGGCAGCCCTCTACCTACCTGCCCCCCCCCCCCCATCATTTATACCAACACATTGGGGTAACATACAAGTTATTGTGGACATCACCACCAAGCATGTAACATACATGACCTCCCCCAACACACAGAGATGATGCCCCCGTGTTGGTGAGGACCGGCAGCCCATTCAGTCCAATAATTTGCCACCCGCGCCAATTTGCTATAGCTAATCAATCAGAGACCCCAGGGAATAATTTTAGGTCGGGGGAGGGCAGGCAGGGTCACTATAATTCTAGCAGACAGAGAGGATTCCTCAACTACCCCATAATATTCCCTGACAGACGTCACCTCGTTCATCACGTGTTCCCTCATCTTCAGCCGCTCCTCCTCCATCTCCACCATATCATCCTCCTCATTCTTCGAGTCGTACGCCTTCTCCAGCTGCAAAACACAACACAGAGCATTGCACCGCGTGGGCGGGTCTCTTCCCTCCGGGTGAGGGGCATGCTGGGTAATGGAGGTCGGCCACTTACCTCCTTGGTGAAGAGCGCTTCCAGTTCCTGCTCATCGATGAAGTTGTCTCCATTAGTATCTGGAACAAGACAAACGTTACTACCCCGCATCAGAGTCCCCCCCCCCCCCCCCATAGATCACAGGGTCACCCCCCCATAGATTTATCACAGAGGCACAGCCCCCTCCCCATGTAAGATAACGCCCCCCCATGTGATACAACCCCCATAGATTTATCACAGAAGCGTCAGTCTGCTCTCCATATGATTGAGGGCGGAGTCATACACTACTACAGGCTGATGAGGTGATCAGACATGGTGGCACAGACACCAAACACAAGCAAAGAACCCGCTTCCCCCTCCCCACGTCTGATGATTCAATATATGGAAGGTGAACGAGAGATGAACGTCTACAACCCCCGATAATTCTTCATCACCAACTCCTAGGGGCTTCCAACAACAGCAACCAAGAAACCATCCCTCACTCACCGTGCAGCTTAAAGAAAGTCTTTGGGTCAAAGTCACTGGGGTCCAAACCATCGGTTTCCTGCCACACCTCCTTCAGCTGGTCCTGACTGCCCTGGAGGAAAGAGCAGAAGAGGGTTTATACTGGGGGAGGAGGAAGAGGGATTGATGGTTTATACTGGGGGGAGGAGGATGATGATTGTTTATAAAATTGTTTATACTGGGAGGGGGGAGGAGGAAGAAGAGGATGGTTTATACTGGGAGGAAAGGGAAGGAAGGAGATGGTTTATATTGGAGGAGCGGTTCCTGTCTTCTCACCGGATGGTTAATTTTTGGGTGGTCTTTATGCTTCTTCCTCATCTCCTCGTATTTGGCCTCCTCCTCCTTCCTCTGCTCCTCAGTTAGGGTTTTCAGGCGTTCTCGTCGTTCATGTTCCTTTATCATCTCATATCGCTTATACTCATCATGGCGCTCCTTATCGAAGTTCTCCAGGTCTTTTGTTGCCTAAAACACACAGAGCACATCATCAGCCAACAGCCTTCTAGAGAAGAGATTACAATCGTTTTTGGGTCAGTTTTATTATTTATTTATTTTTACAATCTTTGTTTTACAAGTAAATATTTCATACAGGACAAAGGATTCCTCTTAGCACTATGGGATAGCTAAGAGGGCGCAGATCTCTCAGACAGGCTGTCTCTCATTGACACTTTTTGATCATTGACTTTTTGATCCCGCCATTCATCCCGCCCTCTCCCACCATTCATTTTTGTTGGTAAAAAATTAATTTGTTCCAAAATTCAATGTTAAAAGCAAACAAATAATTTTGAACCATTTTCCAGTGACCTTCACCAAGCCGGTAAACGTAACGAGGATTTTCCTATGAATTTTTGTTGTACAATGTAGCAGTGTATGGCAAAGTACAACACTCCCATTCCCATCCTCCTCCATCCAACACTCCCATTCCCATCCTCCTCCATACAACACTCCCATTCCCATCCTCCTCCATACAACACTCCCATTCCCATCCTCCTCCATCCAACACTCCCATTCCCATCCTCCTCCATCCAACACTCCCATTCCCATCCTCCTCCATACAACACTCCCATTCCCATCCTCCTCCATACAACACTCCCATTCCCATCCTCCTCCATACAACACTCCCATTCCCATCCTCCTCCATCCAACACTCCCATTCCCATCCTCCTCCATCCAACACTCCCATTCCCATCCTCCTCCATCCAACACTCCCATTCCCATCCTCCTCCATCCAACACTCCCATTCCCATCCTCCTCCATACAACACTCCCATTCCCATCCTCCTCCATACAACACTCCCATTCCCATCCTCCTCCATACAACACTCCCATTCCCATCCTCCTCCATACAACACTCCCATTCCCATCCTCCTCCATACAACACTCCCATTCCCATCCTCCTCCATACAACACTCCCATTCCCATCCTCCTCCATACAACACTCCCATTCCCATCCTCCTCCATACAACACTCCCATTCCCATCCTCCACCATACAACACTCCCATTCCCATCCTCCACCGTACAACATTCCCATTTCCATCCTCCTCGCTGGACACTTTACAATGAACAACGAGCGCTGCAGCTCCACCTACAATCTGGGTGGGCCAAAGTCCCAGGATCAGCAAACTCAGCTAATCAAGGCGGGCAAAGGCCCTGAACCCTGAAGAAGGCGGGGAGAAGATGTCAGCCTATCGCAGGGGGTCCAACGCCAACTCGTTCTATTTCGCATTTTTTTTCTTTTTTATGTGAAAGCCGACTGGTAATGTTATTTGGTTTGTGCCGACTATCACTCTGGACAGTGCGATCTACATGTAAACTATTTTTTACACGTGTATCTCCCCTCCCCCATACAGCTATCAGAATACAAGTTCTGCGTCGGAAGATGTGAAAGTGAGTCGAGAGCGCCACCTGCTGGAGTCCTATAGAAGCACTTGTGTGACATTTCATATTCGTCATTCTTTATTTATAATGGAGCGAAGAACACCCCCTCCCCCAAAAATAAAAATGAAAACATTTATATGTAAATAGCACAACAAAAAGTAAAAAAAAAAAAAAATGTTACAAAATAACAAATCGCAGATTAGAGCTCCTTTCATTGGAACAGCAACTTATCTCTCAATGAAGCTTCCAAAACAGTTCTGCACTTGGGATTGGCCGTCTCCCCGTCACTTCCTGTCCCCAAAACACAAGAGGAAAGTCCCTGCTTAGACAGGTGTCCCCACTGTTAAGGGAGGGGGAAGGGGGTTGGGTCAGGATCTTGGCTAGTACCTACCTAGTAGAATTAGGTAGGGAGGGAAAGAGGTGACGGGGGGAGCTTGAAGTCCTGAGTGAGCTCTCTCCCTGAGCTTCGGGAGCTCTCATCCTTCCTGGTAGGGAAGGGTTGGGAGAAAAGCCTGTGGTGATTGTGCCCCTGGTGTGGCAGTCCAGGGGTGCGTATCTGCACAAGTGTTGAGGGCACTTCGAGTTTGGCACCTTGGTCACGTCACACCACACACACACACACACACACTTTTTTCACATCTCCCTCTAGGGCTGGGCCTTTGGGCTGGGACCAGAGTAATTTTTGATTCCTGGCCGGAGGACCGGTCATCATACTGCACGATGGTCACTTTTCACTCTTCGTCATCTTCCTTCTCCCCACTTTCTTATGATTTACAACTCAAAGGGTGATCATGCCCCTACTAGTGTTACTTTCACAAAACCCAGAGACCCCATTAGGTTGTCACTCCTCTATCAGGAGGTCACCGCCGTAGCCGAAAACTTGCATATACATAAGGGGTGATATCCCACAGAGAAAGACCAAAAGTGGAATACCTCTGGGGATATAAGGAGCTACTATAGGCAGTGATGGACAGTATGGAGGTCATACTCTATACTGTCCATCACTGCCTATAGTAGCTCCTTATATCCCCAGAGGTATTCCACTGTTGGTCTTTCTCTGTGGGATATCACCCTCTATGGGCCAGATTCAGGAACACTTGCGCTGGAGTATTTCGATATGCGCCGCGTAACTGTGATGATGCGCCGTCGTTTCTATGTGCCCGTACCCACCAAACTAGATGCGCCCAATAACGGGTCATTTGCGACTGGCGGAACGTTCCGACGCCAGAGTATCGTCAGCGCTTAATTTCGTTGGGCGCATCAGTCGCGCCTATTGATTTCCCCTGCAAATATGCAAATGAGGGATTTTTCACAATTCACGAACGGATTAGCACCATACGCTGGCTACATGCGCCGCGCGTATCTCGTCCGTCCGGCGCAAAGTTATTTCTACAAAAGGCTGCTTTATCTTTACTCCAGATGGCCACAGGTCAGCAGGAGAGCAGCTACAGCAGCGTTACCGACGATAAGAGCTAGCTGAGCACCCCCACTTGCAGGACAACACCTCTGTCCATGCTTGTCTGTCAAATTTTACAGCCATGGAGGAAGACATCATAGGTCTCCATAGCCGAGATGACGGCTGACAGCTCCTGGCCATTAAAGTTCAGCTTTCTCCTGTGTGTTTGCGGGGAACGGGAGCAGCCATCTCAAAACAAAAGTAACATCACTGCGGGGAGGGGGAGCAGGATATACTTTAGTGCCGAAATGGCGCTTCTACGGGCGCATTTAAACGCCCAACGGAAGGCATTGCGCTGACGTTTCCCGTGAAGTGGTGCCGACGGAAGTTGTGAGCATGCGCACAAAGGGGGCGAGTGGAGCCGCACTCACTGCGCATGCTCCGTGGTTGATGCGCTGAACGTAAGCCTCTGCGCTGGGCTCCGCCCATCATTTACATATGATCACACCCACTTCCACTTGCGTCGGGTTACGCCAGCGCATTATCGTTACTCTGGCGCAAGTTTACGCGCAACTGCTATGTGAATTACAGGACTTGCGCTGAAAGGGTCTTCAGAGTAACGTAAATGAGAAGCGTTACTCTGGAGCAAAGATGCTCTCATCTACCTGAATCTGGCCCTATGTATATTCTTTTGATTTACCCCTAGTGTTGTCACTTTCTTGTATTTTTTTGCTGGATTGTTACACGTTTTTGTCACAGTGTAATTAGTAGGGTGCGGGTCCTCGGGCCAGCCCTAAACGTCTTGGGAGTGGGTGAACATGGCCTTCTGGCTTAGTTCGCCTGCTCTCATGAGGTCTCCCTTCGGGGGAGCCCCACCTAGTACTTGGGTGGGTCCGTTTCAGCAGACCTTCCAGACAACGGGGTCCGGGTGGGTCTGTTTCGGCCAGATGGACCTCAGTCCCCGTCTGGATCCTAACGCCCCGGGGGATCGGGGTAAGGTCCTTCTCTATGGAGGATAGACGTAGCACCCGTTGCACGTTTTGCGTTTTACTCTTTATGCATGTGCACATTTTTTGTGTTTGGCTGTGTTTCCCCACTGGAAGATTTCACCTCACTTCCTGTTCCCGTGACATTTTGGACTCTCATTACTTCCTGTCAGGGACACCAGGACAAATGGGGTGAATCTCCCAAACAAAAAAAAAAGATACCAATTTATATGAAAATTTACACCGCCATTCATCCAGGAAAATCGCAAACTTTTCTGTGCATTTCCTCTGCGCCACCTACTGGCCATATTGTGGTACTTTGCTACTCTCCATAATAAAAGAACATTCTGGCTTACATTCGTTTTGTGCAAATTGGATGATAACAATTCACTATGCACAGTTTGGGGGGGGGGGGGAGGAAGAAGAGGGCGGAGAGCACACAGCTCCAGGGGGGAGGGGGGGGTTGGAGGGTGGAGAGTGTACAGCTCAGAGCCTTTGTCCCGTCTTCTGAAAGAGACAATTATAATAAAGTGACAAAGACAGAACACTCACCGCTTTGATCAACATGTCCAAGTCTTGGGGTTCAAACGAATTGGGGTTCATGTGATTCAGGTGGTCGAACTGCTTTATGAGGGCCTTCCGATCGATGGAAGAACCTACAGGAGGCAGATGACAGAAATGTTATAACACCCACAATTATACCCTATAATTGGGTCCTCATCCCCCCTCCCATATCATAAACCACCAACCAATTATTGGGGTCCCCATCCCCCCATCTATACAACCAATTATTGGGGTCCCTGTCCTCCATCATAAACAACCTATAATAATTGGGGTCCCCGCCCCCCATCATATACACCTATAATAATTGGGGGTCCCCCCCATCATATGTCATCTATAAAGTCTCTCACTCTCTGGACCACTGAGCTTCGCTTTGATCAGCATGCGCAGCCGCGACACCTCCTGTCTCTTGAGCTCGTCCAGCTTGGTGCGAATGTGATGACCAACCAGATCCAACTCCCTGCTGATCCTCCCGCTCTGCGGAGAGTTATGGGGGACAATGTCAGGTACAGAAACCGTACAGGGAGTACAGAGAGATATCAACACCGACACACACACACACACACACACACCATTATATACACACAATGGACTGTTGTCTTTATTCATTTATACAGATCTACAATCACCGTCCAAGGGTTTTATTGCAGAGATCAAAGACAAGTGCAACATTTCGGAGTCACGCAGGACCCCTTCATCAGGCAGATCTGATGAAGGGGTCCTGCTGAAACATTGCACTTGTCTTTGTGATGTGATCTCCCTGCAACAAAAACTTTAGACGAGGTCCCAGGTCTGGCAAACCCGCCCCCCCATGCCTGGACCCCAGGTCAGCTCTCACGTCTGGACCCCCGCCCCGATCACGCCGGGCCCCCAGGTCAGCTCCCATGTCTGGACCCCCACCACCATCACACCTGGACCCCTGGTCAGCTCTTACATCTGGACCCCCGCCCCCATCACACCTGGACCCCTGGTCAGCTCTTACATCTGAACCCCCGCCCCCATCACGCCTGGACCCCAGGTCAGCTCCCACGTCTGGACCACCGCCACTATCACGCCTGGACCCCAGGTCAGCTCCCACGTCTGGACCCCAGGTCAGCTCCCACGTCTGGACCACCGCCACTATCACGCCTGGACCCCAGGTCAGCTCCCACGTCTGGACCACCGCCACTATCACACCTGGACCCCAGGTCAGCTCATACGTCTGGACCACCGCCACTATCACGCCTGGACCCCAGGTCAGCTCCCACATCTGGACCACCGCCACTATCACGCCTGGACCCCAGGTCAGCTCCCACGTCTGGACCACCGCCACTATCACGCCTGGACCCCAGGTCAGCTCCCACGTCTGGACCACCGCCACTATCACGCCTGGACCCCAGGTCAGCTCCCACTTCTCGACCCCTGCCCCCATCATGCCTGGACCCCCGGTCAGCTCTTACATCTGAACCCCTGGCCCCATCACGCCTGGACCCCAGGTTAGCTCCCACGTCCGGAAGAGACTGAAAGGGAAACAGATTTTCCAGGCTGAGAATTAGTGACTCAATCAGTACAAAGATTTTCCTGGTCAGAAGAGATGACAGGAGCGATGCCTTGGCACAGGTCACCTGACCAGCTGCCCCAGGAACACCAACCTCTAGGCCAGTGATGGCGAACCTCGGCACCCCAGATGTTTTGGAACTACATTTCCCATGATGCTCATGCACTCTGCAATGTAGTTGAGCATCATTAGAAATGTATTTCCAAAACATCTGGGGTGCCAAGGTTCACCACCATTGCTCTAGGCAATACAGCAACAGGTAGAGACTGTATATTCGGCTCTGATTGGTTGTTAGGGCAACACAGACAGTTCCAGTGTCTGAGATGTGGATGAATGAAGTTGAGCTTGGTTTGCTGGTATGACAGTTCAGCGGCAGGTCCCTGTCCACACCGGGTCCCGTCAATTAGTCCTGACCCCCCCCCCCCCCCTTACCTTGATGTCCTCAATATCCGCCGCCTGCATCTTCTCTCTGAAGTGTTTGTCCGTTTCTAGAATTTCCACCACTTCCCGGAAATATCGGTCATAATAGAGTCCTGTGTCCTGGAAGAGAGCGAGAGAGACACCCAACATTATTTAGTTATTGCTCCGCATCAATAATCACCCCATCCTGAGGGGCCAATCTCACCATTTATATACAGGGGGGAGGGGAAATAATGATTGTCTCAACTGCAGATTGTGACATAGATATTAAGGTCTATCATTTTATATGATAGAGACAGAATATCAACCAAAACTCCAGAGAGATCACATGATACAAATGTTATAAATGCAGGAAAATAAGTATTTGACCCCCTTAGTAGTTGGGGGGAGGTTCCTCAGTAGTTGGGGTGGGTCCTTGTTGGGAAGCACAGAGGTCAGACGTTCTTGTAGTCGGTGATCAGGTCTTCACACATCTCAGGAGGGATTTTCTCTTTAAAGATCTTCTCTAAATCCTGAAGGTCTCTTGGCACCGCAAAGTTTCATCTCCTCCATACATTTTTTATAGGATTAAGGTCTGGAGACTGGCTGGGCCACTCCCATCACCTTCATGTGCTTCTTCTTGAGCCCCTTCTTTGTTGCCTTGGCGGTATGTTTTGGGTCATTGTCATGCTGGAAGAACTATCCCCCACCCATCTTCAGTGTTCTGTCTAAGTGAAGGAGGTTCTCCTCCAAGATCTTACAATACGTGGCCCCGCCCATTGGCCCCTCAATGCGGCAAAGTCGGCCTGGACCATTATCAGAGAAACCCCCCAAATCCTCATGTTTCCCCCTCCCCGTGTGACTGTAAGGAAGGGGTTCCTGGGGTCATAGTCACCATTCTTCTTCCTCCAAACACGGCGAGTCGAGTTGATACCAAAGAGATGAATTTCGGTCTCATCCGATCACAGAACTTTCTCCCGATCTTCTCTGAATCATTTAGATAATCGTTCGGAGACTTCAGACGGTCTGTACTTGTATCTTCCTGAGGAGGGGGCCCTGCGGGGGCTGCAGGATTCCAATCCATGGCGGGGTATTGTGTTCCCAATGGTGCGTTTGGTGACTGGTCCCAACTGAGATCCTTCACAAGCTCCTCCCACGTAGTTCTGGGCGGATCCCTCACTTTTCTCATGACCATCCTCACCCCATGAGAAGAAATCTTGCATGGAGCTCCAGACCGAGGAGGACGATCGATCAGACAAGGGGGGACGATCGATGGAGATTTTGAATTTCTTCTATTTGTGAATAATAATCGATCCAACAGTTGTCTCCTCTCACGAGATTCTTACTGAGGGTCTTGTAGCCCCTCCCAGCCTTGTGCCGATCTCCGATCTTCTCCCCGACGTCCTCTGACAGGTCTGTGGTCTCCCCCATGATGGTGAGATGTGATTGGAGGAAATATTCTGTGGACGGGTGTCTTCTATACATAACGACCTTCTTCCATTGACAGGACTGATCTGTGTACCACATGAGCACCCCTGTAGGCAGTCTGTGTATATCATGTATGTACACACACACACACACACACACCATATATACTATATACACACACACACACACACACACACACACCACATGAGTGCCCCCTGTAGCCAGTCTGTGGGGGGGAGAATTATTGTTGGTCAGGGGGGTCAAATACTTATTTTCCTCCATTTATAACATTTGTATCATGTGATCGCTCTGGATATCTGGTTGATATTCTGTCTCTATCATATAAAATACACCTATGAGAAAAATAATAGACCCTTCATTTCTATGTAAGGGGGGAATTTACACAATCTGCAGGGGTGATATGTCAGCACTTACATGACCCGGATTAGAAACAAATTATATAAGTGGAAATCTCATCCTCATTCCCAGAATGGACGTCACCAATAAAATGTGTGAAACTACTGCCATCCCCCCCCCCCCCCCCAATCCTCTCTTTGCCCCATCATATCCACCCTCCCAGCACACTGTACAGGTGGGGGGGGGGGGGGGGAGCTGGGTATGGCCAGGAAGGATTGCTCTGCGGGGCGATGTGCATTACATTCAGAGGAGACATCGGGGGACGGAATGTCTTATTAAATGAGAACCTGTCACCAAAAAATCATCACATAGGGAACTTTTTTTTTTAGATGGTAAAAAAAAAATTAAAAATTTAAGTTACACCCAAGCACAATATCCCCCCCAAAAAAAAAAAAATTGACCCCCCCCCGCACAAATGTAAACGAATGCGTTTGGGTGCATGAAAATGTCTATTGCGACACATTGCCGCACACAGACAGACAGACTCCCAGAACCAGGAGGATCGTCACTTACCGGATATTCAGCCTTCTGTCCTTCCTCCGGGGTCTCCACCTTCACTTTGGTCTTATCAGTGTCTATAGGAACCGCCTGCGTCCTCGCCACGATATACGCCAACAGCAACCCGCCGAGTCCCGCCCATCGCCATCGTATCTGAGGGGAACAGGAACACGTTCAGGAAGACATTTAGGAGTATCAGACCACTGCAAATCTGCGAAGACCTGGCCGTCCCTCTAAACTTTCAGCTCATACAAAGGAGAAGACTGATCAGAGATGCAGCCAAGAGGCCCATGATCACTCTGGATGAACTGCAGAGATCTACAGCTGAGGTGGGAGACTTTGTCCATAGGACAACAATCAGTCTTATAATGCACAAATCTGCCCTTTATGGAAGAGTGGCAAGAAGAAAGCCATTTCTTAAAGATATCCATAAAAAGTGTTGTTTAAAGTTTGCCACAAGCCACCTGGGAGACACACCAAACATGTGGAAGAAGGTAGAGATAAAGGAGTCACCGCTCCAGGTGGGATCACTAAATGGTTACAGGTGGTGCAGGATACCGAGGGTGCTGGCGGTGCACTAAGCAAAATGAAGACAAAGAAAAATGGATAGCCGCACTCCAAAACCTGATGGGTGGTCTTTTATTCAATAGACAGCATGTACAAAAATAGGGTCACAGCAGTGGAAACAAGGAACAGCCGATGCGTTTCTCACTGGATCAGTGCTTATTCATGGCTGAATAAGCCATGAATAAGCACTGATGCAGTGCGAAATGCGTCGGCTGTTCCTTGTTTCCACTGCTGTGACCCTATTTTTGTACATGCTGTCTATTGAATAAAAGACCACCCATCAGGTTTTGGAGTGCGGCTATCCATTTTTCTTTGTCTTCATGTGGAAGAAGGTGCTCTGGTCAGATGAAACAAAAAATCGAACTTTTTGGCAACAATACAAAATGTTATGTTTGGAGTAAAAGCAACACAGCTCATCACCCTAAACACACCATCCCCACTGTGAAACATGGTGGTGGCAGCATCATGGTTTGGGCCTGCTTTTCTTCAGCAGGGACAGGGAAGATGGATGGAGCCAAATACAGGACCATTCTGGAAGAAAACCTGATGGAGTCTGCAAAAGACCTGAGACTGGGACGGAGATTTGTCTTCCAAAAAGACAATGATCCAAAACATAAAGCAAAATCTACAATGGAATGGTTCACAAATAAACAAATCCAGGTGTTAGAATGGCCAAGTCAAAGTCCAGACCTGAATCCAAATTGAGAATCTGTGGAAAGAACTGAAAACTGCTGTTCACAAACGCTCTCCATCCAACCTCACTGAGCTCGAGCTGTTTTGCAAGGAGGAATGGGCAAAAATGTCAGTCTCTCGATGTGCAAAATTGATAGACACACCCCAAGCGACTTACAGCTGTAATCGCAGCAAAAGGTGGCGCTACAAAGTATTAACTTAAAGGGGTTGTAAAAGGGGTTGTAAAGGTAAAAAAACATCTGACAGCACCGCTCTCTCCCCCCCCCCCGTTTTACTTACCTTACCGTTCGAAACTCCCGGGCGCTTCCACGTCATCCTCTTCGGTTCCCTGCCTGCCCATTGATTGGCTAGGCTGGGCGGATTGATAGCAGCGCTGCCATTGGCTGGCGCTGCCGTCAATCACAGCGGATGATGCGGCGCGCCGGGGGAGGAGCCGAGTGATACAGTCGGCGTCTATGGCCGCCGCTGTATCACGGGAGCGCGCTCGCAAAAGCCTTCCACCGTGCGAGCGCCCTCGCATGAAGATGGAAAGCTTTTGCGAGGAGGAGCCCAGACAGCCGCCGAGGGACCCCAGAAGACAGCTTTCCGGGCCACTCTGTGCAAAACGAACTGCACAGTGGAGGTAAGTATAAAATGTTTGTTATTTAAAAAAAAAAAAAAGTCCTGACTTTAGTGTCCCTTTAAGGGGGCTGAATAATTTTGCACACCCAATTTTTTTTTTAAAAGTTTGAAATATCCAATAAATTTTGTTACACTTTACAAGGCACTGTACCTGTCAAACAACAAGTACCCCTCCCACTGGATACTGATACGACTACTACATGAATACCAAAGTAATAATTAATCCTTAAACCAAAAAAAAAAAAAACAATCACAATAAAAAGTTCATTAAAATTCCAAAACTGTTCGATGCAACAAGAAAACTCCAGAAATCCAAAAATAAAAGAGCTGAAAGTCCTAAACGTGCAAAAAAAATGTGCGTCTGTGTCTCTTCCCCAACGCCGCCCTCCACGCCCTTATCAACTATGACTCATCAGCTGTCAGCGGGCTTCCCCACCGACAGATGGATGTAAAAGATAAAGATTGACGGCTATTGCCCGGCAACAGAAAAGTGTTAATATAAATAAAAACACATGTGCGCAGCAAAGCCCCCCTCCGCCCATGTAGAGCATGTAGTCTGGAATGGTTCAGGCTCGCTTGTCTCTTCTCCCCCCCCCCTCCCTTTTCTGACCTGCATGCTCAGATCAGGGTCTGGTATGGATTGTGGGGGGGACTTTTTTCAAATGCCGGCATTCTTTATATTCATCTGTCATACAGTATATGATGCCATCTGTCCCCAGCCAATGACAGATAACGGTACCGGCCCACTGCCAGTGACAGGAGATTGCTGCGGCCAATCACATAACAGTTGTAAACAATGATGGGCCTTGTTACATGCCATCCACTGTGTACTGTTGTGATGAGCTCCGATTGGTCATAGTGATCACATGGTAAATACAGGGCCCATTGCAGCACATCTGTACCATGTGATTAGCTGTGGCCAATTACAATAGTAAAACACTGAATGAGTTTTCAGTCAGAAAAAAATGGTTGCTTAGAGCTGTATAATGCAGATATAATCAATTATAGTGTGTAAAAAAAAAAATAATCCTGATAATTTCCCAGAGGAGTGCAGTGTCTCTGTGGTAACGCTGTATTGCTCTGGTCACTGCATGAAAGAAAGAAAAAAGTACATTTTTTTTTTTCCCATCCTGATCCCCCCCCCCCAGTGATGTGGTGACCTCTATACATGTTCAGTCCTTCCCGACAAACCTGTTATGCGCCATCGCCTCTCATTTGCCTCGGAGGCCTCCGACCTCGTCCTACCAGGTGCTTGCAGAACCGGCTGATATCCCCCCCAGGGGGGTCCCACATTTCTCCTTCTCCTGGGACTTTACCATGGCTATACACAATACACCCCCGCCCCCTTTTACTATCCAAGTTTGATTTCCGTGCCTCCAATATATGGCCAAGTGTCCATTCACACTTGTATTACTTGTCATCTGATTGTGGACACCTGGGGGGGGGGGGGGGGGGGGGGGAATCAGTGCCAAAATCGATGGGGTGTCAGATCTCATAATATCCTGAGGACCGGTCCTTCTATTCTACATTGTATTATTTTTATCACCAATCAGCTGAGAAATGTATGTGGTGACTGGTGGGAGAAGAGTGGCGCATGCGAGGCCTGGCGGGAGAAGAGCGGCGCACGCAAGGCCTGGCAGGAGAAGAGCGGCGCACAAGATGATTGGCAGGACGCCGCTCTTTTATTATTGCTCTGGTCAGAAATTTAAAGATTATGAAAACTTTGTTTTACAATTTATTCATTTTCCAGAAAACTGCCCATGCCTCTTACAGAACACCTCGGACCTGCTTTCTAAAAAGGGGCGATTTGTTTTGGCATTATAAAAAGGGCCTGCAGATAAAGAATGGACACGGATTTGGGGGATTTTCACCAAGGAAATGGAGCCGAATATATTTTTTGGCCGAAATTTAAGAAAAGTGATTTGCAAAATTTTACAAACAGAAAAAGTTTTTTTTTTTCTTTCATTTATTTAGCAAAAAAATAAAACCCCCCCCTGTGATTAAATACAACCCAACAGAATGCTCTATTTGTGTATACAAAGGGATTAAGACCCCTTTTCACATTGAGGCAGTTTTCAGGCGTTTGCGCGATAGAAATAGCACCTGAAAACCGCCTCCCATTTATTTATGGGGGGGGGGGGGGCATTTTTCGGGATGTTGGGAAGAGTCCTGTAAGCAGCATCTTTGGGGGATGCTATACAACTCTCCTCCATTCCAATGAATGGGCAGCGCTTCCAAATCACCTCAGAAGCACCGAAACACGCATTGACCCTTTCTTGGGCCACTAGTGGGGGGTAAAAGCACCACATAAACAGCAGTAAAGTGCCGCTAAAACGAGTGGTGCTTTGCCACCAACACTCGGCGGACCCAGTGTAAAAGGGGTAGGTCATATGGATACAAGGTTACATGAGTAATTGTCACTCAAAGTGTGAGAGCGCTGAAAGCTGAACATTTTCATGGGCAGGATGGAGGGGAAGGGGGGGGGACGACTCTGACCACTATACATGTACAGTCCTGACAAACCTGCCCTGCGCCATTGCCTCTGACCTCGTCCTACCAAGTGCTTGCAAAACCGGCTGATATTCCCCTGGGGGGGTCCCTCTTTTTCTCCCCTAGGACTTTACCTTGACTATTAGCAATCATTCTCACAGACCGATACACCTCCCCCCCCCTTTTCCTTTCATCACCTAAGTCCGTCCCCCTTCTTCTTCTCTAGGCAGATTGTTTGGTTGTATAAATACGATACTCATCAAAATGTTACATTATAGATGATCTTTTGCACAAATATTTACACCTGAAGAAAGAAAAGCATACGGTACAAAGCGCGTTGGATTTTGGTCTTTCCATTCTCATGGTGTACAGAACAATGCGGCTCCTTGTGGAGTGATGTAGATTTGTATGCAGGCCGCCTCGCTCTGTTTTTATTATTTTATGTTCATATGAATAAAGTTTGTTATACATTCATAAAAAATAAAAATTCAGTGTTGTCCCCCATAGAGGGTGCACTCCTGTGGGAGGAGTGAGGAGCGCCGCCTTCTACTCCATCAACACAAACTTACCTTCCTATAACAAATAAGATAAAGTGTATATCTACGGGTTGTGTTGGGGGCAGGGCTCAGCGCACCCAGTGAAGGAATATAGAGTATACGCCCCCTCGGATATCCGGCTCCGCCCACAATTATTCATACAAAATCAAACAAATTTAGTTATCTCAGATGAAGTCCCTGGGTGGGGAGGGGGACTCAGTCCTATCAGTAGACTACATTCCCCCCCAATGGGGTGTCAGATCTCATAACATGGTGGGACAAGAGCGGCGCAGGCGAGGACGGGCGGGACAAGAGCGGCGCAGGCGAGGACGGGCGGGACAAGAGCGGCGCAGGCGAGGACGGGCGGGACAAGAGCGGCGCAGGCGAGGACGGGCGGGACAAGAGCGGCGCAGGCGAGGACGGGCGGGACAAGAGCGGCGCAGGCGAGGACGGGCGGGACAAGAGCGGCGCAGGCAAGGACGGGCGGGACAAGAGCGGCGCAGGCAAGGACCGGCGGGACAAGAGCGGCGCAGGCAAGGACCGGCGGGACAAGAGCGGCGCAGGCAAGGACCGGCCGATGATTGGTCAGTATTGATCCTCATTGCCACCCCTGGGAATGGGATGGATGTTGGGACGGGAATGATGGCGACACATTTCCGGATAATCCCGGATCTGTAATATTTATCTCTGGAGGAGGACAGAGACGTGTTGTGTGTCCCGGGAGAACCGGTCTGACTACAGAGATTATTCCCCCAGGGGAGAGAACATCCCCCCCCTCCCCCCACCATCATCCCTCATCTCTACATTATAAATGTATTTTATTGAGATTTTATGTGAGAGACACAAAGTGTCACATAATTGTGAAGTGGAAGGAAAATTATACAAATAAATATGTGAAAAGTGTGGAGGGGGAGGGGGACATTAGAGTGTAAGCTCTTCTTTACAGAGACTGATGTGACTGTGGGGGGGGAGGGGACATTAGATTGTAAGCTCCTGTGGTTCCCGTCGATCTTTGTATGGAGATGAGGATCAGGTGATAAGCGGAGTGTTTACCCCCCGCGGGGCTCAGCAGTGACACATCAGAAGGTCACGGATGTCTCGGTGTTGCCAGGAGAAGATTTCATTTCTATCCGGCATCACGAGTCGGCGCTGAGTACACAAGATGAGATATAAAGAGATCACATGACACCATCACAGGAATACTGTACTGATCCACCATTAATAAGTACTGAGTGTAAGCTCCTGGGGTCAGATATACACGGCGAGTGATACGAAGAATAACCCGACATACAAAAAAGATGCGCAATTATCAAAAGCATGGGATAAATTAGGGCTGCAACTAACGATTTTCATAATCGATTAGTTGGCCAATTATTGTTGTTTTGATTTATCGGATAATAGCCTTAAAAAGAAAAAAAAGAATTTTTACATTTTTTTGGGCCAATTTGATGCCGGGCAGATTACAAAACACAAATTGGCGCAAAAACACATTCCATGCTTTTCTGTAACTTCTCCATTGGAGTATATTGAACAAAAAATCCCGCCGTTTTGTGTTAATTAGTCCCCACCCCTTTCCAAATACGCAACAGCTGAAAAAAAATCCTGGATGTGAACGTCTCCCATAGGAAACCATGGAAATGAACTGCAGTGCGTTTCTGCAAAAAGCACCAAAACACAGAGGTGTGATCCGGCCTGATATATTTAGTAACATAATGGGGGGAGGGGGGTAAAAAGTACAAAAAGAGCAAATAATCGCCACTGTAAGGGGGTCATTGTTACTGTGGGACAGTGAAAGTGATATTTACAGGAGAGATTTGATTTTTTGTATAAAGGGCCAATTTTAGTTTTTTTATATCCCCATTATGTTACTGGCCGATTAATCATTTATGAAAATTGTAAACGATTCATTTCATAATCGATTAGTTGTTTCGGACCTAGATCAAATGAAAAAAATTGATCCTAAAACCACCAATGAACGCAAATCACATAGAAGTGAACTGATCGGAAGTTCTCGTGCGATTCAGGGAAAGTAACGAAAGTGATAAAAGGAGCGAAATTAAATAATAAAAATGAATGAAGTGAGAATTCTCCGGGGTTCACATCGGAGCGACTTGAGAGATCCAATTTCATGACAAGTCGCAGCTTATTGGAGGCAATGGCGCTGTCCCAATTGGTGCGACAGTCAAGAGGGGAAACAGATCGACAAGACACCGGCTCTCAGTGTCATCACATGAAAAGACTTACACCAATGTGACTGAGGGGTGTACTTACTTTTGTCACATACTGTATGACGGCCCAGTAGGAAAGTTGCTGATCATCTCGGGGTGACCGGTTTGCTCTGTCCTGAGTTTGTATAATAATCTCTTATGTGTGTTTAAAGCGGAGGTTCACCCTAAATATAAGCTCTCCCATGTGATCCAGCATACTGGCGTCAGCGCCAGTATGCTGTTTTTTTTTTTTTTTTTTAATCCCCCACTTACTGTATTATGCTGATTTTTTATTTTTGTCCCCCGCGGTGGACGGCTCTAGTATAGCGCGTCACATCTTACGAAAATACCCGATAAGGACTCGGGTAATCTCGGCGAAAATGCGGCGCCTGCGCACAGACCTAGGAGCTGACTGCGCAGGCGCCGTATTTCTCCGAGTCCTATTTTGATGTTTTTCGGAGGGCGTGACGCGCCATAGCCGTAGGACTCGGAGAAATACGGCGCCTGCGCAGTCAGCTCCTAGGTCTGTGCGCAGGCGCCGCATTTTCGCCGAGATCACCCGAGTCCTTATCGGGTATTTTCGTAAAATGTGACGTGCTATACTGGCGCCGTCCACCACGGGGGTAAGACATTAAAATTTAACATAATACTGTAAGTGATGGGATTTAAAAAAAAAAACAGCATACTGGCGCTGACGCCAGTATGCTGGATCACATGGGAGGGCTTATATTTAGGGTGAACCTCCGCTTTAACTCCGGGGGGCGACTCTGCAAAGTGGTCCCGAGACTTCAGAGGCGACTTGTAAAATGATTTCTGTAATATAATCAATGAGAGTCGCACACGCACATCCCCCCCCCCCCCAAGTCGCACCGGAACCTTTCCCTAAGTCGGAGAGACTATTAGAATGATTCCATTGAACAGAATGGGACGCAAATAGTAAAAAATAGTGGGATGATTTCCAGATCCAGGTGACACTCCCTCTCTCTCAGTCCTGTGATTAGACAAATCCCTTCATATACAGACAGGTATATATATATATATATTGTAGGTATAGAGAGGTGTATACAGATAGGTGTGTATATTATACATGTAGAAGTATAGATAGACACACACACATATACACATATATATATATATATATATATATATATATATAATATATATATATATATATATATATATATATATATATATATATATAGTGAGGTAGGTGTGATTATATATATATATATTAGTGAGGTATATAATGATGAGGTGTATATATTGTGGGTACAGGAGGTATACAGACAGGTGTACAGAGATATATAATGATGAGGAGGAATATATATTGTAGGTATAGTGAAGTAGGTGTGTATATATAATATATACAGACAGGTGTACAGAGATATATAACAATGCGGGGCGGTGGAGACTCACCCTCCCGGGAGGAGACATGGGGTCTGCGGTCACACACGGTACGATGAGGTCTCCGGTCGGATCTCGGGGCGCTGGTCACACAGACGGTACGATCTCCTCGGAGAATGATGTGATGGAGGACTGTTCGGTCTCGGGTCACACACGGTACGATCTTCTCCTCGGAGGATGAAGCGGTACTCTTCCCGTGTGATGGAGAGGGAGGAGCCTGGCGGTGACGTAGCGGGAATAGCCCCTCCCCCGGCCTCCTTCACCTGTGTACACCTCTTTGCTCTCTTAGTGGCCCCCGTACATCTTCGCCCCGCCTCTTCCCCCACGGCTAATGTGTGACATCACTTCCTATTCTCCTCTCCCCAACACTCCGCCCTCCACCGGAGGAAAACGCCAACTGGGCGGAGCTGTGTGTAGAGGAGGGAGGAGCTGTGTGTAGAGGAAGGAGGAGCTGTCTGTAGAGGAGGGAGGAGCTAGGTGTAGAGGAGGGAGGAGCTGTGTGTAGAGGAGGGAGGGGCTGTGTGTAGAGGTGGGAGAAGCTGTCTGTAGAGGAGGGAGGAGCTGGGTGTAGAGGAGGGAGGAGCTGTGTGTAGAGGAGGGAGGGGCTGTGTGTGGAGGAGGGAGGAGCTTTGTGTGGAGAAGCGAGGAGCTGTGTGTGGAGGAGGGAGGAGCTAGGTGTAGAGGAGGTAGGAGCTGTGTGTAGAGGAGGGAGGAGCTGTGTGTGGAGGAGGGAGGAGCTGTGTGTAGAGGAGGGAGGAGCTGGGTGTAGAGGAGGGAGGAGCTGTGTGTAGAGAAGGGAGGAGCTGTGTGTGGAGGAGGGAGGAGCTAGGTGTAGAGGAGGTAGGAGCTGTGTGTAGAGGAGGGAGGAGCTGTGTGTGGAGGAGGGAGGAGCTGTGTGTAGAGGAGGGAGGAGCTGGGTGTAGAGGAGGGAGGAGCTGTGTGTAGAGAAGGGAGGAGCTGTGTGTGGAGGAGGGAGGAGCTGTGTGTGGAGGAGGGTGGAGCTGTGTGTAGAGGGAGGAGCTGGGTGTAGAGGAGGGAGGAGCTGTGTGTAGTGGAGGGAGGAGCTGTGTGTAGAGGAGGGAGGAGCTGTGTGTGGAGGAGGGAGGAGCTGTGTGTGGAGGAGGGTGGAGCTGTGTGTGGAGGAGGGAGGAGCTGTGTGTAGAGGAGGGTGGAGCTGTGTGTAGAGGGAGGAGCTGGGTGTAGAGGAGGGAGGAGCTGTGTGTAGTGGAGGGAGGAGCTGTGTGTAGAGGAGAGAGGATCTGTGTGTAGAGGAGAGAGGAGCTGTGTGTAGAGGAGGGCGAAGCCATGTGTGGAGGAAGGAGCCGTGTGTAGAGGAGGGAGGAGATGTGTGTAGAGGAGGGTGGAGCTGTGTGTAGACTCTAGAGGAGGGAGTAGCTGTGTGTAGTGGAGGGAGGAGCTGTGTGTAGAGGAGGGAGGAGTGGAGGGAGGAGCTGTGTGTAGAGGAGGGAGGAGCTGTGTGTAGTGGAGGGAGGAGCTTGGTGTGGAGGAGGGTGTGTAGGGAGCTGTGTGTGGAGGAGGGAGGAGCTTGTGTAGAGGAGGGTGGAGGAGGGAGGAGCTGTGTGTAGAGGAGGGTGGAGCTGTGTGTAGAGGAGGGAGGAGCTGTGTGTGGATGAGGGAGGAGCTGTGTGTGGATGAGGGAGGAGCTGTGTGTGGAGGAGGGAGAAACTGGGTGTAGAGGAGGGAGGAGCTGTGTGTAGAGGAGGGAGGCGCTGTGTGTAGTGGAGGGAGGAGCTGTGTGTAGAGGAGGGTGGAGCTGTGTGTAGAGGACTGCACTGTTTCTGAGTGTGGTCACGTGCACTGTTTATGCATGCTGTCACATGCACTGTTTCTGAGTGCGGTCATGTGCACTGTTTCTAAGTGCGGTCACACGCACAGTTTCTGAGTGCGGTCACGGGCACAGTTTCTGAGTGCGGTCACGTGCACTGTTTCTAAGTGCGGTCACATGCACTGTTTCTGAGTGCGGTCACGTGCACTGTTTCTAAGTGCGGTCACACGCACAGTTCATGAGTGCGGTCACGGGCACAGTTTCTGAGTGCGGTCACGTGCACTGTTTCTAAGTGCGGTCACGTGCACTGTTTCTGAGTGCAGTCACACGCACAGTTAATGAGTGCGGTCACAGGCATAGTTTCTGAGTGCGGTCACCTTCACTGTTTCTGAGTGCGGTCCCGTGCACTGTTTCTACGTGCTGTCACGTGCACTGTTTCTGAAACGGCACCGTTTCTGAGTGCGGTCATGTGCACTGTTTCTGAGTGCGGTCACGCGCACAGTTAATGAGTGCGGTCACGGGCACAGTTTCTGAGTATGGTCATGTGCACTGTTTCTGAGTGTGGTCACGTGCACTGTTTCTGAGTGCGGTCACGTGCACTGTTTCTGAGGGTGGTCACGTGCACTGTTTCTAAAGTGCGGTCACGGGCACAGTTTCTGAGTGCGGTCACGGGCACAGTTTCTGAGTGCGGTCACGTTCACTGTTTCTGAATACGGTCATGTGCACTGTTTCTGAGTGTGGTCACGTGCACCGTTTCTGCGTCCTGTCATGTGCACTGTTTCTGCTTGCAGTCACGTGCACTGTTTCTGAGTGCGGTCACAAGCACAGTTAATGAGTGGGGTCACGTGTACTGTTTCTGAGTGCGGCCACGTTCACTGTTTCTGAGTGCGGCCACGTTCACTGTTTCTGAGTGCGGCCACGTGCACTGTTTCTGTGTGCTGTCACGTGCACTGTTTATGCGTGCTGTCACGTGCACTGTTTCTGAGTGCGGTCACACGCACAGTTAATGAGTGCGGTCACGGGCGCAGTTTCTGAGTATGGTCATGTGCACTGTTTCTGAGTGTGGTCACGCGCACTGTTTCTGAGTGCGGTCACGTGCACTGTTTCTGAGTGCAGTCACGTGCACTGTTTCTGAGTGTGGTCACGTGCACTGTTTCTAAAGTGCGGTTACACGCACAGTTAATGAGTGCGGTCACGTTCACTGTTTCTGAATGTGGTCATGTGCACTGTTTCTGAGTGCGGTCACGTGCACCGTTTCTGCGTCCTGTCACGTGCACTGTTTATGCTTGCTGTCACGTGCACTGTTTCTGAGTGCGGTCACACGCACAGTTAATGAGTGGGGTCACGTTCACTGTTTATGAGTGCTGTCACATTCACTGTTTCTGAGTGCAGTCACGTGCACTGTTTCTGCGTGCTGTCACGTGCACTGTTTATGCGTGCTGTCACGTGCACTGTTTCTTAGTGCGGTCACACGCAGTTAATGAGTGCGGTCATGTGTACTGTTTCTGAGTGCGGTCACGTGCACTGTTTATGCATGCTGTCACATGCACTGTTTCTGAGTGCGGTCACAGGCACAGTTAATGAGTGCAGTCACGAGCTGTGTGTGGAGGAGGGAGAAACTGGGTGTAGAGGAGGGAGGAGCTGTGTGTAGAGGAGGGAGGCGCTGTGTGTAGTGGAGGGAGGAGCTTTGTGTGGAGAAGCGAGGAGCTGTGTGTGGAGGAGGGAGGAGCTAGGTGTAGAGGAGGTAGGAGCTGTGTGTAGAGGAGGGAGGAGCTGTGTGTGGAGGAGCTATGTAGCATTTTGTGGAGGAGGGAGGAGCTGTGTGTTAGTGGGGAGGAGCTGGGTGTAGAGGAGGGAGGAGCTGTGTGTAGAGAAGGGAGGGAGCCTGTGTGTGGGAGGAGGGAGGAGCTAGGTGTAGAGGAGGTAGGAGCTGTGTGTAGAGGAGGAGGAGCTGTGTGTAGAGGGAGGGAGGGAGTGTGTGTAGAGGAGGGTGGAGCTGTGTGTTGTGTAGGGAGGAGCTGTGTGTAGTGGGAGGAGGGTGGTGCTGTGTTGTGTGGAGGAGGGGGGAGCTGTGTGTAGAGGGAGGAGCTGGGTGTAAGAGGAGGGAGGAGCTGTGTGTAGTGGAGGGAGGAGCTGTGTGTAGAGGAGGGAGGAGCTGTGTGTGGAGGAGGGGAGGAGCTGTGTGTGGAGGAGGGTGGAGCTGTGTGTGGAGGAGGGAGGAGCTGTGTGTAGAGGAGGGTGGAGCTGTGTGTAGAGGGAGGAGCTGGGTGTAGAGGAGGGAGGAGCTGTGTGTAGTGGAGGGAGGAGCTGTGTGTAGAGGAGAGAGGATCTGTGTGTAGAGGAGAGAGGAGCTGTGTGTAGAGGAGGGCGAAGCCATGTGTGGAGGAAGGAGCCGTGTGTAGAGGAGGGAGGAGATGTGTGTAGAGGAGGGTGGAGCTGTGTGTAGACTCTAGAGGAGGGAGTAGCTGTGTGTAGTGGAGGGAGGAGCTGTGTGTAGAGGAGGGAGGAGCTGTGTGTAGAGGAGGGAGGAGCTGTGTGTAGTGGAGGGAGGAGCTGTGTGTAGTGGAGGGAGGATCTGTGTGTAGTGGAGGGAGGAGCTGTGTGTAGAGGAGGGATGAACTGTGTGTAGTGGAGGGAGGAGCTTGGTGTGGAGGAGGGAGGAGCTGTGTGTGGAGGAGGGAGGAGCTTGTGTAGAGGAGGGTGGAGCTGTGTGTAGAGGAGGGTGGAGCTGTGTGTAGAGGAGGGAGGAGCTGTGTGTGGATGAGGGAGGAGCTGTGTGTGGATGAGGGAGGAGCTGTGTGTGGAGGAGGGAGAAACTGGGTGTAGAGGAGGGAGGAGCTGTGTGTAGAGGAGGGAGGCGCTGTGTGTAGTGGAGGGAGGAGCTGTGTGTAGAGGAGGGTGGAGCTGTGTGTAGAGGACTGCACTGTTTCTGAGTGTGGTCACGTGCACTGTTTATGCATGCTGTCACCTGCACAGTTTCTGAGTGCGGTCACGGGCACAGTTTCTGAGTGCGGTCACGTGCACTGTTTCTAAGTGCGGTCACATGCACTGTTTCTGAGTGCGGTCACGTGCACTGTTTCTAAGTGCGGTCACACGCACAGTTCATGAGTGCGGTCACGGGCACAGTTTCTGAGTGCGGTCACGTGCACTGTTTCTAAGTGCGGTCACGTGCACTGTTTCTGAGTGCAGTCACACGCACAGTTAATGAGTGCGGTCACAGGCATAGTTTCTGAGTGCGGTCACCTTCACTGTTTCTGAGTGCGGTCCCGTGCACTGTTTCTACGTGCTGTCACGTGCACTGTTTTCTGAAACGGCACCGTTTCTGAGTGCGGTCATGTGCACTGTTTCTGAGTGCGGTCACGCGCACAGTTAATGAGTGCGGTCACGGGCACAGTTTCTGAGTATGGTCATGTGCACTGTTTCTGAGTGTGGTCACGTGCACTGTTTCTGAGTGCGGTCACGTGCACTGTTTCTGAGGGTGGTCACGTGCACTGTTTCTAAAGTGCGGTCACGGGCACAGTTTCTGAGTGCGGTCACGGGCACAGTTTCTGAGTGCGGTCACGTTCACTGTTTCTGAATACGGTCATGTGCACTGTTTCTGAGTGTGGTCACGTGCACCGTTTCTGTGTCCTGTCATGTGCACTGTTTCTGCTTGCAGTCACGTGCACTGTTTCTGAGTGCGGTCACAAGCACAGTTAATGAGTGGGGTCACGTGTACTGTTTCTGAGTGCGGCCACGTTCACTGTTTCTGAGTGCGGCCACGTTCACTGTTTCTGAGTGCGGCCACGTGCACTGTTTCTGTGTGCTGTCACGTGCACTGTTTATGCGTGCTGTCACGTGCACTGTTTTTCTGAGTGCGGTCACACGCACAGTTAATGAGTGCGGTCACGGCGCAGTTTCCTGAGTAGGTCATAGTGCACTGTTTCTGAGTGTGTCACGTGCACTGTTTCTGAGTGCGTCACGTGCACTGTTTCTGAGTGCAGTCACGTGCACTGTTTCTGAGTGTGGTCACGTGCACTGTTTCTAAAGTGCGGTTACACGCCACAGTTAATGAGTGCGGTCACGTTCACTGTTTTCTGAATGTGGTCATGTGCACTGTTTCCTGAGTGCTGGTCACGTGCACACGTTTCTTGTCTGCGTCCTGTCACGTGCACTGTTTATTGCTGTGCTGTCACGTGCACTGTTT